>JAQOTM010000164.1:290277-331869 GCA_029168755.2 Tillandsia fasciculata | reverse complement strand
AAAAAACGGTGCACAGTGCCGGAGTCCGCACGCAAAACGGTGCACGGTGCTAGGATCCGCACGCAAAACGGGTCCGCACGCAAAACGGTGCACGGTGCCGAAGTCCGCACGCAAAACGGTGCACGGTGCCAGGATCCGCACGCAAAACGGAGTCCGCACGCAAAACGGTGCACGGTGCCGGAGTCCGCACGCAAAACGGTGCACGGTGCCAGGATCCGCACGCAAAACGGAGTCCGCACGCAAAACGGTGCACAGTGCCGGAGTCGCACGCAAAACGGTGCAGTGCCAGCACGCAAAACGGTGCACGCCCACGCAAAACGAGCAAGAGGGTCAATTACAGTCTAAAAGGACGCTCCAAAAACTGTACAAAAATACAGAAAAACAACACACGGGACCTACCCGATTGCGCCGCCGTCGCCGAAACGCTCCGCCGGGCGTCCTCGCACGCAAAACGAGGTCCACGACGCGCCGCCGCACCTCACGCCACCTCCTCCCTCACTCCCTCTCGCTCTCGGTTGCAGGAGAAAGAAAAAAGAGGGGAAATGGCGGTGCGGGGAGAAAGAAGAAGAAGAAAAGAGAGGGAGAGGGGGCCACGGTGCCGGTCCACGGTGCCGGTCCACGGAGCCGGTCCACGGCACGGACCAATGGGGAGCCCCAACGGCCCGGTCCACAGCGCATGGGCGCGCGCCCCGGTCCACACGCACGCGCCCACCGCCACGTGGCGCGCGCAACGCGCCCGCCACACGGGCGCGTTGCACCGCACCCCGCGCAGGCGCGGGACACGCGCCCCACACACGGGCGCGCGTGCCCCCGCGCCCGTGCGCCCGCGCCCGCCACGTGCGCCACGGGGCCGCCACGCGGCGGCCACCCGCGCGTCAGTGCCGCCCGCGCCGCTTCGCTTCTCGGGTTCCGTGCCGCGCCACTCCTCATTTGCGTGCCGTTTTGCCTCGAAAAACGCGCACTTCATCCGGGCTCCAAAACCAACAAATAAATAGTCCATTCTTAGCGATTTCGCGCGCTGAATCCAAAAACGATGTCCGTTTCTCCAAATTCTCACCCGAAAATTTGCCGAATGCCACTCGATCCGATTTTCCGCGCCGGGTCCATTTTTAAAGTCCGATTTGCCAAATTCCAACTCTAAAAATTTCCGAAGGCGACCGGAGAGGTAAACTTTTATCCGGACTTCACCCGGAGTCCAATTTTGACATCCGAATCGCGCGAAATCACTTCTAAACACCCGACGGGTCATCCAAATTCCCACGGGGTCTCCTTTTAAGTCCGAAGTCCACCACGTGTGTCCAAATTGCGCGCAAACACCAACGACACATCCCGCAGGCCTCCAGTGATGCAACTAAATCCCAAATTGCATCACAATCCATTTCTTGGGCCCGACACCGCGCACAAACACTCCCAACGGCCACTAAAAGCTGCCCAACCACCAGCAACTCTACGCCGGGGATTCCGGGACCTCACAGTTAATGCGCCATTTGTCACCTACAGTAAGGCTGCATGGCTGAGGGAGCTTTGTACAAGGGGCTTTTTGCAAAATTTCCATTTTTCCTTACGTTATACAAGCGACCTTGGGTTTTTGGTGGGGATTTATTTGAGCCGTTTTTGGAGGACTCCTCACAACCCTTCACAATCCTCAGAGGTTCCCCAAGCGGAGAGCACCCCCTGAGCCCGGGAAAGCCGGAGAAGAAACCGCCTTCAAGAATCTTCTTTGAACTCGGGTGAGAAGGAAGAGTGCAACACCTAGAACCCTCAAACTTCTCTCTGAGCTTCCTAAGACCATCCTCTACCTCCTAAAGGTGCCTCGAGGAAGCCCGAGGTGCGCCGGGGCCGTGCGACACCGGGGAAGGGAGGCCGCTTCTTCCTTCTTCTCCAACTCCGGCCAAGGTAAGGTTTCTCTTATCTCTCTGTTTCTTGGCCCAGACCCATGCAGTCACTTCTTGGGGTCCTACGGACTGCCCCTGCCCATCCCGGAAGCCGGGTAACCACCGGTTGGGCCGGCGGTGGTGTTGCACCGCCGGAAACCTAGTTTCCCTCCAACTCGGCCTAACCATTAAACTAATGGTTTTGCCCAAGAAAAAAAATGACTATACTTCTGCTGGGTCTCTTCTTCCTTTTCATGAAGTTTGGGAAGGTTGGACAAGTGTGGACATCACGAGGCCATGCCCTAATTTCGGGAAAAGAGGTGTTGGCAGCTTTGTGATCCGGCGTCGCTGCTGCTCCCCGACACCGACGATGACCTTGGTTAACTTCCTGTGGTCATGAGGGACCTGTAGGTGCCCTTGCATGCGACCCATGCGGGCCGTTTGTCACACCCCCGGGGTCGAAACTGTGACCCGGGCTCGCCAACAGATCCCCGCCTATGCAAAACCCCGCACATGCGAAGCTGGTCCAACCTGCAAGAAAAGGTACTACAACTAACAAGCTATAAATGAAAATCTGCTGTAAAACTAAAATCAACCACTGTACAACTGGAAATAATACAATAATGTCCATCTCCTGAAAATGATAATCATACAATATCCTCAGATACAAAACCCAAAACTCAACAGGGAGGTATCTCCAATAAATACATCAGTACAGGCTCTCAATACATATCATATCCTCACTACATAAGTCTCTCAAAAGAGGAAATAAAATAACTAATCTACTGAAGATCTCATCTGAAGGGTACCGCTACTCTCCAACGACGGTAGGGATCTAGCTCGCGACTCCCTCTCCTCGATCAACAACCGCAGAATCAGCAACCCCGCTAAGACTCTGCAAAACAGGAGAGAAAAGAAAGGGAGGGGGAAAACCCCCAATGGGTGTGAGAACTACACCAAAAAGGGAGTTCTCAGTGGGTACCACCGCCAGGCCCGACGATCCGCCACTAAGTCCACTAGAGGCATAAGATAACCAACGCAGTAAAAACTGAACAAGAAAGCTGGAGACACTCAACAGCTACCATGCCTCTATCTAAATGCTCAAAGGGGAGAACCAATGAAGGATATGCCACCACTAGCACATGAAGTGCACAATTGACCCAATCGAGCTGACTGCCACATCTGGTCCAGTCAAACCTGCGCCCACCTACAACCACCTCCCATTGCCGGGCAGGAATTACGTAGGGTGTCCAAACGGACTAACTCGCTATCGAGTAGTGGCTCATGCAGGCTATAGTCGAAATCCACGCTGTCACGCCCCGGGGTCGAAACTGCGACCCGGGCTCGCCAACAGATCCGCCACCTATGCCAAACCCCGCATAGGCGAAGCGTCCTACCTGCAAGAAAAGTACTACAGCTAAACAGATATCAGAGCTAAAGTAAATAAAAATCTGCTGTATAACTAAAATCAACCACTGTACAACTGAAAATAATACAACAATGTCCATCTCCCAAAAATGATAATGATACAATATCCTCATATACAAAGCTCAAACTCAACAGGGAGGTATCTCCAATAAATACATCAGTGTACAGGCTCTCAATACATATCATCCTCACTACATCAGTCTCTCAAAAGAGGAAAATAAAATAACTAATCTACTGTAGATCTCCTCTGAAGGGGTACCGCTACTCTCCAACGACGGGTAGGGATCTAGCTCGCGACTCCCTCGCCTCGATCAACGACCGCAGAATCAGCAACACCTGCTAAGACTCTGCAAAACAAAGGAGAGAAGGAAAAAGGAGGGGGAAAACCCCCAAAGGGTGTGAGAACTACACCAAAAAGGGAGTTCTCAGTGGGTACCACCGTCAGACCCGACGGTCTGCCCACTAAGTCCTCAAGAGACATAAACTAACCAAAGCCGTAAAGACTGAAATAAGGAAGCTGGAGACTCTCAACAGCTACCAAGCCTCTATCAAAATGCTCAAGAGGGAGAATCAAAGAATGGTATGCAACCACTAGCACATGAAGTGCACAATCGACCCAATCGAGCTGACTGCCACATCTGGTCCAGTCAAACCTGCGCCCACCTACGACCACCTCCCGCTGACGGGCAGGAATTACGTAGGGCGTCCAAGTGGACTAACTCGCTATCGAGTAGTGGCTCATGCAGGCTATAGTCAAAATCCACGCTCTTTCTCTCTCAGAGCGGATAGTCTCAAGATCACCAACCTCTCGCACATCGGTCGACTAACTCACAACGACCTCGGGACCACCGTCAATCCCGAAACGGTTCCCAACAACACTAGCACTAGTCTAAACACAGCTACTAGACTCCACTCGGTCCCCCTGACACGAGTGCAACAATAAAGTAAATGCTGTAACGACCTCAATCTGGTGCCACCAGTAAAACTGGCATTGCCTGCTCAGCGGAATCTGCACACATGGCTCGAAACCGCGGGATCGGCCCACATGGCTCGCATCCCAAAGTAAGTACAGATCGGCATCTAAACCGTCCGATCGAAAACTAAAGTAGTAACAGATCGGCATCTAAAACCGTCCGATCGGAAACTCAAGTAAGTAACAGATCGACATCTAAACCGTCCGATCGGAAACTAAAGAGTGGCACTTGAGGGGAGCGACCCACACGAGTAAAGTATCTCTGTATAGCAGGACTTTGATCATGACTATGCTCAAAGTGGAAAACTCTGTCCACTAAAGAAAGACCCGACCTCAATCGGATGCAAAAAGTACTCAATAGTGGGAAACTCTGTCCACTAGAGAGTTCAGATACCCAATCTGGTGCATAAATAAATATCCGGTCAACTGCCCAATATCCGCGGTTGCCGCAAAGCCCCTCAACTAATCCAACCTGTCCCAGACACCAAGTCCCAACTACACTATCCAGACCCCTGCTCGAACCCG
Source organism: Tillandsia fasciculata (assembly GCA_029168755.2). Lineage (NCBI taxonomy): Eukaryota > Viridiplantae > Streptophyta > Magnoliopsida > Poales > Bromeliaceae > Tillandsia > Tillandsia fasciculata. The sequence continues at coordinate 327,069 of JAQOTM010000164.1, read as the reverse complement.
AGCAACACTGACCACCTGACTAAGAAAGAAGGAGAAAGGAAAAGCATGATTTCTCCTAAGTCAAGTTCCAATAAGTAGTGTAGCAGTAAAAGATGGCCTAGCTACATGTCCAAACAAGCATGCTTTGTCCTCGGAAACGATAAAATGGGTGAAACATATATTAGCAAAGCATGCTAAAGTATTCCTACTATGGTATACCAATCTCACCCAAGTAGGCCATTCCTTGCTTACCTCTCGCTCATATCGGTTGTACATCAAATATGCTTGCTATCAGCCATAGAGGGGTGACATCCCCACAAGTGCACTTACATTCACCATAACATAAACACCTTATACAGTTACCAAAATAAGCTTACCCACCTGAAGTGCTTAAACCAAGGCAAACCTGAGGTCGGTGAAGAGTGTAGACGCTCTCAGTCCAAAATCTGCCAAAACTGCTCCCTCGGTACATGTCGCGCAAGCCTCGGCTCCAAACAGCTGAAAACACCCGGAATTCACTATCTCCAATATTCTCCAGTTCCAACAGGTTCAGAAACAGTCGCGAACCTTCCTGGGTACAACAATAAGGTTCAAGATTACACTTTTATTCCAAAATATCCAAGTACATACAATTATGTTGGAACAGTCCCAAAGATGCGGATTTTTCACCTGCAGCAAGAACCTAGAAAAATCCAACAAAAATACTATCGCGTTCCTCGCGTCAATACCTTCGAAACGAGTACCTTCACGTCAAATTCTGAGCCCCGTAGGCCGAGTTATAAATTCCACAATACAGGGCGCTCACAAACACACAACCACACATCTTTATTTCCATGTACAGATAAAGGGAGAAAAATCTACCTCCGGGCAAGCCTCAGAAAAATCCAATAAAATACGGCGATAATCCTCGTGTCGAGTAGATGAAAAAAGTTTAGAGGTTCGTCTCCATCTGTGTCACGCCCCGGGGTCGAAACTGCGACCCGGCTCGCTAACAGATCCGCCATCTGTACGGAAACTGCCGTACAGACGAAGCGTCTAACCTGCAAAAAGAATCAACTACAGCTAAACAGGTATCAGCGCTGAAAGTAAACTACTGAAAAGCTGAAATCCAAAAACTGTAGAACGGAAGAAAACACAATATCCAACTCCCAAATACGATCGTATCGAAGTCCTCTAATATATAAAACCCAAAAGGGAGATACCTCCAATAAATACATCAGTATACCAGCTCTCAATACATAAATATCCTCACTACATCAGTCTCTCAAAGTGTAAAGTAAAAATACAACTCTATCCTCACTACAAGATCACTCAACATGAACTCTCAAAATGTGAGGGGTACAGCTACTCTCAGGACGACATCTGGTAGGGGTCTAACTCGCGACTCCCTTACCTCGATCAGCTGGATCAGCAACCGGTGCAGCAAGAACAGAAGTAAAGGACCCTGGGAAAAAACACCACGACGGGTGTGAGAACTACATCCCAAAGTAGTTCTCAGTGGGTGCCGCCAACAAGCCCGACGGTCTGCCCACCAAGTCTACTAGAGGCATAGAGTAACAGATGCAATACTGGAAAGAAAAGCTGGTAAACTAACTCTACAGCTACTATGCCTCTAACTAGATGCTCAAGGGTGAAACAGAAAGAAATCTGGTACCACTACTATCTCTCAACTCAAATCACCCAATCTATACTGACTGCCACAGCGGGTCCAGTCAAACCTACGCCTACCTACTGCCGTTACGTCCACGGAGGAGCGGCCTTACGTAGGGTGTCCGTGACTGCCAAAAAGGAACCAGCCAGAGGGACTGCGTCGACAAAATCGCAATAGCAAGTAACCCGCCTAGCTCCGGAGTGGCACTCGAGGGGCGCGACCCCACCGAGTAAAGTATCTGCGCATCTATGTCGAGCTCAATATGGCCTATGCAGGCTATAATCCAAATCCACGATCAATAAGATCAACTGTAATCAAAAGAACCCTGTCTCACTCACTGGCTGGAACACAACACAGCCGAGACCCCCCTGTCCCTCAGACAGTAATCAAAAGACACTCTGATCAACAAGTCACTATCTGACTCCACTCGGTCCCCCAACACGAGTGTAAATGCACCCCACTAATAACCCGACACCTCGGCCCCCTATCTGGGCGAGGAAGAAACTAAGTCCAGATGACATAGTGATGATAGTGAAAGTGTCTAAAGCAATAAAGTAACCTAGCCCAAGTTAGAGTTTTCTACTAGTCTGGTTGAACATGCTGCATATGACAGGGGTGCTAGGTCAAGTCCACAGATAGGAATAAAATAAGGATGTGGTGGGGAAATAATAAGAATACATGATAAACTGAATAACTGATGAATCTCAACTCATGCTCTCTAACATGTACACTGGAGATAAGAATAATGCATGCACATCCCTAAACAACTAGAATTAGTGTACAGATCGCAATTCTTGATAGCGAGGCCACCCACCTGACAAGTCGAACTGTCAAAAGCCCTACAGCTGATAATACCAGAAAATAGCTACTCAGAGTCCAAACTGGTCCAGCACTGTCCACATATCTCCTGGGTAAACCACGCTGTCGTTACACTTACATTCCAAAATATGCCGAGAAATAACACACTAAAAATTCAGCTGTGAAGGTGTGATAATTTCACCTGCTAACCGTGCTCGAAAAATTCCAAATAAAATATCCCTGCGATCTACGCGTCGCTAGCTTCGAAACGAATACCTGCACGTCAAAATCCGAGTTTCCTACGCTGAGATATAAAATCGGCAAGAGAAGCACCCCAAACTAAACTGTACCAAATTCCGCAGATAAAACTCGGAAAGAAGAAAGATTCTTACCTTCGAGACAAACTCAGGAAATTCTGAGAAAAATCCAGGAGATTCCTCGCGAGAAGTAGATGAGAATCGCCTTTTGAATCACCTCGATTCGATGTTGGTGCGCAAAGTTACGGCCAAAACTCTGCGATGCTGTCCAAAACTGCAACTGTACCAAGGGCTCCAAAGATGATGAAATTCACCTAATTTTTAGCAATATTTAGCTTTTCTCTTCAATATGAAAGATCTAGGTCATTGAGTCTTGGTGAATTCCCCGCAAAAATCAGCTTAAAATTCCACTTCTTCAATCCTAGGGAGCAAAACCACTGAGCATTGATCAAAACCACATCCAGAATCTCAGCTGTACACAACAATCCCAAAGATGGCTTAATTTACCTAACTTAGAGTCCAAATTTGTAAGACCCGGCCTTTCTTTGACTTTCCCCGTTACCCCTCGTCTCATGATGTCCGACTGAGGGTCTAATTTTGGTGTCTTCCCGAACAGTCCGGCGGGGCTCGCGGACAATTTTAGGCGGTAGAGCTTGCAAAACGGAGCACGGCAAAGCGAACGGATTCGGATTCGGATTTACGGATCTCCCGGAATGGGGGTTAAAGCGTTTGCTTTGAGTGGTGCATCGGAATCCGTGCTAAGGGGCTGGCACGCTTTTCGAGGTGATCGGACCTTTCATCTTTTTAAGTCAGTGGGTTATTTTATCTTTCGGGTGGCACCTCGGCCTTTCGGTTTTTCGTTTAGGGTCCTAACTTTATATCTTCGGTTGTTAGAAGGGGAGTTGAAATTCGTGAATTCTTGGGCTGATCGTCAGGGTTTGCGGGTATTTTTAGGTGGTAGAGCTCGCAAAACGGTGAACGGTGGCGCGATCGGATTTGAATTCCGACCCTGGGATCTCCCAGAAATAATTTTTGAAGTTTTACCATTAGTGTGGGCGCATCGAAAGTCGTGCAGGCGATCGCACGTTTTTCGGGGTAATCTGGACCCCTCGTTGCATCCCGATCGATTTTAGTTGTGTTTGGGGATTTGGGTTTTTCCCGTCTTTTATTTGGGCGTTAAGTTATTTGGGTACGTGCGGGAGAGGAAAACCTAATTCCTTTCCCTCTTCCCAAGAAATCGACGGAGGGAACCAAAATCGAGAAGGGGAAATCGCCCATCCTCTGTGGGATTGATCGAGCAAGGAGGCGAGGAGGGGACGATTATTTTTCTTACTCCTTCTCCAACGAATGAAGGTGAGTGGTTCCTTTTCTGGTTCTTCGTTTTGGGGTTTTCCTTTTGTCGTTGTCTTGGGCAGTACGGGTTGTCGAACGGGAGGTCGCCGCCGCCGTTGTTAAACGGGAGGCCGCCGCCGCCGTTGTGGCACCCACGGCGTCGCCGCCGCAATCCCCGTGTCCGCGGGGTCGTCGCCGGAGCCGCGAGGGGGCCAAAATAGGGTTACTGTTCACCGAGTACGGATCACCCAGCCGCGGTCCACAGACCCCGGGCGTGCACCCGTGCACGCCCCGCAGCCCCGGAGGCGCAGACCCGGCGCACGGAACCGTGCGCCGGACTGCACACCGTGCGCGGTGCACGCTCCAGGCGTGCACCCGGCGCACGCATCGGCAGCCGCGCGCGGCATGGACCCGGTCCGCGCTTTCCCCGTGCGCGGCCCGGCCCAAGCCGCACCGGCTCACCCCTCCTGGGCGTGCACCCGGTCCGCGACCGCCAGCACTGTGGCCGTGAACCCGGTCCGCGACGCTGGCCGTGCTGTGATGACCTGGATCTCCGCAGAGCTGTTGCGGTGCTTTGAGGTGGCTACTGGAGGTCTACGCAGTGTGCGGGAGGTATTTGGGGCTTTTACAGGGTGACCAGCAGCTTCTGGAGGCCTACGGGGCATGTCGGCGGTGTTCGGGCGCCAATTTGGACACAAGTGTTGGACTCCGGGCTTCAAATGGATCACGTGGGTGATCGGGGGACCCCATCGGTTGTTTAGAGGTGTTTGCGCGCAAAACGGATATTGAGATTGGGCTCGGCGCGAGATTTGGACCAAGAATACCTTTCCGGGAGCCTTCGGCAATTTTTAGAGTGAGAATTTGGCGGAACGGACGTCAAATTCGGATTCAGCGCGCGAAAACGCTTCAGACGGAGTATTTACGGCATTTTTGGGCTTCGGGTTACTGTTCATGCCGGAACAGTATTTCCGGCAATCGCCGGCGGCCGGCGGCGGCGGCGGGCAGCGCCGGCGGCGGCGGAGGGCGGCCGGGCAGGCGGCGCGCGGCCGCGGGCAGCCGCTGCGTGCGCGGGCAGGCGCGGCGGGGGCGCGGGCAGGCGGCCGGTCCACCGCGCGGGCGTGCACCAGGGCGGTGCCACGTGGCATGAGGCGGTTGGCCGGTCCACAGCGCGCGGTCCACGGAATTCTTTAGATGCACGGTGGACCGACAGGGTGGACACGTGGCATCATATGATTGGTCGGCTCACAGCATTTGGTCTACAGAGTTTTCAGGCTGGCTCACGACTCACGGTGCACCGGCAGTGGACACGTGGCAGGTTTCTATTGGCTCGGTCCACAGAAATTATTGCACCGGGTTTACGGGACAGTAGCAGGTGACACGTGGCGATCCCTTATTGGACGGTCAACTGTGCACTGGGCGGCAGACTGCGCGCGGCAGCAACGGTTGGGAGGGCCACGTGTCGAAATCCTATTGGTCCATTTTTGGTGTTTCGTGTTCTATGGGACACGATGGGAATTTTTGGAAAAGATTTTTTGGGGTTTTCTTCATTTCCATCCGAGGCTCAATCAAAGGGGTTTTTCTCCATCATAGAGGCTTCATCTTCCTGTGGGATGAGAAGATGAAATCTTCATCATGAAGAGAGGAACACTCCTGTCAAGTTTGAGGAATTTATGAGGCACGGATCCCGAGATTTGGATTTTTCGGCGCGGCGCGGCGTTGCATTCCTGGATTCTTCTTCGGCGCAGAGACAGTGTTTTAGCTCCCCCGAGCTAACCAAGCAGTATTTTTCAGCGATTCTTGCGCCATCTTCTTCGTAACAGGTAGGGCTACATTTCTTATTTCTACTGATTTTCCCCCATTCCGAGGTTTTCATGGGTTTTTGGGATCATCTTGTGACCCCTTGTTGCTGTGATGGAGTTTTGGACAGCGGGTCGGTATTTCGGCGATATCTCCGCAACCGGACATCGGATTGAGGCGATTCAAAAGGGGATTTGCATCTACACATCGCGAGGAGTCTACTGAATTTTCTTGGATTTTCGTGGAATTTCCCTGAAGGTGAGAACTCCCTTTTTACAGTATCTTCAGATTCAGTTTTTGTGATCGATTTGCTTTGGGGTGTCCTCTTGTCGATTTTCGTTCTCAGCACGAAAAATCGTGGGAAAACGTGCAGGTACTCGTTTCGACCGGTTCGTCGCGTAGATCGTGATAGTATTTTTCTGGGATTTTATTGGGCACGTTTCGCAGGTGAAAATGGCTGAACTGTAAATCTGGTTTTGGGGACAGATTTTGGGATTAACTTGAATAGTAAATTTGTGTGTGTTCTTTGGGGTTTATGGCACAGTATTTCGGGGACTGTTGAGGATCGGGCGCGGACTTCGCTGTCAGGACTTGGATTTAGCGCTCGAGGTGGGTACCGTTGTTTAACCTCCTACTTGTGATGTCCCCACTAGGCCTATTTGAGTGCTAATATGTTATATGGCTAAATGAACCGGTAAAATGAACATGGCATGCATAATTTGGGAATTGGGCTTATAACTAGAGTTTGTGACTTCAAAAGGACTAAGTGTTGATTAATGGTTGATTCCGGTAATTAATATGTCGCTTAAAACCATGGGAAGGGCTTTGTTAAATTGGACATGTGGCATATGCATGATGGGACCTCTTTTACATATACCTAAGCTATTTTGGGGCAACTTGTAAAATGGAAGGCTATTTAAACGGCATACCTCTACTTTGTGAGAACTAGAACACTTGAATCATGTTAACAATGATAAAGGACTTTGCATGCTTGTATGGACACTTAGTTAGGCCACCTTTTTCTGCTACACTATCATGATGGCATTGACTTAGGAGAAACCATGCTTTTCTCTTCTTTTGTCTATATTTGGGGGATAGTGCGCTCGGGTTCGAGCAGGGGCTGGGATAGTGTAGTCAGACGGTTGTGGGTTTTGGGACAGGCAGGCTGTGAGGGCAGGGCATTGCGGCAACCGCGGATCTTTGGCGGTTGACCGGACAGTGGTTATTGCATCAGATTGGGATAGAGGCTTTGGGCTTTCTTTTAGTGGATGGGTTTTCCACCTTGATCAGAGTCATGATCCAGTCCTGCTGATTTGGTACTTGTTACCCAGGCATTATACTCGTGTGGGTCGCTCCCCTCGAGTGCCACTCCGGAGTGTGCGTTTTACAGGCTTCGAGTCCTTGAGACTCCCTTTTCCCCTATCGGTGTTATGCGTTGGCCAGCATACCCGATTTGGCAGGCAGGCAGGCAGGCAGCAGGCAGTACCAGTGTTTACTGGTGTATCGATTGGGTCTAGGCAGGCAGGCATTTACATTCTGATGCATATATTTAGCTATATTCCTAGCTGGCATTTTAGAGGCATGTAGTGGTAGCTCTATTCTTCATCGGCAGTTTTACTTACAGCTTACCACCTTTGTTCATCTTTTTCGCCTCTTGTAGTCCTAGTGGGCACATTTGAGTTGAGGTCTACCCACTAGGGGGAGGCTGCTGTTTACAGTAGTTCTCACCCCCACTGCTTTCTCTTTTCTCTTCCCCTTTGTTTCTTTTGCAGTGTCTTCTGCGGGTGCTGCTGAGTTTTCAGCGACGGGTCGAGGAGAGAGGACGGCTGAGTAGATAGACTTCGAGGCAGGTTGAGCGTGTTAGCTGGACTGTTGGTGTACCCGTGTTTCCTCAGACGGTTGTACTTTTACTTTGGGACTGGCTTTTGCCAGCAGGTTGTATTTATTTTTTGGTGAGCTGGGAGAGACAGATGTATCATTTATACAGATGTATTGTATTTTATTTCCAGCTTCAGTCTGAGATGTATTAGTTTTAGTTCAGCTCTGCTTTTATTGCTCATTTATTATTATCTCTTATATCTGAGCAGGTTTGGCGCTTCGTGTACGCGGGAAATACCGTGTGCACGGCGGATCTGTAGACGGGCCCGGGTTCTGGTTTACACCCGGGGCGTGACACGTGCTCCAGCGGCCCACCGAGCGGTGCACCCGGTCTGCGCCGCGGTCGCCTTCTGCCGTGGACCCGGTCCACGGCTGGACCCGTGCACCAGACTGCAGCCGGAGGGCCCGGGAGCTCCGTTTTTGGCCCGTCTCGTCCCGTTTTTCAGTGTTTTTGACCACGACGATGTTTTTAACATTATTACTTACTGTAACTTTTCGGGCACAGGGTGGGAGTGTTTTAGCTGGAGCTCCGCAAGCCTTCTCCTTCGCGTTTCAGGTGGGTACATCCTTAGAACCCCTTCATGCCCATTTTCGTTACTGTCATGATTATCGTGTGGTGTGTACTCGGCTCATTATTGTTGGTTACGTTTTGGGTACTTGGTTCATTATGGTTGGGTTCGTCTTGAGTACTTGGTTCATTATTGTGGGTTTTTACTCTTAAGTCTTAACGTTTAATTCTATCATGTTGGACGGGGTCAACCTTATGTGTACTTGGGTTAAACATGGTAGGGAGGCATCAATCATTCGTTATGGCTTTACGGTTCTTGTGATTAGATATACATATTGTTTCAGGTGGCTCTCATGCATGGATAGGTGTATGTTGTGAATATATATATATATATAGATTGTTTCATATGGTTCTCATGCACGGATATGCATATGTTATTTCATACGGTTCTCATACATTGATATATATATATTGTTCACGGTTACTATGCTCGGCTGCAACACGCGCACCCGCGGTTTGGCCACCGCAAAGGGTGTGCTTTTCCGGAAAAGTGGTCTATGACCCGTGTATACCCACGAGGTGACGTAGTGGGGGCCCCCGTAGGTGTGGGGTTTGAGGCACCAAGGTGTGAGCGGTGCGACCTGTCGGGATTGGTGCCCGTCGAGGTCAGGTGATAAAGGTGATACAGGTGTTACAGGTGTTACAGGTCTTACAGGTGTTACAGGTGTTACAGGTGTCACAGGTGGTTTGGGGGGGGGGGACTTGCTCCGGCTAGTCTTACTTTGAGGCTTGGTATTACTTTGCTGCTTTTAGTATTCTATCATGATTGTGTCGCTGACTACCCACTCTGTGACAGGTTCGCCCAGGGACGAGTGCTAGGACGACGGTGAGGCCGTGGCAAGAGTACTTTCGGTCCTTCGAGACCTTAGACTGTACGTGCCTCTGTTTTGCTCATTTCATTACCTGTTAGTAGTTTGCTATGTGGATTGCGATACCCTCGTGGGGTCGATGTGGATGTTGGAATGTCATTTACTATCTTTGTGAGCGTTTGTTTTGCTTTTCCCGTTGGGCCGTTTTCAAACTACAAAAGAAAGCATTTCGAAAGCTGTTTTAAAACAATGTGGGTGTCGTGTGGGCACCATTTTAAAAAACCTGTGGATTTATGGATTGCGAAAACCATTCTGAAAACCTGGGCGCCGTGTGGGCGCCGTTTTTAAAACCTGTGGATTTATCCTTTCAAAATTAGTCGGCCCTATTGAATACTTATGAGAAAGAGCTGTATGCTTCCGACCGTCAAACTAGTGTGGTTATAGCGATAGTTGTATGACTGTTGTAGTCAGGACGCCGTGCATATACAAAGGAAACTCTGCCCGTTCGCAGAGTGAATTTGTATATGCGGCGGGTCTGGGCACGCACCGGGGGAGTTTGATTTCAAAAAAAAAAGTATACGCAAATTCAACCATTTTCAGTGGTCGTCTTCCGCTTAAACAAACCCCTGGGGCGTGACAGATTAAGATGGTATCAGAGAGAAACAGCTTTAACCACAGTAGTCGCTGTCCAACATCCACTGGAGCACATTACCACTGGCTACTAGCTAATGAAATGATCAGGATATATCTGCGTAGAGATGCGAGAGTGCGGGGACTATTGAGTTTCTTTCCCGGTTTAGTTCAGGTGGTAGCACAACCCATCGGTGGTTGTTGGTTTGTCGGCCGTCTGTCGGTCATGGATAACTCGATAGCCGTTTGTCTAAACTCGTACCTTCTGGGTCTTCTGGGGTTAGGTCACAGCGGGTGGTCGGCCGTTTCTGCCTGCGCCATGTGCAAGGTAGATGAGGGAATGAGGAATCCTTCCCCTATAATTGTTGCCCATAGTTCGGCCTTTCACCGTAGACACGGCGACGGTTGTAGAAATCGTCGTGATGGGCACACGGGTGGCTTCCTTTAGTAGGATTGTGGTGGTAAGGCTTTCGGTAGGGATCTGTCGACTGCTTGGAGCTTTGGCACTGATCACTTTCGGCTAGGATGCCGTGTACGCAGCCCTTTAGGTGGGGTAGACCTTGTGGCAAGCCTTAGAGCTGAAGCCTAACCTTAGTTTTGACCGTCGCCCTGGTCGGACGGACCGTCGGGGCGGGTAATCCGGGACGGTGGATATGCTCCGAGCCTGTGACTCGTGTTGGTGACGGGTGGGGGTGGCCCGTGTTGGTGACGGGTGGGAGTGGTCCGTGTTGGTGACGTGTGAGTCCGTTGCTCTCGGGGGAGAGTTTCTGGTAGTTAGTAACCCAGCCTGTTTTGTTGGCACCTCTCGGAGCCTTGTGAGGGCGTTGAGTGGTTTGTTCTCCTCGTCGTCGGGTTGGATGTTTTGGACTTTTAAGGAATCATTGACAGGGGTTTCTTCTGTCATCCCCTTGACTGAATTGCCGGGAATACCCCTGGACGAGAGGCCATCCGATCTTTCGAGCTTCTACCAAACACGCAACCTATCACTTAGGTGCCTTGCGGAATGGCTCTCGCGAAACTGAGGGAATTTAAGGCACAAGGAGTTTTTCTGAATAGAGGGTTCATCAGACCGAGTGTGTCGCCTTGGGGCGCACCCGTGTGCTTCGTGCAAAAGAGGAACGGAAGCCTACGCCTACGTATCGACTGTAGGGAGATAAGCAAAGTTACAGTGAAGAACAAGTCCGGGATTGACGACCTCTCTAATCGACTGCGAGGAGCACTTACGGATTTTTCTCCGGAATCTCAGGGACCGGAAGCTGTTTGCTAAGTTCAAGAATGTGAGTTCTGATTTCGCGAAGTGGACTTTTTGGGGCACATGGTGTCAGCAACGGGAATCACAGAGAATGTGAGCGGAACTACCCGACATACGATCCGGAACTGGCAGCAGTCGTCTTCGCTATAAAGCTTTGGAGACACCACCTTTTGGAATCCACCGATGGGTGTTTCGGGTCGTCGGAGCTGTAAGTTTGGCTCACATAGGAAGAGTTGCCTTGCGACAGAGGCGTTGGTTGCAGTTGCTGAAGGACTCGACCTATCCATTCAGCATCACCCTAGCCAAAGCAAGTGTAGGAGCGGATGTCTTGAGCGGGATGGGTCAGATTGAGGAGGAATCGATAAGCGCGACTACTCAGCAGGGCCGGCACGGTCGCGCGACTCTTGTCCTTGATGGTCAAGCCAACCCTATTAGAGAAATCCTGAAAGGCCAGAGGACAGGCGCACAGATCCAGCTTATTCGAGACAAATCCCCCGGACCACGTGAGCGACCTTTCGGCGAGTGCGAACGGCACGACACATTTTCGAGGGCGGAATTGCGTTCCCGAGCTGCCAGAGTTGAAGGAAGAGGTATTGTCCGAGGCACACTGCGCTCCCTATGCGGCGCATCCAGGTGACACGAAAATGTACAAGGACCTCAAGCAGAATCTTTGGCAGACTAAATCGAAGGGGGGAGGGGCGCAACACAGTTCACTGCCCGTTGTTTGGATGATTAACCAGTAAAGTTCGAACATCAGCGCCCGGCAGGGGAAAACTACAATCTCTACCTGTACCAGAGTGGAAATGGGAGCGAATCAGCATGGAATCCGTCACGGATTTTCTGCATCGCATCAAGGGCACGATGCAGTTTAAGTCACAGTGGAGCGACTGACGAAGTCAACTCTCTTCCCACCCATTCGTATGGCGTGGACTAGAGACACTCGACTGGTGTCGAACATTTGGCAAAGTCTACAGCGAGCCCTAGGAACCAAGTTGCACTTCAGCTCAGCCTTTCACCCCCAGATGGATGGACAATCCGAGCGGGTGATTCAGAGTCTCGAGGACATGCTCCGGGCTGGCGTACTAGATTTGGGAGACGGATGGTCGCGCCACCTACCCCTTGTAGAGTTCGCTTATAACAACAGCTACCAGGCGAGCATCCGGAGGGCGCCGTACGAAGCGTTGTACGGCAGACGCTGTAGACCCCCGATTGGTTGGGACGATCTGGGGGAGCGAAGGTTTTGGGACCAGACTTGGTGGCGAAAACTGAGAAAAAAGTACGCCTCATCAGACGGCGGTTGGCGACCGCCCAGAGCCGGTAAAAGAGCTACGCAGATCGGAGGCGTCGCGATTTGGAATTCCAGGTGGGGAAGCAGGCGTTGTTGCGGGTTTCGCAGTCAAAAGGGGCGAAGCGGTTTGGGTTGAGGGGCAAGTTGAGCCCACGGTATGCGGGGCCGTTCGAGACCCTGGAGCGCATCGGCCCGGTGGCCTACCGCCTCGCCCTACCGCCGAACCTTGATCGAGTTCACGATGTGTTCCACGTGCCCATGCTTCGGAAGTATCTCCCCGACCCATCGCGAGTACTCGACGTCCCTGCAATTGAGCTTAAGAAAGACCTGAGCTTCGAGGAAGTGCCGGTGTGGATCCTAGCACGAGAGGACAAAAAAGCTACGAAGTCGGACCATTCCCTACGTAAAGGTGCTTTGGAGCAATCAAGGAGAACGTGAGGCAACTTAGGAACCAGAGTCAAAGATGAGGGAGTGCTACCCGGACCTCTTCGCCGCAGGTGAGGGTTAAGTTTCGAGGACGAAACTTGTTTTTAGCGGTGAGTGGTGTAAGACCCGGCCTTTCTTTGACTTTCCCCGTTACCCCTCGTCTCATGATGTCCGACTGAGGGTCTAATTTTGGTGTCTTCCCGAACAGTCCGGCGGGGCTCGCGGACAATTTTAGGCGGTAGAGCTTGCAAAACGGAGCACGGCAAAGCGAACGGATTCGGATTCGGATTTACGGATCTCCCGGAATGGGGGTTAAAGCGTTTGCTTTGAGTGGTGCATCGGAATCCGTGCTAAGGGGCTGGCACGCTTTTCGAGGTGATCGGACCTTTCATCTTTTTAAGTCAGTGGGTTATTTTATCTTTCGGGTGGCACCTCGGCCTTTCGGTTTTTCGTTTAGGGTCCTAACTTTATATCTTCGGTTGTTAGAAGGGGAGTTGAAATTCGTGAATTCTTGGGCTGATCGTCAGGGTTTGCGGGTATTTTTAGGTGGTAGAGCTCGCAAAACGGTGAACGGTGGCGCGATCGGATTTGAATTCCGACCCTGGGATCTCCCAGAAATAATTTTTGAAGTTTTACCATTAGTGTGGGCGCATCGAAAGTCGTGCAGGCGATCGGCACGTTTTTCGGGGTAATCTGGACCCCTCGTTGCATCCCGATCGATTTTAGTTGTGTTTTGGGGATTTGGGTTTTTCCCGTCTTTTATTTGGGCGTTAAGTTATTTGGGTACGTGCGGGAGAGGAAAACCTAATTCCTTTCCCTCTTCCCAAGAAATCGACGGAGGGAACCAAAATCGAGAAGGGGAAAATCGCCCATCCTCTGTGGGATTGATCGAGCAAGGAGGCGAGGAGGGGACGATTATTTTTCTTACTCCTTCTCCAACGAATGAAGGTGAGTGGTTCCTTTTTCTGGTTCTTCGTTTTGGGGTTTTCCTTTTGTCGTTGTCTTGGGCAGTACGGGTTGTCGAACGGGAGGTCGCCGCCGCCGTTGTTAAACGGGAGGCCGCCGCCGCCGTTGTGGCACCCACGGCGTCGCCGCCGCAATCGCCGTGTCCGCGGGGTCGTCGCCGGAGCCGCGAGGGGGCCAAAATAGGGTTACTGTTCACCGAGTACGGATCACCCAGCCGCGGTCCACAGACCCCGGGCGTGCACCCGGTGCACGCCCCGCAGCCCCGGAGGCGCAGACCCGGCGCACGGAACCGTGCGCCGGACTGCACACCGTGCGCGGTGCACGCTCCAGGCGTGCACCCGGCGCACGCATCGGCAGCCGCGCGGCATGGACCCGGTCCGCGCTTTCCCCCGTGCGCGGCCCGGCCCAAGCCGCACCGGCTCACCCCTCCTGGGCGTGCACCCGGTCCGCGACCGCCAGCACTGTGGCCGTGAACCCGGTCCGCGACGCTGGCCGTGCTCCAGCGGCCCACCGAGCGGTGCACCCGGTCTGCGCCGCGGTCGCCTTCTGCCGTGGACCCGGTCCACGGCTGGACCCGTGCACCAGACTGCAGCCGGAGGGCCCGGGAGCTCCGTTTTTGGCCCGTCTCGTCCCGTTTTTCAGTGTTTTTGACCACGACGATGTTTTTAACATTATTACTTACTGTAACTTTTCGGGCACAGGGTGGGAGTGTTTTAGCTGGAGCTCCGCAAGCCTTCTCCTTCGCGTTTCAGGTGGGTACATCCTTAGAACCCCTTCATGCCCATTTTCGTTACTGTCATGATTATCGTGTGGTGTGTACTCGGCTCATTATGGTTGGGTTCGTCTTGAGTACTTGGTTCATTATGGTTGGGTTCGTCTTGAGTACTTGGTTCATTATTGTGGGTTTTTACTCTTAAGTCTTAACGTTTAATTCTATCATGTTGGACGGGGTCAACCTTATGTGTACTTGGGTTAAACATGGTAGGGAGGCATCAATCATTCGTTATGGCTTTACGGTTCTTGTGATTAGATATACATATTGTTTCAGGTGGCTCTCATGCATGGATAGGTGTATGTTGTGAATATATATATATATATAGATTGTTTCATATGGTTCTCATGCACGGATATGCATATGTTATTTCATACGGTTCTCATACATTGATATATATATATATTGTTCACGGTTACTATGCTCGGCTGCAACACGCGCACCCGCGGTTTGGCCACCGCAAAGGGTGTGCTTTTCCGGAAAAGTGGTCTATGACCCGTGTATACCCACGAGGTGACGTAGTGGGGGCCCCCGTAGGTGTGGGGTTTGAGGCACCAAGGTGTGAGCGGTGCGACCTGTCGGGATTGGTGCCCGTCGAGGTCAGGTGATAAAGGTGATACAGGTGTTACAGGTGTTACAGGTGTTACAGGTGTTACAGGTGTTACAGGTGTTACAGGTGTTACAGGTGTCACAGGTGGTTTGGGGGGGGGGACTTGCTCCGGCTAGTCTTACTTTGAGGCTTGGTATTACTTTGCTGCTTTTAGTATTCTATCATGATTGTGTCGCTGACTACCCACTCTGTGACAGGTTCGCCCAGGGACGAGTGCTAGGACGACGGTGAGGCCGTGGCAAGAGTACTTTCGGTCCTTCGAGACCTTAGACTGTACGTGCCTCTGTTTTGCTCATTTCATTACCTGTTAGTAGTTTGCTATGTGGATTGCGATACCCTCGTGGGGTCGATGTGGATGTTGGAATGTCATTTACTATCTTTGTGAGCGTTTGTTTTGCTTTTCCCGTTGGGCCGTTTTCAAACTACAAAAGAAAGCATTTCGAAAGCTGTTTTAAAACAATGTGGGTGTCGTGTGGGCACCATTTTAAAAACCTGTGGATTTATGGATTGCGAAAACCATTCTGAAAACCTGGGCGCCGTGTGGGCGCCGTTTTTAAAACCTGTGGATTTATCCTTTCAAAATTAGTCGGCCCTATTGAATACTTATGAGAAAGAGCTGTATGCTTCCGACCGTCGAACTAGTGTGGTTATAGCGATAGTTGTATGACTGTTGTAGTCAGGACGCCGTGCATATACAAAGGAAACTCTGCCCGTTCGCAGAGTGAATTTGTATATGCGGCGGGTCTGGGCACGCACCGGGGGAGTTTGATTTCAAAAAAAAAGTATACGCAAATTCAACCATTTTCAGTGGTCGTCTTCCGCTTAAACAAACCCCCGGGGCGTGACAAAATTGGAAATTCCATAAAATACGAAAATTGGAGCTCTATAAGTCCTGGAAATTTACCAACAAAAATCAACTTAAAATTCCATTTGTACATCCCAGGGGAGTAAAAACATTAACCTCTGCTCGAAATCTCAACCTGAAATCAAGTGTCTCAAAGATTGCTATATTTACCTGGTTTAGAGCTTCAATTAGGTCTCCTTTTCAGTACCAAAGTTGTAGATCATGAAGTTGTGAAGAGAACCCCGCAAGAATCATCCCAAAATTCCATTTCTTCACTTCTGGAGACCTCCTGGAAGAAAATGCGATGAAGTTGAACCCAAAACCAGCAATGACCAAGCGCCAACAATGGTGGATTCCTTGATGAAGAAGGAGGAGATGGAGGCTGCTACCAAGACTCCTTAGCAGCTAAGGGGTGTAGATTAACCAAAAGAGAAACCCCATGCCCAAAAGAACCTCTTAAATAGGCTTAAACCATTCCTAAAATGGTCCTAAGGTACACTAATCCACCCTTCACCAACTCTCCCCTCACACTGGATCCTTGCACCAGATCCGGTGCAAGGCCGGTCGGACCAAACGGTCCGACCGACCCGGGCCGTCGCCACCTGGCCCAGCCCACTCCACGCACGGGCGCGGGCGCGCGCCACGCGCACGCGCGCATGCGCGGCGCATGGCCGCCGGTGCACCGCGCGTGCACCGGGGGCCCGCCCGGACTCGTGGACCGGGTGCAGCGCGGCCGTGGACCGCGCTGCACCGGGCGGTCCACCCCCGTGCGCCAGCCGCCCAGCGGCGCCCCTGCACCGGGCGCACGCTTTCCCCCGTGCACCGCAGTGCACCAATCGGTGCACGGGCCGTGCGCCGGCCGCCGTGAGCCCGGTCCACCACCCCCAGCAACACCAAACTCCTATAATAAGCCCAAAAATGCCCAGAAAAGTGTATTTCGCATCGTTTTTTTCGCGCTGAGTCCAAATCAACAAACCGATTTGCCAAATTCTCACTCTAAAAATTCCCGAGGGCAACCGGAGAGGTAATCCTTTTTCCAAACTTCGCCCGGGGTCCAAATTTGACATCTAAATCGCGCAAAACCACCTCTAAACACTCGACGGGTCCACCAATTACCCACGCGACCTCCTAATAAGCCCAAAGTCCAACACTTGTGTCCAAATTATGCGCAAACACCACCGACACACCACACAGGCCTCCAGTGATGCGACTAAATTCCAACTTGCATCACAAATCCCTTTTTCGGGTCCGACAAGCGCGCAAGCACTCCCAACGGCCACTAAAAGCTGCCCCAACAACCAGCAAACCCTACGCGGGGGTTCCGGAACCTCACATCCTCCCCCACTAAAAGAAAGTTTTGTCCTCGAAACTAGATCAAGACCATCAGGAGTCACAAATACCACGGGTAGGTATCCATCAACACGCCTCCAGCTCCCAAAACGCCTCTCACTCCCCGTGATTACTCCGCGACAACAACAACAACAAGTACGGTATGGCCCGATGTGCAATTCTCTCGTCTCTCGAGCCAGAAATTGCAACGGGCGTCCCTCGTACTCCAACAATCACAAATCTCAGAGGGGCAAGTCAATCACGGGCGAGGGAAAACACATCACTCCTGAGCTGAGACGTGAAAAGCCAAAACTCCAACACAAGGCTGGGGGGGGGGGGGGAAACTGAAATAACCACTAGTGCAACACGCACCAGACCACAACAAGTAGGGGTCCTCACTCTGTGTGTCACGTCCCGGGGTCGAAACTGCGACCCGGGCACGCCAACAGATCCGCCATCTGTACGGAAACTGCCGCACAGACGAAGCGTCTATCCTGCAAGTCAGATCTAGAACTAGAAACATGTATCAGAGCGGAAATTATAAATCAAAAGCTACACTATAAAACTGAACAAATAAATCTCCAATAATACAAATGTCCTCAATACAGGTCCCCCAAATAAAAATAAAAAAAACAGGCCTCACCCTCTCAGTACAAAAGTGGAAACATAAACTAACAGGGTACATCTACCTCTGACTCTCAATGCTGGTAAGGAACTAATCGGCTGCGTCCTCACCTCGATCTGCTGTCTCCGCGCGAACCAAACCGGAACAGCCGCCTCAAACTTGTCACCGCAGCGGGTGTGAGATCTACTGCAGAAGGCAGATCTCCGTGGGTACCGTCCCAATATCCACGGTATGCCCACTAAGTCTACTGGAGGCAAAACAGATAGGTATGCAGATAGATAGATAAAAGAGGTAAGCAGGAAAGAAACTACAGCTAACATGTATCATCATGCTCAAAGAACTCTACTCAGACCCTGCTATGCATACACTCTCACTGCTAATAATATGCCTCAAGTACTATGCTCAAAGGAAAACTCATCTATGAACATGCAATGAAACTCACTCAAATCTCAACGACTGTCCCACTTTGGACCAGTCTTAGTCAAACCTGCGCTCATCTACTGCCACTACGCCCAAACAGGACTTGGTCTTACGTAGGGTGTCCCTCTAGGACCATCTCAGTAATCACATCGTAGCCTCGTCAGGCTCGGTATCATCATCGCATCCGGAGCGTAGCTCGCGGGGAGCGACCCCGCGAACTCAAGTATCACAAGTATCCCATAACTGGCATAAAATGCCAGGCTCAGCAGGCTATAATCCACGATCAAACAGATCGGTATCTCAAAGCTTGAAAACACCACTCAGTCGGAAAGAACCTCGACTCAAACATGAAAAGCCCAAACACTCTCACAGCTATGTCGGAGAACCCTCAACGACTCAATCTGATAATGCACGACCCGTGGCTGAGTCGGAAAACCTCCACGACTCGATCTGCCAGAACCCCCAAAACTCTCAAAGCTAAGTGGGAGAACCATCTCCACCACTAAATCAGATCACGACCCATGAACTAGAGTAAACCAATCAGGGAAATAAATTCTCAATTTCTCACACGGGAGGCCTGGAAATTCTGAACGACTGCTACCTACAACCCTATCAAACAAGAACAAGCTGCAGGCATAGCTGCCCAAAGCTTCCGCCCCCGAACTGGAAAAATGCTAAAACTCTCTCGTGACACTAGCAAGTCATCTCACAATGCTCTCAAAATCTACTCGGCCCTCGGCACGAGTATAAATGCACCTCGAACTACCTGGACCATTCATAATACTCTAAATATTTAAAAATTCTTTAAAATCAAAGTTTCACTTTAAACCAGTTACAAAATTAATATGAAGGTCTAAATATTTAAAAATTCTTTAAAATCGAAGTTTCACTTTAAACCAATTACAAAATTATTATGAAGGTCCAGATAGGTCCCGAATCTCAAGAAAATATGCTGTCTAGTGTCGAATGACCTCTAGATCATGCTAAAAAATAACAGGGGTTCAGGAAAATATTCCTATAATTTTCTAGGTGACTATCAGATTCATCAATATATAATAAATCAGCTAATCATGATCTGTGACGCCCCACTTCCCAGGGGGTCACCCATCCTAGAACTACTCTAGCTCTAGCACGCTTAACTCTCATGTTCCTCTTGGATCTTGCTACCATCCAAAATGCTATAGCCGGGTTAGAGATTTTAGTCCTATTATATCATTTATATAGAGGACTAATCCAAATTCCGGGGGTGTCACATTCTTCCCCCCTTTAAGCCCTGACGTCCACGTCAGGCTCAAGCACACTCACAAGCACCAGGCGATGTGAGACTCGTCTCGCTAGCCTTAGCCGACCTTGTGAGGAGCTGCACTCCACTCACAACGGTCATTAGCCAGGGAGCGCCTTGCTCTACCCGCTATATAACCCTGGCTCAGCCGAGACTCATCTCACATTTCCGGCTGGTGAATGGCTCTGATACCAACTGTGACGCCCCACTTCCCAGGGGGTCACCCATCCTAGAACTACTCTAGCTCTAGCACGCTTAACTCTCATGTTCCTCTTGGATCTTGCTACCATCCAAAATGCTATAGCCGGGTTAGAGATTTTAGTCCTATTATATCATTTATATAGAGGACTAATCCAAATTCCGGGGGTGTCACATGATCAATATACGATAAATAAGCTAGACATGATCAATATGCTTACAGAAGCATTAGAGGGCATTTCATAAATTTTGGAAAAATTCCAACCCACCTGGAACGCTTTCCGCAGGCAATCGCTGAAATCGGTGAAGCGCCGGGTCCTCAATCTGCCGAAACCTCGAAAATCGTGCCATGTGCGCGCACATTGCCGCGAACCGGAAAAATCCCTGAAAGTAGCGAATAAATTTCCCAAGTTCATCAGCTTAGTAGTATCACAGTACACTATCTTCGCACTCACAAGGAAGCTTCAATCCACAATTAGGCCACCACTAAGGTTCCAATACACATCCCCAACATTAGCTCACTGCAAGTCCACCCTAACATAAAAGCTCACACTTAAAAAGAAGCTCCAATGCATAACATAAATAATGTCCAAGCCCAAATTAAGTTCACCTCATCACCTGTAGCACCTTTAAAACAATATCCACATACACACATCACCAAAGCATATAATTCACACATACAACCTCAATTACTCTCACAAAGAAAGACCCCAGCACACCTAAAAGCTCCAAATAATTGCTCACATAACCAAAATTCACTTAAGTCTACCCAGCTTACAAGTAATCCACAGTATACTTCCTTAGCACACTTCAAACCTCACAATACTCCCAAAAAAAAACATTCAGCACCAGATAATTACAAGCTCAATATCAACAAAAAGTAATTAAAAACCATCCACATACTCAAAAATCAACTCCCTGCTCCCACACCACATGCACACAGAAAATTTACCTCTGCCAAGCTCCAGCACCAACAAGACCCAAAACTCACAGGAGACTACCAGCTTCAATTACAAAATTCTAGAATCATCACAAAATAATTGCTCACTTATTTACCGTTCTCACTGTACACAATTCTTATGCTCACAGTCATTACAAGTCCCCCACAACATCACCAAAATAGATAAACTCAACAACAAGTCTGAAGCTCTAACCATTCACATACACCCTCTCCATACCCACAAGGCAACCACAATTTAGATACATGCTCACATCATAAGGTGCATCTGTACACCCATAAAAAAAAATACCTCTTCTCTGAACATTCCACACTCCCCCAGCACAAACATCCCTTAGCCCAAACTGCACGAGTAAAGACCGCACGCCGCGCACTTGATCTGAGCTCCGCATGGCACTTCGCCGAAATCCGCGCAACCCGACGGTGTCCTGTGAGAGCAAAAAGGGCAAAGAACTCGTCAAATTCGATCCATAAAGTCCACGCGAAGCCGGCAACCCAAAGCCTCGGTGCGCGTGCAAATGGACCACCTGCATCGGCCTCCGCTCGCTTGCCGACGCCACGCAGCAGCTGCGTCGCCTACGCGCGCTGCCGCCGTAGCCGTTGCGCCGCCGCAGCTGCTGCAGCGCGGCGCTAGGGCCCGCATGCAGCGCGGCCGCTGCTGCTGCAGTGTGGCGTGCTGCGCGCCCTGCGCGCCCGCGCGCGGGGTGCCCCGCGCGCGGCGCATGCTGCATGCCCTGCGCGCGGTGCGCCCTGCGCGCCCGCGCGCGGGGTGCCACGCGCGCGGGGTGCCCCACGCGCGGCGCGCGCTGCTCGCCCAGCGCGCGCGGTGCGCCCTGCGCGCCCGCGCGCGGGGTGCCCCGCGCGCGGCGCGCGCTGCTCGCCCAGCTATTGCAGCGCGTGCCCGCTGCGCGCTACAGCGGCGCGGTGCCCGTAGCACACTCTTCGCGCGCTGCTGCTACACGGCACAGCCAAGAGAAAAAAAGAAAGAAAAAGAAAGAAAAACATCAAAAAAAATCCCAAAGTAGACTTACCGGCAAGGTGGTAGACGCACGCGCGCGCTCCGCTTGCACGACCAGCCTCTAGGGGACGTCCAACAACAAAACCACCCCCAAAAAAATCCCCATTATCATCTTCTTCTTACTTCCTTTCTCTCTTTCTCCCTTCTTCTTCTTCCTTTTTCTCTCCTCTCCACATCCTCTGTTTTTATCACATTCCTCTGCTTGAAGAGGAGAAGAGAAGGGTGACGTGGCGGTTCAATTAAGTGAGCTTAATTAAGGGAGGTGGGTGGGGGTAGTTGGCAAGCAATAAATGCTCACAGGAAAAAAATCCCAATCCTCTAATTAAAAGCATTCATTTAACACCCTCTTAATTCCCTTTTGCTACAACACAGGCTAAGCCAAAAAAATAAATATAACACCAATAATTAATTAAATAATTAAATAATTTATTTAAGCCAACTCCAAGTCACTTTTTGTCTTCGGGGTCTCCGCACCGGCCCGAAACCTCCCGAACCCTGCTGTAATTTGAAAATACACATGCTCACGGCTTTTTCTCCTCAAAAAGCTCAACCGTTGAGTCGGGGTGCTCAATCCAAAAACCGGCTCCAAAACTGCCAGTTCCAACTCACTTTTCGCCCTCGGACTCTCCGTGTCAGTCCGGAACCTCCCGAACTCCGCTGTAATCATAAAATACACCTGTTCCCAGAGTTTCCCAATTTTCTGCACACCACGGTGGAGTCGAGGCTTCCCCGAAGCCAGTGCTCTAACGGCGGACAAAGCCCGGAAAACTCCGAATCGACCTGGGGCTTCCGCGTTGATCCAAGTCGACCCGAACTCATCTGTAATCCAATAAGGAACACGCTCGAGGCGATTTATCCGCGCCACTGTCACGCCCCGGGGTCGAAACTGCGACCCGGGCTCGCTAACAGATCCGCCATCTGTACGGAAACTGCCGTACAGACGAAGCGTCTAACCTGCAACAGATAGAACTACAGCTATACAGATATCAGAGCGGGTAATAAAAGCTGTAATATAAAATCTCACTACTAAAAGCTGAACATAAATACAAGGCTATCTCCCGAATACAAAATGATGTTGGGTTATAAGTAATGGATCTAAATAGGGGAAAAAACACCTAGAGGGGGGTGAATAGGTGTAAACAATAAACACTCAAAAATCGTTGCGCTATAAAACCCAATGCGGAAAAATAAATGAATACGCAAGATTTTTACGTGGAAAAACTCCAAACCGGAGTAAAAAACCACGGGACCGATAACACGGCGAAATCCACTAGAATTAACACACGTACAAGGTGATATAACGTACTCACAGACGACTCAACCTTTTTCATACGCTCCTAGTAGATCTTCCTGCTCGCTCCACGACGCTTCTCGAATCCACGATCCGCGCCCAACGCTGAATCCACAGCGTCCAACGTCGAGTCCACGACGTCCAACCGAATCCACGGTCTTCACCCAATGGCACGCTTCGAATCCACGAACGTACCTCGCTCCGAATCCACGAGAGCGGTTGCACCTTGAATCCACAAGGCCACGCGAGTCCACGCGCCGATTTTGGGGTAAATCGTTGTTTGTTTGGGTGGTGATGATCCGCCGAATACTTAGATCAAAGATAGATCGGAAATACCATCTAAGTATTCATTGATTTGATTCTACTCAAAATGTGAGTATGGAAAACCTAGAATCAAATCAATCAATATAGATGAAGAACCATAGAATAAATCTATTGATTTCCTTTCTTCTCTATATATGTGGATTTTTCTTTCGGCTATTTTTCTTTTTCCGATGTATATGATAGCCGATGCTGCGGATGCCCTAGAAATGAATAAGAGGGCTATTTATAGGTTAGAAACCCTAGGAAGAATATTCGGATCAAAAACAGCCTTTTCTGGAAAGATTTACCGACGGCGATCCGGATTGGATTTGACGATCCGGATTGCAGAAGCACAAATGACGGTTTCCAGAAAATTGCTTGTTCGGGATCCGGATCGTAGTCCCCGATCCGGATCGTTCATACAGTTTTACCAAAACATCAATGTTCGGGATCCGGATTGCAATTCCTGATCCGGATCGTTCAAGCAAACAGGTAAAACTATGTTCGGGATCCGGATCATGGAATGCTGCGATCCGGATTGAACCAGTGTATGAACGAACACCCTTCGGGATCCGGATTGCAAGCCACGATCCGGATCCTGAACATGTCCCATGTCCAGTTTTTGATGATTAAGCAATTAAAACCTCTTCCAGGTGTTTCTACACTATAAGAAGTATTCGGATCATCAAAATTCTTTAGTTAAACGTACCTGATCCTTTTGAATTCTTCTTTCTTGAGATTGAGGTATATGATCCAAAGTTTCTTCATCTTCAATCTTCAAGACTTAATACATTCACGAAATACGCCAACTCAAATTCCGTAACAATCTCCCCCTTTGGCGGTTTCGTGACAAAACACAAATCCACAAAAGAAAATTCAAAAAGATATTTTTGTTGCTATCACCATACAACAAAAATTTACAAAAGAGATCCAGAAATTAAAAACATGAGATAAACTCCTAAGACAGACTCTAGACTTAGACATCTGTTATCTCTGCACACAGAAATCATTCTTGACAAAAGAAATCGTTAGATACTTCAAGAATTGAATCATACAAAACCAATTACAGAGATAGAGTTTATTCTCATCATGACATTTGAAAAATCAGATATGTAAAAGAATCATAGTTAAAACCAACATATCTTCTAAGCATTCAAAACCAAATGTCAAAGTATGTTAGTCCAACATCAACTTGTTAGTCATATTACATGCCCAAATAGTTAGTCGAATAGTTAGTAGGAGCATGCAACCAATCAACATAAAAACCCAAGTTGAGTTGAAGTCATACTTACCTTGATATTCACAAAGATCATTGTCTCATTGTTCAGAGTTCTTGCTAACTCTCTCTAACTCTCTCCCCCTTTTTGTCACAAAACACAGCCAAAACGTAGCAAGAGCTACAATATGTAAGGAGAGTTAAAAAAAAAGGTTCTATCAATATGCACAAATTGAGAGCTAAACTAAAAGTTAGCACAAAAAGAAAAGAAAACGAGTTAAAAATGGTCAGTCGGCAGAATTGGAGTCGTCAGAATTTGTGCAACCCATGTTAGACAGTATCTTTCGCATCCGCTTGTCCATTGAATTTATCTTCTTCGTGATGGTAATGTGAGCTGCTGTCGTTATCTCAAGCTCATTGGCAATCCTTTGTTGTTCCTTCAAAATATGTTCCTGCTTGACGGAAAGTTGTTGTTGCAACTTGAATATCGAAGTCAATGATGCTTCATCATCCGTGCCGTGTTCTTGTCGAGGTGTTGAAGCCGAGGTGCCGTCACAAGGTTTCTTTCCAATAACATGAGGCAATTTGTGAAGTGACTTCACAATTGTTGATTCATCTATCATCCCGCAACTGTGCTGATATGATGTTGAGCTTACATCAATATCAAACTTTTGTAAGATCCTCATGATGATTAGAGGAAACGGAAGTCGCTCAGAGGGGTGAGGATGCACAATGTACCTTGACATTCTGTTCCAAATTATATAGGGAATATTCATGTTCAATCCAATAGCCTCAGAGGGATGTCCTATTAGATATAGGAATAGCAGTCGCTCCCATCTCACAACCTTGGTGTGCATGTTTGGCAGAATGTTATAACACGTTATGAAGTTTAAAAATCGGTACTCCAGTCGTAGATGTTTGGATCTGATACTTTTGCCATCAACGGATTGAGTCCCTTCCAAACAGATCCTATCGACCACCGTTTGCCACAATGCACTTGTCAAACTTTTTCCTTTCAAAAAGTTAACCCCCGATGTGCTAGATTCCATTCCAAGCACTTCACCAATTAACTGCGGTGTGATCTTAATCTTCATTCCTTGGATGTTTGTATAGAAATGCATAGACCCATTTTCATTCTCGAGAAGATGTCTCGCATTCGTGTAGAAGGTTCTCACACGATACAAACAATATCCTAGAAGTTCAGGGAAACGGCAGATTTGAATAAGAGACGCTTGCTCAATTAAGGTTCCAAATTCTGGTGAATGATTGCGAAGGGCTTCAATGTTGACATGACGTTCTCCGATGCATTCACGTCGTTCAAAGGCTCGAAGACGGTCAGTATTAACGACTACCTCTTCAACACGTGGCGGAGAATCAGGAGCTAATGGTGTGTCAATATTAGTGTCTCGTCTTAATCCATAACGTCGAGCAAGTCGTTTCCGTTTCACAGAGATAGTTGGAGCAAACATAGGAGCTTTCCCAGTGTCCATGGGTGCTTTTCCTTTTTGTTTAGATTTAGTAGGCAATACCTCATCATCATCATCATCTGTCAACATATCCCAGTGTACTTCATCAGGGTTTTCTTCAAGTTCTGTGTCACTTATAACTTCCACTTCACCCTTTCGTTGGAGTTTCTTGGCTCGTTTCAGTTTGTTGGTTGCTCGTGTAAGTACCATCGTAACCAGTAGCAAGATCAACCAAGAGAGTGCCATTGACGTGAGTGCTCCGAGTTTCAAGAAGTGTCCTGTGCAAACCAACTCAAGAACACATGAAAAATCGTCAATTTTGAAAAATTTGAAAAATTGTACCTAGACAATCATAATCATGTAGAGAAGCCAAGAATCAAATTAGTTTTCCAAAAAGAATTTTAAAAATAGATCAATTCCATGATTTTCAAAAATTCCTCTTTTATGCCCTAAAACAGAATTTTTAGAAATCGAAGCCTAAAAACTCGTTTATCTTGAGAAAACCAGCATAAAAGCAAAACTAATTGACCCAGAGTTCTTATTTCAAAAGAAATTTGATCAAAAACCATTCACAAACGAAAAAATTCCAATTTTTCAACTCACGTTTGAAGAAAAACTGTAAAAACCGAGTTTTGATCAATAAAACTTACTTGAATCCGAAGAACTTTGAGTTTGGAAGCTCCAAGAAGCAAGAAATCTAGAGAGAGAAGCTCTAGAGATTTTAGAACAAAAGATTAGGGTAAAAGAAATTGAATCCTCTTTGTTCTTATAAAAACCCTAGCCGTGATCCGGATCGGATCGAGAATGTGATCCGGATCGGCTACCCGCAGGAAAAATCCTGCGTTCGGGATCCGGATCACTTACCCCGATCCGGATCGGCTTCAACTTTTTCTCCAGAAAAATTCAGAAAAATTCAATAAAATCCAGAAAAAGTATGTAAGCACTTTACCATGTCAACTTTAAACAAAAGACATCGTTTCATACAACAAGAATTAGATTATGCAAAATCTATCAAAAATATCCAAACATGAAACGAAAATTTACGAAAGTTAAAACACTTAAAGTTGAACAACTTCAATTACATCTATCCTGATCTTATGTGTAATGCCTTTATCAAATCATCAATTTTGGTAAAGAAAATGAAATACCAAGATCAATAGATGTTTGAAATCCCAGATAAGTTAGATAATATATCTAGACAATCTGTTGAAGGAGTGGCTCTTTGAGCATCTTTTACTAAAAATCCCACCTTATACCAACCATGAAATACGACTGAGTCAAGTATTTCAATATGAATTTCATCAACAATTTTCAAAACAAAATTTGCTTTTCATTCATGGAGTTTCTTTTTCTTTCTTCCTCTCCATGTGGTGGTAGTTTTCACACTCCTCATGGGATGTAACTCTTTCCACATCTTTTGAGCATTTTACATTTCATTGACTCCCCCTCAATTGGCTATCAATTATTTAATATATAAAGTATTCAACCAAACCATTGATCTCGAATTCATACTCGACTAAGCAATCAAATATGATAATGACTATACCAAGAGATCATTGAGAGAGAAATTGACTTTGATCACTTAAAAGATGGTTTAATTAACGTAAATGATCATTGCAACATTGAAATATTATGACATCAAAGACATAATAAATTTCTAAATGCATAAAAGGATGCAATTAAAGTCAATTATGATTTATGCTCAATTAATGTCCTATGTATAAAACATAGATAAAGAACAAAACAAAAACAAAAACAAAACCTAACCTAAGCAAACGTTTCAAAAAGGTTATTTCAAGGAAAGCATGCCAATTGCTTTACGCAAGTGAATAAAACGTTTTTGATCCAAAGGTTTTGTTAAGATATCGGCTAATTGATCCTCAGTTGAAATATATGACAGTTGAAGAATGTTTGATTCAACTAGCTCTCTAAGAAAATGATATCTAAGTTCAATATGTTTTGTTCTAGAGTGCAACACAGGGTTTTTAGAAATGTTAATAGCACTAGTGTTGTCACATAAAATGGTTACCGAAGATGCTGAAATCCGGAAATCGCTCAACACGCTTTTCATCCAAACAATTGGGTTGAACAACTTCCTGCTGAAATGTACTCCGCTTCGGCAGTCGAGAGTGCTATGCAATTCTGCTTTTTACTGTGCCATGCAACAAGGCAATGGCCAAGATAGAAGCATGCACCACTCGTGCTTTTCCGGTCATCCACTGATCCAGCCCAATCGGCATCTGAGTATCCAACAATATCCAAAGTCGTTCCCATAGGATACCAAATTCCGAAACTGATTGTACCTTTAATATACCGGATGATCCGCTTCACCGCTTTCAGGTGAACCTCCTTCGGTGCTGATTGATATCTCGCACAAATCCCAACACTGAAGGATATATCCGGGCGACTAGCCGTGAGATATAGTAGACTTCCAATCATACTACGATACAGTTTCTCGTCTACATTCTCACTATGTGATTCACTTCCAAGTCCCTTATGGCTAGTTCCCATTGGAGTCGGAAAATCCTTAGAATTTTCAAGATCAAACTTTTTGACCAACTCCAGTGCATACTTGGATTGACACAAGTGAATTCCTTCATCGTTTTGTTTAACTTGTAATCCAAGAAAATAATTCAATTCGCCCATCATGGACATCTCAAATTCGCTTTCCATGGTCTCCGCGAATTTGGAAGCATCATTATCTCTCGTTGCGCCAAAAACAATGTCATCGACATAGATTTGAGCAACTATGAAATTGTTTTGATAATGCTTCACAAAGAGAGTCCTGTCAGCTCCCCCTCGAGTGTAGCCCTTTTCCAAAAGGTGCTTTGTCAACCTTTCGTACCATGCTCGCGGTGCTTGTTTCAGACCGTAAAGAGCCTTTTTCAAACGAAAAACATGGTTAGGTAGTTTATGATCCACAAAACCTTTCGGTTGAGCCACATAAACTTCCTCATTTAAAAACCCATTTAAAAAGGCGCTCTTAACGTCCATTTGAAATAATCTGATTTTAAAATGACAAGCAATCGCAAACAATATACGAATGGACTCGAGTCTAGCTACAGGGGCGAAAGTTTCATCAAAGTCTATACCTTCTACTTGAGAGTAGCCTTGAGCAACTAACCTTGCTTTGTTCCTGATGATAGTACCTTCTTCATTTTTCTTGTTCTTGAAGATCCATTTGGTACCTATCACATTGTGTTGCTTCGGAGGCTTCGTTAATTCCCAGACTTTGTTTCGCTCGAATTGATGGAGCTCTTCCTGCATTGCTTTAATCCAGTAGTCATCTTGGAGAGCTTCATCAACATTCCTTGGTTCGATTTGAGATACATAGCATGCAAATCCGCAAACCAATTGTCTCCGTGTTCTAACTCCTTCTTGTGGATCTCCAATGATGTTCGATTCAGGGTGATCCTTGGAGATGCGTAACGTTTGAGGTAGAGGAGTAGACGGAGGTACACGAGATGATTCCTGCACATCAGATAAACTTGAAGAACCGTTAGATGCATCAACATTATTATCGAAAGAATTGTTAGAAGAAGATGCATTAGCAGGTGTATCATCATCAAGAGAGATATCGAGGGTAGATTTTTCAGATTCAAAGTGAAAAGCTTCATCTACCTTAACATTTATCGATTCTACGATCGTCTTAGATTCTAAGTTAAAAACTCGATATGCTCTGCTGTTTGTAGAATAACCTAAGAAAATCCCTTCGTCACTTCGAGAGTCAAATTTTCCAAGATTCTCACGATCACGTAAAATAAAACACCGACTCCCAAAGATGCGAAAATATTTGATGTTAGGTTTTCTACAAAACCAAAGTTCATATGGTGTATTCAATGTCCCCGGGCGCAAATACACGCGATTAATAACATAAACAGCAGTGTTCACCGCTTCAGCCCAAAAATAAAAAGGTAAGTTCCGGCTGTGAAGCATAACACGTGCCATTTCCTGTACGACCCTGTTTTTGCGCTCGACTACACCATTTTGTTGAGGTGTGTAAGGTGCGGAGAATTCATGCTTAATGCCATTAGAAGTGCAAAAATCAATGAATTTGGAATTTATGAATTCCCCACCTCTATCACTCCTAACTCGAGTAATCCTTTCATTCTTTTCAGTCATAATACGATTGCAGATTTCAAGAAAAGAATCAAAGGTATCAGCTTTTTCTTTTAAGAAAGCTACCCAAGTATATCTAGAATAATCATCAACCAACAAAAAAATATACCATTTACCTCCCAGAGATGGTTGACGAGTTGGCCCCATTAAGTCCATATGCAAAAGTTCCAAAGGCCGTTTTGTACCTATGTGGTTCAAGTTCTTGTGTGCAGTCCTAGACTGTTTTCCTTTTTGGCAACCGCCACACACAAGGTTTTGTTCAAAAGAAAGTTTCGGAACCCCCTTGACCACATCTTTGTTCGAAATTCTAGCTAGTTCCTTAAAGTTTATGTGACCTAGCCTTTCATGCCAAAGTGTTTCATTTTTCAAAGATGCTAGGTTACATTTTTCAGAAATCTTAGTAGGAACTACATAACAATTGTTTTCTGATCTAACCCCCTTTAAAAAGAAAGCATGGTTCATGTCAGTTACAGTGCATTTATCAGATGAAAAATTAACTGAATAACCACTATCACAGAGTTGACTTATGCTTATGAGGTTAGTCTTAAGGCCATGAACAAATAACACATTATCTAGAACCGGGCCATCTGGAATAGCTACCGTTCCCTTTCCAACAATTTTGGAAGACCGACCATCTCCGAAAACAACAAGTCCTCCGGAGTTTTTCTCAAATGTTTGAAAACAGTTTTTATCGCCGGTCATATGACGGGAACAACCGCTATCCAGGTACCAAGACGAACTATCATATGCATGCAAGGAAACATTTGTAGCAAGACAAGGGAAAATTTCACCTTTGCGCACCCAAACCTTTTTGGAGTGCGTCGGTAATGATCGTGAAGTTGATTTCCTAGGTGAGAGCGTCTTGCTTGAAGAATTGCTGCTCCTTGATGATGTCGTCTTGAGCGGTGTACTACCAAGGCTCTTTTCCTTCAATTGAGTTGCAGTTGATTTTCGAGGAATAGCCTTTTTGGTAGTCATTGCAAGAGATGCTTGAGGTGTGCGTTTGGCTTCCGTCTTGCAATTTTTCCTTATGTGCCCTGAAATGCCACAACGAAAACATACCTTAATTCTTGTCGATTCCGAGAAAGATGTAGTAGGTTTGTTGTCGTTGCTTGTCGTGAAAACCGGTGTCGGAGGAGGAGATACCGACTGAGGCACAAATACTGTCCCACTCGAACTTGGAATGTCTCCAGTTTGAGTGTATCCGAGGCCGAACTTATTTGTTTGACCAAGACCAAGAAGTCTGTCCAACTTACTCCTTCCAGAAGAAAATCTCTTTAAGTCATCCTTCAGTTGGCGTATGGTCTCCGTCATTTCCAATTTTTCCTGTCGAGCCTCGCCGTTGAGCTTCAAGAAGTAATTCGCTTTGTTCACCATATCCATATAATTCTTCTCGAGTTGCTCATTGGACTCTTGAAGGGAAACATTAGTTTTAATCAAAATATCCCTTTCCACTTCAAGATCGGTTGAGAGAGAGGTTACCCTTTTTACTTCTTCTTCGAGATCCTGCAATCTCCCTTTCAACCCCTTGTTTTGCTTAGCCAGTTTCTTTGAATCCCTCAAAAGTCTGTGGTAGGCTAGAGCTGTTCTTTAGGTTCATAAGGATCTATAGGGGGTTGCAACACCTATAGAGGGGGGTGAATAGGTGTAAACAATAAAGCACTCAAAAATCATTGTGCGCGTAAAACCCAATGCGGAAAAATAAAAGAACACACAAGATTTTTACGTGGAAAACTCCAAACCGAGTAAAAAACCCGGGGACCGATAACACGGCGAAATCCACTAGAGTTAACACACGTACAAGGTGATATAACGTACTCACAGACGACTCAACCTTTTACCATACGCCCCTAGTCGATCTTCCCGCTCGCGCTCCACGACGCTTCTTGAATCCACGATCCGCGCCCAACGCTGAATCCACAGCGTCCAACGTCGAGTCCACGACGTCCAACCGAATCCACGTCTTCACCCAATGGTACGCTTCGAATCCACGAACGCACCTCGCTCCGAATCCACGAAAGCGATAACACCTTGAATCCACAAGGCCACGCGAGTCCACGCGCCGATTTTGGGTAAATCGTTGTTTGTTTGGGTGGTGATGATCCGCCGAATACTTAGATCAAGAGTAGATCGGAAATACCATCTAAGTATTCATTAGTTTGATTCAACTCAAGATGTGAGTATGAAAACCTAGAATCAAACTAATCATATAGATGAAGAAAACATAGAATCATTTCTATTGATTTCCTTTCTTCTCTATATGTGGATCTAAGGCCGTATAAAATCTATGTGAAAATGACGGCTCTATTTGGATTCACCCTAGAAAAAGACCATAGGGTTTATTTATAGGTTAGAAACCCTAGGAAGAATATTCGGATCAAAAACAAACTTTTCTGGAAAGTTTTACCGACGGCGATCCGGATTGTATAAGCCACGATCCGGATCGCAGACGCACAGAATGCAGTTTCCAGAAAATCACCTGTTCGGGATCCGGATCATAATCCACGATCCGGATCGTTCATACATTTTCACAAAACATCCATTCGGGATCCGGATTGTACAAGCTGTGATCCGATTGCAGCAATGTTGAACGAACACCTTCGGGATCCGGATTGAAAGTCCACGATCCGGATCCTGAACATGTCCCATGTCCAGTTTTTGATGAAAGCAGTTAAAACCTCTTCCAGGTGTTTCTACACTATAAGAAGTATTCGGATCATCAAAATTATTTAGTTAAACGTACCTGATCCTTTTGAATTCTTCTTTCTTGAGATTGAGGTATACGATCCGAAGTTTCTTCATCTTCAATCTTCAAGACTTAATACAATCACGAAATACGCCAACTCAAATTCCGTAACATCTCCCCCTTTGGCGGTTTCGTGACAAAACACAGATCCACAAAGAAAATTCAAAAAGATATTTTTGTTGCTATCACCATACAACAAAAATTTACAAAAAGAGTCCAGAAATTAAATACATGAGATAAACTCCTAAGACAACTCTAGACTTAGACATCTGTAACCTCTGCACACAGAAAACATTCTTGACAAACAAAATCGTTAGATACCTCAAGAATTGGAACATAAAAAACCAAGTGCAGAGATAGAGTTTTGATCTCACCATGACATTTAAAAGAATCAGATATGTGAAAGAAACATAGTTAAAACCAGCATATCTTCTAAGCAGTCGAAAACCAAATGTCAAAGTATGTTAGTCCAACATCAACTTGTTAGTCATATTACATGCCCAAATAGTTAGTCGAATAGTTAGTATAGAAGCATGTCACAAATCACAAAAGAAAACCAAAGTTGAGTTGAGATTCATACTTACCTTGATATCATCGATATTCACAATCATTGTTCAAAGTTCATCATTGTTCATTGTTTTCGCTAACTCTCTCCCCCTTTTGTCACAAAAACAAGCCAAACGTAAAGCTACAATAGTAAGAGTAGAAAAATAAGAAAAAAAAAACAAAAAAAATAGAGTTCTAAAAGTATGCACAAACTGAGAACTAAACTAAACAAAGAGGAAAACGACGTCCTGTGAAAATCAACTCAAGAACATATGAAAAATTGTCAATTTTGAAAAATTTGAAACATTGTACCTAGACACTCATAATCATAGAGAGAAGCCAAGAATCAAATTAGTTTTCCAAAAAGAATTTTAAAAATTCATCAAATCCATGGTTTACAGAAATTCCTCTTTTATGCCCTAAAACCGAATTTTTAGAAATCGAAGCCTAAAAATACGTTAATCAAGTGAAATCCCAGCATAAAAGTAAAACTAATTGACCCAGACTTCTTATTTCAAAAGAAATTTGATCAAAAACCATTCACAAACGAAGAAATTCCAACTTTTCAACTCACGTTTGGTGAAAAACCATAAAAACTGAGAAAAACCGAGTTTTGATCATGAAAACTTACTTGAATCCGAAGAACTTTGAGTTTTGAAGCACCAGGAAGCAAGAAATCTAGAGAGAGAAACTCTAGAAGCTTGAAAACCAGAAATTATGGTAAAGAAATCTCGAATCTGAAAGTTTCTATATAGAACCCTAGCCGTGATCCGGATCGGCCGAGAATGTGATCCGGATCGGCCACACGCGGGAAAAATCCTGCGTTCGGGATCCGGATCACTTGCCACGATCCGGATCGGCTACACCTTTTTCTTCAGAAAAATTAAGAAAAATACAATAAAATCCAGAAAAAGTATGTAAGCACATTATCATGTCAACTTTAAACAAATGACATCGTTTCACACAACAAGAAATAGATTATGAAAAATCTATCAATAATATCCAAACATGAAACGAAGATTTACGATAGTTAAAACACTTAAAGTTGAACAACTTCAATTACATCTATCTTGATCCTATGTGTAATGTCTTTGTCAAATCATCAATTTCAGTAAAGAAAATGAAGTACCAAGATCAATAGATGTTTGAAATCCCAGATAAGTTAATAATATATCTAGACAATCTGTTGAAGGAGTGGCTCTTTGAGCATCTTAAATCAAAAATCCCACCTTATACCAACCATGAAATACGACTGAGTCAAGTATTTCAATATGAGTTTTATCAACAATTTTTCAAACAAAAGTTTGCTTTTCATTCATGGAGTATCTTTTTCTTTCATTTTCTCCATGTGGTGGTAGTTTTCACACTCCTCATTGGGATGTAACTCTTTCCACATCTTTTGAGCATTTCACATTTCATTGACTCCCCCTCAATTGGCTATCAATTATTTAATATATAAAGTATTCAACCAAACCATTGATCTCGAATTCATACTCGACTAAGCAATCAAATATGATAATGACTATACCAAGAGATCATTGAGAGAGAAATTGACTTTGATCACAGAAAGATGGTTTAATTAACGTAAATGATCATTGCAACATTGAAACATTATGACATCAAAAACATAATAAATTTCTAAATGCATAAAAGGATGCAATTAAAGTCAATTATGATATATGCTCAATTAGTGTGCTATGTACAGAACATAGATAAAGAACAAAACAAAAACAAGAACAAAAACAAAACCTAATCTAAGCAAAGGTTTCAAAAGAGTTTATTTCAAGGAAAGCATGCCAATTGCTTTTCGCAAGTGAATGAAACGTTTTTGATCCAACGGTTTTGTTAAGATGTCGGCTAATTGATCTTCAGTTGAAATATATGACAGTTGAAGAATGTTTGATTCAACTAGCTCTCTAAGAAAATGATATCTAAGTTCAATATGTTTTGTTCTAGAGTGCAACACAGGGTTTTTAGAAATGTTAATGGCACTAGTGTTGTCACATAAAATGGTTACCGAAGATGTTGAAATTCGGAAATCACTCAACACGCTCTTCATCCAAATCAATTGGGTTGAGCAACTTCCTGCAGAAATGTACTCCGCTTCGGCAGTCGAGAGTGCTATGCAGTTCTGTTTCTTACTGTGCCATGCAACAAGGCAGTGGCCGAGATAGAAGCATGCACCACTCGTGCTTTTCCGGTCATCCACCGATCCAGCCCAATCGGCATCTGAGTATCCAACAATATCCAAAGTCGTTCCCATAGGATACCAAATTCCGAAATTGATTGTACCTTTGATATACCGGATGATCCGTTCACCGCTTTCAGGTGAACCTCCTTCGGTGCTGATTGATATCTCGCACAAATCCCAACACTGAAGGATATATCCGGGCGACTAGCCGTGAGATATAGTAGACTTCCAATCATACTGCGGTACAGTTTCTCGTCTACATTCTCACTTTGTGATTCACTTCCAAGTCCCTTATGGCTAGTTCCCATTGGAGTTGGAAAATCTTTCGAATTTTCAAGGTCAAACTTTTTGACCAACTCCAGTGCATACTTGGATTGACACAAGTGAATTCCTTCATCGTTCTGCTTAACTTGTAATCCAAGAAAATAATTCAATTCGCCCATCATGGACATCTCAAATTCGCTTTCCATGGTCTCCGCGAATTTAGAAGCATCAGTATTTCTCGTTGCTCCAAAAACAATGTCATCAACATAGATTTGAGCAACTATGAAATTGTTTTGATAATGCTTCACAAAGAGAGTCCTGTCAGCTCCCCCTCGAGTGTAGCCCTTTTCCAAAAGGTGCTTTGTCAACCTTTCGTACCATGCTCGCGGTGCTTGTTTCAGACCGTAAAGAGCCTTTTTCAGTCGAAAAACATGGTTAGGTAGTTTATGATCCACAAAACCTTTCGGTTGAGCTACATAAACTTCCTCATTTAAAAATCCATTTAAAAAGGCGCTCTTAACGTCCATTTGAAATAATCTGATTTTGAAATGACAAGCGATCGCAATCAATATACGAATGGACTCGAGTCTAGCTACAGGGGCGAAGGTTTCATCAAAGTCTATACCTTCTACTTGAGAATAGCCTTGAGCAACTAACCTTGCTTTGTTCCGGATGATAGTACCTTCTTCGTTTTTCTTGTTCTTGAAGATCCATTTGGTACCTATCACATTGTGTTGCTTCGGAGGCTTCGTCAGTTCCCAGACTTTGTTTCGCTCGAATTGATGGAGCTCTTCCTGCATTGCTTTAATCCAATAATCATCTTGGAGAGCTTCATCAATATTCCTTGGTTCGATTTGTGATACATAACATGCAAATCCGCAAACCAATTGTCTCCGTGTTCTAACTCCTTCTTGTGGATCTCCAATTATGTTCGATTCAGGGTGATCCTTGGAGATGCGTAAC
>JAQOTM010000164.1:181637-290177 GCA_029168755.2 Tillandsia fasciculata | reverse complement strand
CATAATTTCTTGTTCCCGGTCAGACCGTCGGGACTCGCGGGTATTTCTAGTTAATAAAGCTCGCGAAACGGAGAATGGCGGTGCAATCGGATTTGAATTCCGACGTCGGGTGCTTCCAGAATAAATTCCGGAAGTTGGCTAACGATTCAGGCAACCAGCACGGTTTTTGAGGCGGGTCGGACCCCGGTTCGCACCCGTTTTAATCAATTCCGCGTTTTTTTTATTTCCGTCGTACAAACTCCCGCCCCAACTTCCCACCACTTCCCCACAACTACCCACTAACCGCCCCAACTTCCCACCACTTCCCCACAACTACCCACTAACCGCCCCAACTTCCCACCACTTCCCCACAACTACCCACTAACCGCCCCAACTTCCCACCACTTCCCCACAACTACCCACTAACCGCCCCCAACTTCCCACCACTTCCCACAACTACCCACTAACCGCCCCACTTCCCACCACTTCCCCCAACTACCGGCCACTTCCCCACAACTCCCCTTAAACCCCCTGCGTACGAAACCCCAAAGAAAAGCGAAAACCATTTCCCAAACTTTCGATTCCCCAAACCTTCCTTACCGCTGTCAATCGGCGTGGAGTAACCGGTGGAGCAATCAAGGAGGAGGAGGAACACCGTACATCCTTTGCCTTGGGACCGGGCACACCAGACGGGGCGAGTCTTCCCTCGTTCAACCCTAGCCAACGAAATCGAGATTCGTGTAGGCCCGGGCGGGTACCCGAGACGCGAGAGAACCTAACATCGGTCAGGAGCGCGACAACAAGGTGGGTTTTTCTCCCGAGGTTTAGTAATGTTAGTGTTCCGGGGAGGATATTAAATATTATGTTAACCTGTACTAACACTGATGGCTCTATGGTTTACTATATTACCCCGTGTTTTGTTACTATGCTCGAGTGCGACACGCGCATCCGCGGTTTGGCCACCGCAAAGGGTGCTCTTTTCCGGAAAGGCGGTCTTTGACCCGTGTTTACCCACGAGGTGACGTAGTGGGGCCCCCGTAGGTGTGGGGTTTGAGGCACGAAGGTGCGAGCGGTGGGACCTATAGGGATTGGATCCCGATAAGGTCAGGTGTGGGACCGCCGGGATTGGATCCCGACGCGGTCAGGTGTTACAGGTGTTACCGGGGTTGCAGATGTTACAGGTGGTACAGGTGGTTGCGAGTTACCGTTACGAGTAGAGCGGTTATTTCGGCTAGTCTTACTTTATGGTTTGGTACTACTTTACTGCTTTAGTACTATTTTTGTGATAGTGTCGCTGACTACCCACTCTGTGACAGGTACCTCCAGGGGGTAGAGGTAGGCGACGGTGAGGCCGAGGCGGTAGCAGTCGGGCCGAGGCGGCCCTAGTATGCTGTTGTACTTACTTTCTCTGCATTTCATTCGGATTTGTAGGTTATTGTGTGGTTCTCGATACCCTCGTGGGGTCGTGTGGATGTTGAGTACTTTCATTCTGGTTACGCACTACTGTTTCCTTATCATTCCCGGTTGGCCGTTTTCTAAACAAATCAACTAGAAAACAAAAGAAAAAGGACTTCGTAACTGTTTTCAAAAGTCTAGGGTCGGGTGGGCCCGTTTTCCCAAACCTTGTGGATTTATGCCGTTTTCCAAATCGGTTTTCAAAACCTCAGACCGTGTGGGTCTGTTTTCAAAACAGTGAGTTTATACTTTCAACTTGACTGGCCACGGGTATTGTTTGTCTTCATGCACCATACTACTTCGAACTGTTGTGATTAATTGGAAGTGATTGCTTGTGTTTGACGGTTGTAATAACCGCGACGCCGTGCATATACAGAGGAGACTCTGCCCGACTTTCGAGTGAATCTGTATATGTGGCGGGTCTGGGCACGCGCCGGGGAAGGAGGTTTTAAAAGAAAAATTTTGTACGCACCTTACGCTTACCTCTGTGTACCGTTTCCGCTAAAATATAACCCCCGGGGCGTGACAGATTAAGATGGTATCAGAGACTTCACTTTAATCACAACAGTGGCGGCCCAACATCCACCGAGACATCACACTTAACTACAAATAAATGAAATATGCAGGGTTTAAGGAGTAGGACGCGAGTGAACGTAGGGAAGGGAAATTAGTGTGATTCATTTATGCTCGGTTTTCCTAAGTATGCTGGGGCTGATGTGTTTCCTTGGTGTGCACAGAGAGGAGCCCGGTTTTAGGTGGGCAACTACTGTCGGACATGGACCGTGCGGCAGAGGCGAACCGCTTACTACGCAACCAGCTGCACGACGTGGCTAGGCACCTGCTAGACCTTGCGGATCACGTGAGTATGCTGACCCAGGAGCTTGAGAGTGTCGACCACGCGCAGCACGGCACCGGTGGTGGTAACCCTCGAGGGATACCACCAACTGGCGTTTCCACCTTTCAGGGAGCGGTTAGCATGGCCGTGCGCGCGGAACTAGAGCGTACACGACGGGCACACCCCCACCCCGGCCCGACAGGAGACCCGTACCCGAGCGGCAAAACAACCAAACGTCAGAAGAAAGGGCCGAATGTCGGGCAGGCGACGGGGGAGGGACCGGAGCCACCAAAGCCCTGTGTCATTTGTAGTGGTGCGCATCCAATGATGAATTGCCCTTGGCGAAACGGGCATTGCTTCCGGTGTGGCAGGCCGGGCCACACGCGTTGGGATTGCCCCCGGAAGCGGGGCGTCACCAGACCCCCGGCTCCGAGACCGGACGACCTACGCCTGACAGACTCTTCGGATACCGAGTCCCCATCCCGCCTCTCCGAACGAGACTGGCCCACAGGTTGTGAACGGATCTCCCCAGCTGCCCCGGGAAGCAGTGATGAGGAATCCCAGAACAGGGGATAGCAGGCAGTGATCGGATGTCGGATCTGGGTTAGGATGGTCTTTGTGGGTAGTTTACTTCTCTTTTCTGTTATAACCACTAGGAATATTAGAGTGTTTTATGGGTAGTTTACTTCTCTTTTCTGTTATAACCACTAGGAATAGTAGAGTGAGCCCTTTGTTGGACATGTCGAATGGTCACCTAATGGATATGCATGCTTAACTAGATCATTGTGAGCCTATCATGTGGAAAACATTATAGTGGAAATCTGACATGTTGGAACTCTTACATGCTTCTTGGACGTTGTTCTAGCGTTTAACCTTGCTTAAGGGGGTGGGGATGTACCGTCATAGTGCGATTTTGTGAGACGTCTTGTGGGAGAACATCATTTGAGGATTCTAGGACAGGCATAGGTGGTTGATTCAAGTGAGGGTGATTAGCAGGTTATGGACACGTGCAGTTAGATTGTGATTTGGTATGATTACTTGACACACATGTTGAACCCCTATATGGCGCTCCCCTTCTTTCTTCCATAAGGAGATAGGTTTGACTTCAGGGATGTCTAGTTAGACCACTTCTAATCGCTACCCTATATGTGTTGGAACTGACTTAGGAGAATCCTATTGTCTCTTCTTCCCCTACTCCTTCGGCGGATGGTTATATGTTGCTCGGGTTTGAGCAGGGATTGGCAAAGTGTAGTTAGGGCTTGGGTGTTCGCCTTTGGGGTATTGCGGCTGTCGCAGATAGCAGGCGGACTCGTACTTATAGCTCGTAAAAGACAAGACCTCACGGGTCGGGGAGGAGATTTTCCAGCGGAAGGCGACGGTACCCTACGATTTCGCGGACGGATCTGCGTGCCAGATACCCCGGAATTAAAGAAGGAAATTCTATATGAGGCACACAGCGCCCCTTATGCAGCGCATCCAGGAGGCACAAAGATGTACAGGGACCTCAAGCAGACCTTCTGGTGGCCCAAGATGAAGAGGGATGTAACTCAATTTGTAATTCATTGCCTAGTGTGTCAACAAATAAAGGCGGAACATCCACGACTGGCTGGAAAGTTGCAACCCTTACCGATACCGGAGAGGAAACGGGACCATATCACCATGGATTTTGTCACCGGACTTCCGCGCTCACAACAAGGACATGACACGATATGGGTTGTAGTAAACCGGCTAACTAAAATCAGTGCACTTCCTACCGATTCACACAAACGGGACCAGGGAGCGGTTGGCCTAGTCTATCACAGCGAGATTGTGAGACTGCATGGAGTACCGGCATCGATCACATCAGACAGAGACACGCGTTTTGTCTCAAAGTTTTGGCAGAGTCTGCAACAAGCCCTGGGGACCAAACTGCACTTCAGTACAGCCTTCCACCCTCAGACGGACGGGCAGTCGGAGCGAGTGATACAGACGCTAGAGGACCTGCTTCGGGCCTGTGTACTTGATTGGGGAATCGGTTGGGAGCGTTGTCTGCCACTTGTAGGATTTGCTTACAACAATAGTTACCAGGCCAGTATTCAGATGGCACCCTACGAAGCCTTATACGGGAGACGCTGCCGATCCCCGATCTGTTGGGACGACTTGGGAGAACGGAAACTTTTGGGACCCGAGTTGGTGGAGGAAACAGAAGAGAAGGTGCGCCTCATCAGACAGCGCTTACTAACCGCCCAGAGTCGACAAAAGAACTATGCGGATCGGAGACGCCGCGATTTAGAATTCCAGGTAGGGGAACACGTATTTTTACGGGTCTCGCCGTCGAGGGGAATCAAGCATTTTGGGTTAAAAGGCAAACTGAGCCCACGAATGTGGGGCCATTCGAGATCCTGGAACGGATTGGCCCAGTGGCTTATCGCCTTGCCCTACCACCAAACCTCGATCGGATTCACGACGTGTTCCACGTTTCGATGCTTAAGAAATACCTTCCCGACCCGTCGCATGTCCTGGACGTCTCGACGTTCGAACTAAAGGAGGACCTAAACTTCGAAGAAACCCCGGTGCGGATCCTAGCAAGAGAAAGCAAGACACTTCGAAGCCGAGTCTTTCCCTACGTGAAAGTGCTCTGGAACAACCACGAGGAGCGGGAGGCGACGTGGGAGCTGGAATCGAAGATGGGGGAGGGTTACCCCCATCTCTTTACCGAGAACCAGGAATGAGTTTCGAGGACGAAACTCGTTTTAAGAGGTGAGTGATGTAGTAACCACTGGTTTAAAATAATTGCTTGAGTCCGCTTTTGGTTTTATTTATTGTTCAATTAGACTCGGAGGGTGATCCATAATTTCTTGTTCCCGGTCAGACCGTCGGGACTCGCGGGTATTTCTAGTTAATAAAGCTCGCGAAACGGAGAATGGCGGTGCAATCGGATTTGAATTCCGACGTCGGGTGCTTCCAGAATAAATTCCGGAAGTTGGCTAACGATTCAGGCAACCAGCACGGTTTTTGAGGCGGGTCGGACCCCGGTTCGCACCCGTTTTAATCAATTCCGCGTTTTTTTTATTTCCGTCGTACAACTCCCGCCCCAACTTCCCACCACTTCCCACAACTACCCACTAACCGCCCCAACTTCCCACCACTTCCCCACAACTACCCACTAACCGCCCCAACTTCCCACCACTTCCCCACAACTACCCACTAACCGCCCCAACTTCCCACCACTTCCCCACAACTACCCACTAACCGCCCCAACTTCCCACCACTTCCCCACAACTACCCACTAACCGCCCCACTTCCCACCACTTCCCCCAACTACCGGCCACTTCCCCACAACTCCCCTTAAACCCCTGCGTACGAAACCCCAAAAGAAAAGCGGAAAACCATTTCCCAAACTTTCGATTCCCCAAACCTTCCTTACCGCTGTCAATCGGCGTGGAGTAACCGGTGGAGCAATCAAGGAGGAGGAGGAACACCGTACATCCTTTGCCTTGGGACCGGGCACACCAGACGGGGCGAGTCTTCCCTCGTTCAACCCTAGCCAACGAAATCGAGATTCGTGTAGGCCCGGGCGGGTACCCGAGACGCGAGAGAACCTAACATCGGTCAGGAGCGCGACAACAAGGTGGGTTTTTCTCCCGAGGTTTAGTAATGTTAGTGTTCCGGGGAGGATATTAAATATTATGTTAACCTGTACTAACACTGATGGCTCTATGGTTTACTATATTACCCCGTGTTTTGTTACTATGCTCGAGTGCGACACGCGCATCCGCGGTTTGGCCACCGCAAAGGGTGCTCTTTTCCGGAAAGGCGGTCTTTGACCCGTGTTTACCCACGAGGTGACGTAGTGGGGCCCCCGTAGGTGTGGGGTTTGAGGCACGAAGGTGCGAGCGGTGGGACCTATAGGGATTGGATCCCGATAAGGTCAGGTGTGGGACCGCCGGGATTGGATCCCGACGCGGTCAGGTGTTACAGGTGTTACCGGGGTTGCAGATGTTACAGGTGGTACAGGTGGTTGCGAGTTACCGTTACGAGTAGAGCGGTTATTTCGGCTAGTCTTACTTTATGGTTTGGTACTACTCTACTGCTTTAGTACTATTTTTGTGATAGTGTCGCTGACTACCCACTCTGTGACAGGTACCTCCAGGGGGTAGAGGTAGGCGACGGTGAGGCCGAGGCGGTAGCAGTCGGGCCGAGGCGGCCCTAGTATGCTGTTGTACTTACTTTCTCTGCATTTCATTCGGATTTGTAGGTTATTGTGTGGTTCTCGATACCCTCGTGGGGTCGTGTGGATGTTGAGTACTTTCATTCTGGTTACGCACTACTGTTTCCTTATCATTCCCGGTTGGCCGTTTTCTAAACAAATCAACTAGAAAACAAAAGAAAAAGGACTTCGTAAACTGTTTTCAAAAGTCTAGGGTCGGGTGGGCCCGTTTTCCCAAACCTTGTGGATTTATGCCGTTTTCCAAATCGGTTTTCAAAACCTCAGACCGTGTGGGTCTGTTTTCAAAACAGTGAGTTTATACTTTCAACTTGACTGGCCACGGGTATTGTTTGTCTTCATGCACCATACTACTTCGAACTGTTGTGATTAATTGGAAGTGATTGCTTGTGTTTGACGGTTGTAATAACCGCGACGCCGTGCATATACAGAGGAGACTCTGCCCGACTTTCGAGTGAATCTGTATATGTGGCGGGTCTGGGCACGCGCCGGGGAAGGAGGTTTTAAAGAAAAAATTTTGTACGCACCTTACGCTTACCTCTGTGTACCGTTTCCGCTAAAATATAACCCCCGGGGCGTGACAACCACACCAGCCCAAAAGTCTACTCACCCACTACGAAACATCCACCTCGCACACAAAGTCAAAACCATAGGGGCGAAGATAACTCTCAAGCAACCCAGGTACACCAACACCTCCGGGCCTGGCTCCCCACGAAAACCGTCCTCGAGGCATAATCAACCGCCGCGAAAAGAAGATAACCGAGCCAGCCCAAACCGTCCTAAGTACCAAACCAAGTCCCGCAACCAGGTTAA
The DNA here is from genome assembly GCA_029168755.2 of Tillandsia fasciculata. Lineage (NCBI taxonomy): Eukaryota > Viridiplantae > Streptophyta > Magnoliopsida > Poales > Bromeliaceae > Tillandsia > Tillandsia fasciculata. The sequence goes on along the minus strand of JAQOTM010000164.1, from coordinate 282,888 downwards.
GACCACCAGGTCTACAGGTACAATCAAGGACTCAACCGCACCGAGCAGGACCTACAACACGCCCCTACGTGCTAAAGATAGAGAATATGACCTCCCGAACACCAGGTACCCGTCCTACCCCCAACCCAAAGCAAGAAAGTACATGCACTCCTAACAAATGACTAGGATGCTCAAATGCAATGCAATGCACAACCAATGCCGGTATGTTGGGTTATAAGTAATTGGATCTAAATAGGGGAAAAACACCTAGAGGGGGGTGAATAGGTGTAAACAATAAACACTCAAAAAATCATTGCGCAAATAAACCCAATGCGGAAAAATAAAAGAACACGCAAGATTTTTACGTGGAAAAACTCCAAACCGGAGTAAAAAACCACGGGACCGATAACACGGCGAAATCCACTAGAATTAACACACGTACAAGGTGATATACCGTACTCACAGACGACTCAACCTTTTTCATACGCTCCTAGTAGATCTTCCCGCTCGCTCCACGACGCTTCTCGAATCCACGATCCGCGCCCAACGCTGAATCCACAGCGTCCAACGTCGAGTCCACGACGTCCGACCGAATCCACGGTCTTCACCCAGTGGCATGCTTCGAATCCACGAACGTACCTCGCTCCGAATCCACGAGAGCGGTTGCACCTTGAATCCACAAGGCCACGCGAGTCCACGCGCCGATTTTGGGGTAAATCGTTGTTTGTTTGGGTGGTGATGATCCGCCGAATACTTAGATCAAAGATAGATCGGAAATACCATCTAAGTATTCATTGATTTGATTCTACTCAAAATGTGAGTATGGAAAACCTAGAATCAAATCAATCAATATAGATGAAGAAACATAGAATAAATCTATTGATTTCCTTTCTTCTCTATATGTGGATCTAAGGCCGTATAAAATGATATTTGATAATGACGGCTCTATTTGGATTGCCCTAGAAAAATGACCATAGGGTCTATTTATAGGTTAGAAACCATTGGAAGAATATACGGATCAAAAACAAACTTTTCTGGAAAGTTTTACCGACGGCGATCCGGATTGGATTTGGCGATCCGGATTGCGGAAGCACAAAAGACGGTTTCCAGAAAATTGCTTGTTCGGGATCCGGATCGTAGTCCCCGATCCGGATCGTTCATACAGTTTTACCAAAACACAATGTTCGGGATCCGGATTGCAATTCATGATCCGGATCGAGGAAGCAAATAGGTAAAACTGATGTTCGGGATCCGGATCATGGAATGCTACGATCCGGATTGAACCAGTGTATGAACGAACACCCTTCGGGATCCGGATTGCAATTTCTGATCCGGATCCTGAACATGTCCCATGTCCAGTTTTTGATGTTTAAGCAATTAAAACCTCTTCCAGGTGTTTCTACACTATAAGAAGTATTCGGATCATCAAGAAATCTTTAGTTAAACGTACCTGATCCTTTTGAATTCTTCTTTCTTGAGATTGAGGTATACGATCCAAAGTTTCTTCATCTTCAATCTTCAAGACTTAATACAATCACGAAATACGCCAACTCAAATTCCGTAACAATCTCCCCCTTTGGCGGTTTCGTGACAAAACACAGATCCACAAAAGAAAATTCAAAAAGATATTTTTGTTGCTATCACCATACAACAAAAATTTACAAAAGAGATCCAGAAATTAAAAACATGAGATAAACTCCTAGAACAGACTCTAGACTTAGACATCTGTAATCTCTGCACACAGAAGGCATTCTTGACAAACAAAATCGTTAGATACCTCAAGAATTGAAACATTCAAAACCAACTACAGAGATAGAGTTTATTCTCATCATGACATTTGAAAAATTCAGATATGTAAGAGAATCATAGTTAAAACCAACATATCTTCTAAGCAATCGAAAACCAAATGTCAAAGTATGTTAGTCCAACATCAACTTGTTAGTCATATTACATACCCAAATAGTTAGTAGAATAGTTAGTAGGAGCATGCAACCAATCAACCAATAAAAAACCAAAACCAAAGTTGAGTTGAAGTCATACTTACCTTGATATTCACAAAGATCATTGTTTCATTGTTCAGAGTTCTCTTTCTCTCTAACTCTCTCCCCCTTTTTGTCACAAAACAAAGCCAAAACGTAGCAAGAGCTACACTATGTAAGGAGGGTTAAAAAAAAAGTTCCATTAATATGCACAAATTGAGAACTAAACTAAAAGTAAGAATAAAAACTAAGACCTAAAAATCCTGCACAAAAAAAAATGAGTCAAAAATAGTCAGTTGTCAGAATCTGAATCTTCAGAACTTGTGCAACCCAGCTTGTAGAACATCTTTGTCAATCGCTTGTCCATTGAATTTATCTTCTTCGTGATGGTAATGTGAGCTGCTGTTGTTATCTCAAGCTCATTGGCAATCCTTTGTTGTTCTTTCAAAATCTGTTCTTGCTTGACAGATAGTTGTTGTTGCAACTTGAAGATCGAAGTCAATGATGCTTCATCATCCGTGCGGGTTCTTGTCGAGATGTTGAGGCCGAGGTGCCGTCACAAGGTTCTTTCAATAACATGAGGTAATTTGTGAAGTGACTTCACAATTGTTGATTCATCTATCATCCCGCAACTGTGCTGATATGATGTTGAGCTTATATCAATGTCAAACTTTTGTAAGATCCTCATGATGATTAGAGGGAACGGAAGTCGCTCAGAGGGATGAGGATGCACAATGTACCTTGACATTCTATTCCAAATTATATAGGGAATATTCATGTTTAATCCAATAGCCTCAGAGGGATGTCCTATGAGATATAGGAATAGCAGTCGCTCCCATCTCACAACCTTGGTCTGCATGTTGGGCAGGATGTTATAGCACGTTATGAAGTTTAAAAATCGGTACTCCAGTCGTAGATGTTTGGATCTGACACTTTTGCCATCAACTGATTTAGTTTCTTCCAAACAGATCTTGTCGATCACAGTTTGCCACAATGCAGTTGTCAAACTTTTTCCTTTCAAAAAGTTAACCCCCGATGTGCTAGATTCCATTCCAAGCACTTCACCAATTAACTGCGGTGTGATCTTAATCTTCATTCCTTGGATGTTTGTATAGAAATGCATAGACCCATTTTCATTCTCGAGAAGTTGTCTCGCATTCGTGTAGAAGGTTCTCACACGATACAAACAATATCCTAGAAGTTCAGGGAATCGGCAGACTTGAAGCAGAGAAGCTTGTTCAATTAAGTTTCCAAATTCTGGTGAATGATTGCGAAGGGCTTCAATGTTCACATGACGTTCTCCGATGCATTCACGTCGTTCAAAGGCTCGAAGACGGTCAGTATTAACGACTACCTCTTCAACACGTGGCGGAGAGTCAGGAGCTATTGGTGTGTCAATATTAGTGTCTCGTCTTAATCCATAACGTCGAGCAAGTCGTTTCCGTTTCACAGAGATAGTTGGAGCAAACATAGGAGCCTTCCCAGTGTCCATGGGTGCTTTTTCTTTTTGTTTAGATTTAGTAGGCAATACCTCATCATCATCATCATCTGTCAACATATCCCAGTGTACTTCATCAGGGTTTTCTTCAAGTTCTGTGTCACTTATAACTTCCACTTCACCTTTTCGTTGGAGTTTCTTGGCTCGATTCAGTTTGTTGGTTGCTCGAGTATGTACCATCGTAACCAGTAGCAGGATTAACCAGGAGAATGCCATTGGTGTGAGTGCTCTGAGTTTTGAGAAAGTGTCCTGTGCAAAACCAACTCAAGAACATATGAAAAATCGTCAATTTTGAAAAAAATTGAAACATTGTACCTAGACAATCATAATCTTGTAGAGAAGCCAAGAATCAAATTAGTTTTCCAAAAAGAATTTTAAAAATAGATCAATTCCATGATTTTCAAAAATTCCTCTTTTATGCCCTAAACCAGAATTTTTAGAAATCGAAGCCTAAAAACTCGTTTATCTTGAGAAAACCCAGCATAAAAGCAAAACTAATTGACCCAGAGTCCTTATTTCAAAGGAAATTTGATCAAAAACCATTCACAAACGAAAAAGTTTCAAGATTTCAACACACGTTTGATGAAAAACTGTAAAAACCGAGTTTTGATCAATAAAACTTACTTGAATCCGAAGAACTTTGAGTTTGGAAGCTCCAAAATGCAAGAAATCTAGAGAGAGAAGCTCTAGAGATTTTAGAACAAAAGATTAGGGTAAAAGAAATCAAATCCTCTTTGTTCTTATAAAAACCCTAGCCGTGATCCGGATCGGATCGAGAATGTGATCCGGATCGGCTACCCGCAGGAAGAGTCCTGCGTTCGGGATCCGGATCACTTACCCCGATCCGGATCGGCTTCAACTTTTTCTCCAGAAAAATTCAGAAAAATTCCATAAAATCCAGAAAAAGTATGTAAGCACTTTACCATGTCAACTTTAAACAAAAGACATCGTTTCATACAACAAGAAATAGATTATGCAAAATCTATCACAAATATCCAAAAATGAAACGAAAATTTACGAAAGTTAAAACACTTAAAGTTGAACAACTTCAATTACATCTATCCTGATCCTATGTGTAATGCCTTTATCAAATCATCAATTTTAGTAAAGAAAATGAAGTACCAAGATCAATAGATGTTTGAAATCCCAGATAAGTTAGATAATATATCTAGACAATCTGTTGAAGGAGTGGCTCTTTGAGCATCTTTTACTAAAAATCCCACCTTATACCAACCATGAAATATGACTGAGTCAAATATTTCAATATGTATTTCATCAACATTTTCAAAACAAAGATTTGCTTTGCATTCATGGAGTATCTTTTTCTTTCTTTCATTTTCTCCATGTGGTGGTAGTTTTCACACTCCTCATTGGGATGTAACTCTTTCCACATCTTTTGAGCATTTTACATTTCATTGACTCCCCCTCAATTGGCTATCAATTATTTAATATATAAAGTATTCAACCAAACCATTGATCTCGAATTCATACTCGACTAAGCAATCAAATATGATAATGACTATACCAAGAGATCATTGAGAGAGAAATTGACTTTGATCACTTAAAAGATGGTTTAATTAACATAAATGATCATTGCAACATTGAAATATTATGACATCAAATGCATAATAAATTTCTAAATACATAAAAGGATGCAATTAAAGTCAATTATGATTTATGCTCAATTAATGTCCTATGTACAAAACATAGATAAAGAACAAAACAAAAACAAAAACAAAACCTAACCTAAGCAAAGGTTTCAAAGGAGTTTATTTCAAGGAAAGCATTCCAATTGCTTTACGCAAATGAATAAAACGTTTTTGATCCAAAGGTTTTTTTAAGATATCGGCTAATTGATCCTCAGTTGAAATATATGACAGTTGAAGAAAGTTTGATTCAACTAGCTCTCTAAGAAAATGATATCTAAGTTCAATATGTTTTGTTCTAGAGTGCAACACAGGGTTTTTAGAAATGTTAATAGCACTAGTGTCACGCCCCGGGTGTAAACCAGAACCCGGGCCCGTCCACAGATCCGCCGTGCATGCGGTATTTCCCACATACACGAAGCGTCGGTAACCTGCTCAGATAGAAAAGATAATAAAAGAGCATAATAATCAGAGCTGAAATAAAACTACTGTATCTCAGACAGATGCTGGAAGTAAAAGGTACAACAGTAAAATAGAATACAGATGTCTCTCCCAGCTCACTACTAAAATACAACCTGCTGGCAAAAGCCAGTCCCTAAAAAGAAATACAAGAAAACTGTCTGAGAAGTCCTGGTACCCAAAAATCTCCAGCTACGACCCTCGGTGGCTCTCTATCTAGTCCGCAATCTGCTTACCTCGATTAGTTGCTGACGGCCCAGCAACTCCCACTGAAGACTCTGCAAAACAAGGGGAAGGAAAGAGACAAGAAAAACAATGGGGGTAAGTACTACTATAAACAGTAGCCTCCCCTAGTGGGTAAAGCCTCAGCTCAGATATGCCCACCAGGTGATCAGAGGCAAAAAGGGGAAAGGAAAAGAAGGGAGAAGCAGATAAATAGAGCAACTGATAAAGTGCTATCCCTAATATGCCTCTATATGACCAACCAATAAGGATGGGAAAAGTGATGCATCAGAATCAAGTAGCCTGTCATAAAGACCCAATCTGATAGCCAGTGAACACTGGCCCTGCCTGCTCTGCTGTCGAACTCAAGAACCCAGCATGGTGCCCGGCGCTCACACCGTGGAACTCAAGAAACCAGCATGGTGCCCGGCGCTCACACCGTGGAAAGCCTACTCCGGAGTGGCACTCGAGGGGAGCGACCCACACGAGTAAAGTATAACACTGTATCAACCATCTCTGTAACCACTGTCTCATAATAGCAGGACTGGATCGAGACTCAAAGAAGTGGGTACAATCCCTCCACTAAAGTAAGCCCGATCCCCGAACACCCAATCAGATGCAATAGAAACAGTCCGGTCAACCACCCAAGATCCGTGGTCGCCGCAACCCCCTGACAAACTCAACCTGTCCCAAATCCCCAATACCTGCCTACACTATCCAACATACGCTCGAACCTGAGCGAGTAAGCCGCTAGTGCCAACAATGAAAGAAGAAAAGAGAAAAAGCATGGTTTCTCCTAAGTCAAGTCCCAAAATAGTGTAGCAGTAAAAGATGGCAATAATTATGTGACCAATTTAATCATGCAGTGTTCCAATATTTGTCCAGTTTCCCAGAATAATTAATTTAGAGAATAAAGGCTAAAGTGACAGTCACATATGATTAATCAATAATTTGCTCCCTAAAGCATGCGAGTCTACCAATTAACACATTTAGCATCATCAAATCAGGGGTACTCTGATATTCCTAGTGGGCATAACAAAGAAGAGGAGTACAACAACCACCCACCTGAAGCGCAACAGTCCAAGTCCGTACAGCTAGAAAATACCAAAACTCCAATTCCTTGCTTCCACAATTTCAGCACACCCGAAATATCCCTGGTACAGTACAAAGCTCACTAATTACACTTAGGCTCTCACTTATAGCACTAATTAACACATACAATCCCGAATTCTGTACAGTTAAATTATCACCTGCAGAAATTGCCCAGAAAATTCCAATAAAAATATCACGGCGATCCTCGCGTCGATAGCTTCGAAACGGTACCTTGCACGCCCAAATCCGAGTTCTGTACATCAAGATAAAAATTCGGCAAGGGGGCACACTCACACTAAAATCAGGATTAAGGGCTGATTACTGTTCACAGAGAAATCACTAATTATCACCTCGAAATAAAATTCACAAAAATCCACTAAAAATACGAGCGCGTTCCTTGCGATCCGTAGATGAAAAAGTTGTATAGGCTCGTCTCCATCAGACGCTCGAGCGCGAAGATATGGCCAAAATACTCCGATGCTGTCCTCACATTCCTCACAGAAAAAGGGGGTTCTTTGTTACCTCGGGATCCGAGCCAAAGAAGCAAAATCAGAATGCGCGATCAAAATGAAAGATGAAGCCCTACCTGTTGTGAAGCCAACGGCGTAAAAATCACAGAAAAAGGAGCTCGGGGTAGGCCGGGGGAGCTAAAACACTGCTGCTGCGCCGAAGAAGAACACAGAAAACGCAACGTCGCGCCGCGCCGTAAAATCGAGATCTCGAAATCCGTGCCACCCGAAAATCTGAAACTTGGTAGAATTGATCCTCACTTCAAGGGGAAGAATTCATCCTCTAATGTCCCCTTCGAGCTGAGGCCTCGAAGGGGTCGAAATCCCCATTGGAAGAGCTCTCGGATGCACTTAAGGGAAAAATCCAGGAAAAACCTTTCGCTGCGCCCGGTGCACGTGAGCCACCCAACGACGGCGCGCCACGTGGCCCCAACAACCGTGCACCGCCCGTGAACCGCGCACCCTGCTCCCGCCCGCACGTCGCGTACGGCAACTGCTCCACCCGTTGCGTAGACCGGGAGCACAACACCGAGCCAATCACAAGCCGCCACGTGTCCCACCGTCGGTCCACCGTGCACCAAAAATGTTCCGTGAACCGCGCTCCGTGAACCATCCAGTAAAACGATGCCACGTGTCAAACTCGGTGCATCCTGGACCATGAGCCCTCGCGACTACTCCATAGACCGCGCACTGTGAGCCCTCCACTCACCAGCCGCCACGTGGCACCGCCCAAGTGCACGGCCGCCGCCGTGGACCGCGCGCCTGCCCGCGCGCCCGCGCGCTGCCCGCGCCGCGCGCCGCCGCTGCTCCGCCTGCCCGAGGCCGCGCCGCCGCCCGCCGGTGCTGCCCGCCGCCGCCGCCGGCGCCGGCGATCGCCGGAAAACACTGTTCCGGCCGGTGAACAGTAAATTACTGTAGCAAGCTCCGAAAAATCCAAGTAAATAGCCCATCTTGACCGTTTTCGCGCGCTGAATCCAAATACGGCGTCCGTTTTGCCAAATTCCAATCCTAAAATTTGCCGGAGGCTCCCGGAAAGGTATTTTCACTCCGAATTTCGCGCCGAGTCCAAATCTGGTATCCGATTTGCGCGAAAACACTTCTAAACATCCAACGGGGTCTTCCGGTTATCCACGTGATCTATTTAAGCCCCGAATCCATCACTTGAGTCCAAATTGGCGCGCGAACACCGCTGACATGCCCCGTAGGCCTCCCGAAGCTGCCGGTCACACTGTAGAAGCCCTGCAACGGTCCGGGTCACCACATCCTCCCCCACTAAAAGAAAGTTTCGTCCTCGAAACTAAAGCAACTCCCTAGGAGTCTCAAAAACCAGGGTTAAAACCCAACACCGCCGTCTCCAGCTCCCAAGTCACCTATCACTCCCCGTGATTACTCCGCAACAACCACAACAGCAACAACCAGAACGGCAAAGCCCGATTGCGCAATTCCCTCACCACACGAGCCGGAATTCGCAACGGGCGTCCCTCGTACACCAAACTCTCATAGGGCTCAAAAGAAGCGAGTCAATCACGGCGAGGGGTCCAAAGCATACCACTCCTGAGCTGAGATGCAGAAAAACCTCAGATCTTCCAACAAAAGACTGGGGAAAGGAACGAACAGCCCGAGCAACATGCTCAAGAATCACACCCCAGAGCCAACTCAACCAACGCGATCCGAAACACAAACACACAACACCTGCACAGAAAAGGGGCCCAAACAAGCAGGGGTTCACACTCGGTCGCCCTCAGAACTCAACCACCCAAGTGGATTGCTCAGCCGCAGCCTCTAATCCAAAGAGATCCACTAGGGCACAAACCCAAACCCTGTACACCAAGATGGCCCCACACAGCGCCAAATATAGAATCAACAAACACAACCCCAAAGCTCTTCTGCTCCAGGTATCCGCCACCAAAGTGGCCCTGTCGGGGTGATACAGGATGCTCAACAAAATCCAATGATAGCTCTACAGCCACTGTGGGAGGTATCACCATAACTCACAAATCCATCTCCCACCACTGACTAGGTTAAAATCGGCGCTGGTACCGAACTCGTCATCTGATCATCAGGCTCTGCTAGCACTATCCGGTCCAAAAGCTCCTCACCCCAACAATAACCGTCGATCTCGGCCAGTCTTAAATAACATCCATTTTGGCCGGATTTCCACAGTCGCCCCTATGGCTTGAATAGGCAATCCAAGAAGACATGCTCTCGAAGCTAAAACTTGTTCCGCAACGACTTGCATAAAGCTTCTTCCTCACGGACCTTGCCACAGCATCTACAAATGCTCCACAAGCTCAAAATCATTCGGGAAGGGGGTAAGCCAAAATATCCTTAAGTCCCGCTGTCGCCGTAGGCACCTCTCACACTGTAACTGTAATCGGTATGCTCTAACAGTCTCAACAAACAAATTGCCTTCCATTATCTGCCTTGCAGAAAATCAAAGCCCTTTCTCTCGACAGTCAAACGTCCTGTGGCACTACGCCAACCAATCCCATGCACTGGGTCAAACACCAAGCTGCCACGAACACCAATATGTCTGCCGGCAAAACTCACAGCCTCTGCTACACTGGACACGATCCACAAGCCTCCCCCACTTGCACCATGCCAACAGTAACCGGTACCTCAAGTGCATGTGGTAACAACTCTACCTCTAGTCCATGCAGGAATGCAACAAGCTCTAACTCCGACTGCTGTGATGAAATCATACCTGTGATAACTCAACCCACTACCGTGGCGCCCTCCAACCGGGCGGCACAGATTCAACCGCTCGATGCAAGTAGTCGTCGCTCAGCCAGCCGACATATCTAGACCAATCACAAAGGGGGCACGACCTCTGTCCAAGCTCACACTGAGGTGCCGAATGCGGTCTCTCGCAGACAGCCAATCCACGCTACCGCTGCGCCACTCTGATAAAAGGGCTGTTGCTGTCATCGGGGTCCACCCAACCCCGGATGTCTCACAAATTTACCAGGACATCAACGTCAAACGACCAAGCACAATCGATTCATGCAATTCCTGATACAATTATCCTTACTGAGCTCACCCCTCGATCACGTCTATCGCACCCCAAACATGCCAATTATCAAACACACAGGGTAACATCCCCCAGAGATAAACTCACATACTCTATCCACACGGATATCCACCAACCAGGAAAGGAAAACAAAAATGTCTCTGCCGGCCGATCTATCCTCCATCATCTGGCATCAAGCGCCTCTATCCAGAACTTGCCTCTGACAGCAGACACCCATCCAAAAGAAATGCAGCGCCAGTTCCATAAACACTGCCTCCACTATCGAAGCACCCCAAAGTCCAAAACCTGCGAAAGATGGTCCGAGCAAACGGAAAGGTATCCTGGCGCAATCCACTCTCAGCCACGCATATCCTATGCGCCTCGTTCCTCAAATCATAGAACGCGCAATTCGACAACTGCGTACACCCTTTAGACACCAGAAGGCTGCCAAAGAGTCTCTCCATCATCACCAACCACGATTCTACTCCAAGAGGCTCCAAACCAAATCCCTAGAATCGAGGTGGTTTATCCGCCGAAACTGGCTCAACTGATCCTTGGGGTCTCACCGCTCATCAGCTGTCAACTATCCACCCTGCCTCGGCGCCTCAGCACTAACCATTGGCACGGAGGGGCTACTTGCTCCATCAGTACTGTAGAAATCCCCGCCCTTGAGGATGCTGCAATCGGGTGGTCTCAGAAGGAAGCACTGTCGAGCTGCCCGCCGCTCCGACGACTGTGTCACAAAACCAGATGCTCGCCCACTCTGCCGCTGAAAAGCCTCTGACAATCCTGTCTCCTGGGTCCGGAGCTCTCTGACTCCAATCTGGTATCCGGCCCGAAACAACTAGCTCAGACCCAACAGCTGCACCCAAGTGCACCCGGGTCAGGGCCCAAAGTCGGGGAGACACCGCTCGCCACGACAAACAGCAAATCAGCACAACCCAAACACTCGACCCAATCTAGCGAAAGTCAAAGACATCTCCCTATTTCTGTAACCTTATGTTGTCTGCAGCCAACATAATGGTTCAACAGAAATAGACTATGTCGATCCCTCTTCACTCACAGGAAGAGTTAACCTATAAAAATCACCGACTTTCGCAAAATGTCACGCCACTCACGCCCTATCATCCTAGGGTCTGTCCAAAAGCCTAGGGTTTCCTAAGTCCCAACTGACCTATCCCTAAGCTCTGATACCAACTTAATCTGTCACGCCCCGGGTGTAAACCAGAACCCGGGCCCGTCCACAGATCCGCCGTGCATGCGGTATTTCCCACATACACGAAGCGTCGGTAACCTGCTCAGATAGAAAAGATAATAAAAGAGCATAATAATCAGAGCTGAAATAAAACTACTGTATCTCAGACAGATGCTGGAAGTAAAAGGTACAACAGTAAAATAGAATACAGATGTCTCTCCCAGCTCACTACTAAAATACAACCTGCTGGCAAAAGCCAGTCCCTAAAAAGAAATACAAGAAAACTGTCTGAGAAGTCCTGGTACCCAAAAATCTCCAGCTACGACCCTCGGTGGCTCTCTATCTAGTCCGCAATCTGCTTACCTCGATTAGTTGCTGACGGCCCAGCAACTCCCACTGAAGACTCTGCAAAACAAGGGGAAGGAAAGAGACAAGAAAAACAATGGGGGTAAGTACTACTATAAACAGTAGCCTCCCCTAGTGGGTAAAGCCTCAGCTCAGATATGCCCACCAGGTGATCAGAGGCAAAAAGGGGAAAGGAAAAGAAGGGAGAAGCAGATAAATAGAGCAACTGATAAAGTGCTATCCCTAATATGCCTCTATATGACCAACCAATAAGGATGGGAAAAGTGATGCATCAGAATCAAGTAGCCTGTCATAAAGACCCAATCTGATAGCCAGTGAACACTGGCCCTGCCTGCTCTGCTGTCGAACTCAAGAACCCAGCATGGTGCCCGGCGCTCACACCGTGGAACTCAAGAAACCAGCATGGTGCCCGGCGCTCACACCGTGGAAAGCCTACTCCGGAGTGGCACTCGAGGGGAGCGACCCACACGAGTAAAGTATAACACTGTATCAACCATCTCTGTAACCACTGTCTCATAATAGCAGGACTGGATCGAGACTCAAAGAAGTGGGAACAATCCCTCCACTAAAGTAAGCCCGATCCCCGAACACCCAATCTGATGCAATAGAAACAGTCCGGTCAACCACCCAAGATCCGTGGTCGCCGCAACCCCCTGACAAACTCAACCTGTCCCAAATCCCCAATACCTGCCTACACTATCCAACATACGCTCGAACCTGAGCGAGTAAGCCGCTAGTGCCAACAATGAAAGAAGAAAAGAGAAAAAGCATGGTTTCTCCTAAGTCAAGTCCCAAAATAGTGTAGCAGTAAAAGATGGCAATAATTATGTGACCAATTTAATCATGCAGTGTTCCAATATTTGTCCAGTTTCCCAGAATAATTAATTTAGAGAATAAAGGCTAAAGTGACAGTCACATATGATTAATCAATAATTTGCTCCCTAAAGCATGCGAGTCTACCAATTAACACATTTAGCATCATCAAATCAGGGGTACTCTGATATTCCTAGTGGGCATAACAAAGAAGAGGAGTACAACAACCACCCACCTGAAGCGCAACAGTCCAAGTCCGTACAGCTAGAAAATACCAAAACTCCAATTCCTTGCTTCCACAATTTCAGCACACCCGAAATATCCCTGGTACAGTACAAAGCTCACTAATTACACTTAGGCTCTCACTTATAGCACTAATTAACACATACAATCCCGAATTCTGTACAGTTAAATTATCACCTGCAGAAATTGCCCAGAAAATTCCAATAAAAATATCACGGCGATCCTCGCGTCGATAGCTTCGAAACGGTACCTTGCACGCCCAAATCCGAGTTCTGTACATCAAGATAAAAATTCGGCAAGGGGGCACACTCACACTAAAATCAGGATTAAGGGCTGATTACTGTTCACAGAGAAATCACTAATTATCACCTCGAAATAAAATTCACAAAAATCCACTAAAAATACGAGCGCGTTCCTTGCGATCCGTAGATGAAAAAGTTGTATAGGCTCGTCTCCATCAGACGCTCGAGCGCGAAGATATGGCCAAAATACTCCGATGCTGTCCTCACATTCCTCACAGAAAAAGGGGGTTCTTTGTTACCTCGGGATCCGAGCCAAAGAAGCAAAATCAGAATGCGCGATCAAAATGAAAGATGAAGCCCTACCTGTTGTGAAGCCAACGGCGTAAAAATCACAGAAAAAGGAGCTCGGGGTAGGCCGGGGGAGCTAAAACACTGCTGCTGCGCCGAAGAAGAACACAGAAAACGCAACGTCGCGCCGCGCCGTAAAATCGAGATCTCGAAATCCGTGCCACCCGAAAATCTGAAACTTGGTAGAATTGATCCTCACTTCAAGGGGAAGAATTCATCCTCTAATGTCCCCTTCGAGCTGAGGCCTCGAAGGGGTCGAAATCCCCATTGGAAGAGCTCTCGGATGCACTTAAGGGAAAAATCCAGGAAAAACCTTTCGCTGCGCCCGGTGCACGTGAGCCACCCAACGACGGCGCGCCACGTGGCCCCAACAACCGTGCACCGCCCGTGAACCGCGCACCCTGCTCCCGCCCGCACGTCGCGTACGGCAACTGCTCCACCCGTTGCGTAGACCGGGAGCACAACACCGAGCCAATCACAAGCCGCCACGTGTCCCACCGTCGGTCCACCGTGCACCAAAAATGTTCCGTGAACCGCGCTCCGTGAACCATCCAGTAAAACGATGCCACGTGTCAAACTCGGTGCATCCTGGACCATGAGCCCTCGCGACTACTCCATAGACCGCGCACTGTGAGCCCTCCACTCACCAGCCGCCACGTGGCACCGCCCAAGTGCACGGCCGCCGCCGTGGACCGCGCGCCTGCCCGCGCGCCCGCGCGCTGCCCGCGCCGCGCGCCGCCGCTGCTCCGCCTGCCCGAGGCCGCGCCGCCGCCCGCCGGTGCTGCCCGCCGCCGCCGCCGGCGCCGGCGATCGCCGGAAAACACTGTTCCGGCCGGTGAACAGTAAATTACTGTAGCAAGCTCCGAAAAATCCAAGTAAATAGCCCATCTTGACCGTTTTCGCGCGCTGAATCCAAATACGGCGTCCGTTTTGCCAAATTCCAATCCTAAAATTTGCCGGAGGCTCCCGGAAAGGTATTTTCACTCCGAATTTCGCGCCGAGTCCAAATCTGGTATCCGATTTGCGCGAAAACACTTCTAAACATCCAACGGGGTCTTCCGGTTATCCACGTGATCTATTTAAGCCCCGAATCCATCACTTGAGTCCAAATTGGCGCGCGAACACCGCTGACATGCCCCGTAGGCCTCCCGAAGCTGCCGGTCACACTGTAGAAGCCCTGCAACGGTCCGGGTCACCACACTAGTGTTGTCACATAAAATGGTTACCGAAGATGTTGAAATCCGGAAATCGCTCAACACGCTTTTCATCCAAACAATTGGGTTGAACAACTTCCTGCAGAAATGTACTCCGCTTCGGCAGTCGAGAGTGCTATGCAATTCTGCTTTTTACTGTGCCATGCGACAAGGCAATGGCCAAGATAGAAGCATGCACCACTCGTACTTTTCCGGTCATCCACTGAACCAGCCCAATCGGCATCTGAGTATCCAACAGTATCCAAAGTTGTTCCCATAGGATACCAAATTCCGAAATTGATTGTACCTTTGATATATCGGATGATCCGCTTCACCGCTTTCAGGTGAACCTCCTTCGGTGCTGATTGATATCTCGCACAAATCCCAACACTGAAGGATATATCCGGGCGACTAGCCGTGAGATATAGTAGACTTCCAATCATACTGCGATACAGTTTCTCGTCTACATTCTCACTTTGTGATTCACTTCCAAGTCCCTTATGGCTAGTTCCCATTGGAGTCGGAAAATCCTTAGAATTTTCAAGATCAAACTTTTTGACCAACTCCAGTGCATACTTGGATTGACACAAGTGAATTCCTTCATCGTTTTGTTTAACTTGTAATCCAAGAAAATAAGTCAATTCGCCCATCATGGACATCTCAAATTCGCTTTCCATGGTCTCCGCGAATTTGGAAGCATCATTATCTCTTGTTGCGCCAAAAACAATGTCATCGACATAGATTTGAGCAACTATGAAATTGTTTTGATAATGCTTCACAAAGAGAGTCCTGTCAGCTCCCCCTCGAGTATAGCCCTTTTCCAAAAGGTGCTTTGTCAACCTTTCGTACCATGCTCGCGGTGCTTGTTTCAGACCGTAAAGAGCCTTTTTCAGACGAAAAACATGGTTAGGTAGTTTATGATCCACAAAACCTTTCGGTTGAGCCACATAAACTTCCTCATTTAAAAACCCATTTAAAAAGGCGCTCTTAACGTCCATTTGAAATAATTTGATTTTAAAATGACAAGCAATCGCAAACAATATACGAATGGACTCGAGTCTAGCTACAGGGGCGAAAGTTTCATCAAAGTCTATACCTTCTACTTGAGAGTAGCCTTGAGCAACTAACCTTGCTTTGTTCCTGATGATAGTACCTTCTTCATTTTTCTTGTTCTTGAAGATCCATTTGGTACCTATCACATTGTGTTGCTTCGGAGGCTTCGTTAATTCCCAGACTTTGTTTCGCTCGAATTGATGGAGCTCTTCTTGCATTGCTTTAATCCAGTAGTCATCTTGGAGAGCTTCATCAACATTCCTTGGTTCGATTTGAGATACATAGCATGCAAATCCGCAAACCAATTGTCTCCGTGTTCTAACTCCTTCTTGTGGATCTCCAATGATGTTCGATTCAGGGTGATCCTTGGAGATGCGTAACGTTTGAGGTAGAGGAGTAGACGGAGGTACACGAGATGATTCCTGCACATCAGATAAACTTGAAGAACCGTTAGATGCATCAACATTATTATCGAAAGAATTGTTAGAAGAAGATGCATTAGCAGGTGTATCATCATCAAGAGAGATATCGAGGGTAGATTTTTCAGATTCAAAGTGAAAAGCTTCATCTACCTTAACATTTATCGATTCTACGATCGTCTTAGATTCTAAGTTAAAAACTCGATATGCTCTGCTGTTTGTAGAATAACCTAAGAAAATCCCTTCGTCACTTCGAGAGTCAAATTTTCCAAGATTCTCACGATCACGTAAAATAAAACACCGACTCCCAAAGATACGAAAATATTTGATGTTAGGTTTTCTACAAAACCAAAGTTCATATGGTGTATTCAATGTCCCCGGGCGCAAATACACGCGATTAATAACATAAACAGCAGTGTTCACCGCTTCAGCCCAAAAATAAAAAGGTAAGTTCCGGCTGTGAAGCATAACACGTGCCATTTCCTGTACGACCCTGTTTTTGCGCTCGACTACACCATTTTGTTGAGGTGTGTAAGGTGCAGAGAATTCATGTTTAATGCCATTAGAAGTGCAAAAATCAATGAATTTGGAATTTATGAATTCCCCACCTCTATCACTCCTAACTCGAGTAATCCTATCATTCTTTTCAGTCATAATACGATTGCAGATTTCGAGAAAAGAATCAAAGGTATCAGCTTTTTCTTTTAAGAATGCTACCCAAGTATATCTAGAAAATCATCAACCAATAAGAAAATATACCATTTACCTCCCAGAGATGGTTGACGAGTTGGCCCCATTAAGTCCATATGCAAAAGTTCCAAAGGCCGTTTTGTACCTATGTGGTTCAAGTTCTTGTGTGCAGTCCTAGACTGTTTTCCCTTTTGGCAACCGCCACACACAAGGTTTTGTTCAAAAGAAAGTTTCGGAACCCCCTTGACCACATCTTTGTTCGAAATTCTAGCAAGTTCCTTAAAGTTTATGTGACCTAGCCTTTCATGCCAAAGTGTTTCATTTTTCAAAGATGCTAGGTTACATTTTTCAGAAATCTTAGTAGGAACTACATAACAATTGTTTTCTGATCTAACCCCCTTTAAAAAGAAAGCATGGTTCATGTCAGTTACAGTGCATTTATCAGATGAAAAATTAACTGAATAACCACTATCACAAAGTTGACTTATGCTTATGAGGTTAGTCTTAAGGCCATGAACAAATAACACATTATCTAGAACCGGGCCATCTGGAATAGCTACCGTTCCCTTTCCAACAATTTTGGAAGACCGACCATCTCCGAAAACAACAAGTCCTCCGGAGTTTTTCTCAAATGTTTGAAAACAGTTTTTGTCGCCGGTCATATGACGGGAACACCCGCTATCCAGGTACCAAGACGAACTATCATATGCATGCAAGGAAACATTGGTAGCAAGACAAGGGAAAATTTCACCTTTGCGCACCCAAACCTTTTTGGAGTGCGTCGGTAATGATCGTGAAGTTGATCTCCTAGGTGAGAGCGTCTTGCTTGAAGAATTGCTGCTCCTTGATGATGTCGTCTTGAGCGGTGTACTACCAAGGCTCTTTTCCTTCAAATGATTTGCAGTTGATTTCTGAGGAATAGCCCTTTTGGTAGTCATTGCAAGAGGTGCTTGAGGTGTGCGTTTGGCTTCCGTCTTGCAATTTCTCCTTATGTGCCCTGAAATGCCACAACGAAAACATACCTTGATTCTTGTCGATTCCGAGGAGGATGTAGTAGGTTGTTGTCGTTGCTTGTCGTGAATTCCGGTGTCGGAGGAGGAGATACCGACTGAGGCACAAATACTGTCCCACTCGAACTTGGAATGTCTCCAGTTTGAGTGTATCCGAGGCCGAACTTATTTCTTTGACCAAGACCAAGAAGTCTGTCCAACTTACTCCTTCCAGAAGAAAATCTCTTTAAGTCATCCTTCAGTTGGCGTATGGTCTCCGTCATTTCCAATTTTTCCTGTCGAGCCTCGCCGTTGAGCTTCAAGAAGTAATTCGCTTTGTTCACCATATCCATATAATTCTTCTCGAGTTGCTCATTGGACTCTTGAAGGGAAACATTTGTTTTAATCAGATTATCCCTTTCCACTTCAAGATCGGTTGAGAGAGAGGTTACCCTTTTTACTTCTTCTTCGAGATCCTGCAATCTCCCTTTCAACCCCTTGTTTTGCTTAGCCAGTTTCTTTGAATCCCTCAAAAGTTATGGTAGGCTAAAGCAAAATCTTCACCTTCCGAATCATCTGATTCATCGTCCGTTGCAATCTTTTCAACAGTGGAGTTGGACAGTGAGTCGGATGTACTTGCCATTAAGCACATGAAGGGTGAAGATGTAGTGGACGCGTGGAAAGCTGTCGCGTTGTCTTCTTCATCACTTGAGGATGACTCATTTGACGTGGAGTTGTCATCCCAAGTAACGACTTGCATCGCTTTCTTCTTAGCCGGATTCTTGTTGGGACATTCCGTTGCAATGTGGCCGTAGCCTCGACATTTGAAGCACTGAACTTGTCCCTCTGAACTTTTCTTATCCTTTGAGAAGTTCTCTTGCTTTCTTGACTTGTAAGTTGAAGAACCCTTGCCTTTCTTCGACTTTCCGAAGGATGAGTTTTGCTTGGATTACCCCTTCGAAAGTTGCGGCGAAACTTCCTTGTCAAGAGAGCGAGCTGCTTCTCAAAGTCCTCCATAGAAAGGTTCTCGTCGTCGTCCGAGGAGGATGAATCCGCGTCTTCTTCTTTAGTTGATTTCAATGCGTAACCTGAAGACTTAGAAGAGGATGCCTTTCCAGAAGAATAGTTAGTAGGAAATGTCATTTCATAAGTTTGTAAAGCACCTACTAATTCTTCTACACGCATTTCGTCCGGGTGTTTAATTGTTTCAATGGCTGCGACCTTCGGGCGAAATCGTTCAGGAAGAGTTCTTAGAATTTTTCTTACAACTTTAAATTCTGGAATCTTCTCTCCCAAGTTAGCACATGAGTTTACGATGTCTTGCAATCGTGTGTAATAGTCAGTGAAAGATTCATTCTCTGCCATAGAGATAGAGTCAAACTTGCTCGTGAGCATTTGCAGTTTCTGAATCTTCACTAGGTTAGTTCCCTCATGCGTAACTTGAAGAACATCCCAGATTTCTTTCGCAGTCTCACATGCCGAGACGCGAGAGAACTCAGTTTGTGACAAAGCATTAAATAGAGCATTAATTCCCTTGCCATTGTAAGAAGATAATCTATCTCTTCCTTGGTCCATTTCGACCTAGGTTTTAAGGTGCGAACATCATCTAAAATTTCAGTTGGATTAGACCATCCTAATTCAATTGATTGCCACACCCTTTCGTCGATGGAAATTAAAAAGGCTTTCATCCGCACTTTCCAGTACGCATAATTTGTTCCATCAAAGAAAGGGGGTCGATTGATGTTTCCACCTTCAACCATTGTTTACAACCCTATTCCCGCTCTGATACCACTTGTTGGGTTATAAGTAATTGGATCTAAATAGGGGAAAAAACACCTAGAGGGG
Source organism: Tillandsia fasciculata (assembly GCA_029168755.2). Lineage (NCBI taxonomy): Eukaryota > Viridiplantae > Streptophyta > Magnoliopsida > Poales > Bromeliaceae > Tillandsia > Tillandsia fasciculata. The sequence goes on along the minus strand of JAQOTM010000164.1, from coordinate 263,098 downwards.
GGTGAATAGGTGTAAACAATAAACACTCAAAAAATCATTGCGCAATAAAACCCAATGCGGAAAAATAAAAGAACACGCAAGATTTTTACGTGGAAAAACTCCAAACCGGAGTAAAAAACCACGGGACCGATAACACGGCGAAATCCACTAGAATTAACACACGTACAAGGTGATATAACGTACTCACAGACGACTCAACCTTTTACCATACGCTCCTAGTAGATCTTCCCGCTCGCTCCACGACGCTTCTCGAATCCACGATCCGCGCCCAACGCTGAATCCACAGCGTCCAACGTCGAGTCCACGACGTCCGACCGAATCCACGGTCTTCACCCAGTGGCACGCTTCGAATCCACGAACGTACCTCGCTCCGAATCCACGAGAGCGGTTGCACCTTGAATCCACAAGGCCACGCGAGTCCACGCGCCGATTTTGGGGTAAATCGTTGTTTGTTTGGGTGGTGATGATCCGCCGAATACTTAGATCAAAGATAGATCGGAAATACCATCTAAGTATTCATTGATTTGATTCTACTCAAAATGTGAGTATGGAAAACCTAGAATCAAACCAATCAATATAGATGAAGAAACATAGAATAAATCTATTGATTTTCTTTCTTCTCTATATGTGGATCTAAGGCCGTATAAAATGATATTTGATAATGACGGCTCTATTTGGATGCCCTAGAAAATGAATATAGGGTCTATTTATAGGTTAGAAACCATTGGAAGAATATACGGATCAAAAACAAACTTTTCTGGAAAGTTTTACCGACGGCGATCCGGATTGGATTTGGCGATCCGGATTGCGGAAGCACAAAAGACGGTTTCCAGAAAATTGCTTGTTCGGGATCCGGATCATAGTCCCCGATCCGGATCGTTCATACAGTTTTACCAAAACACAATGTTCGGGATCCGGATTGCAATTCCTGATCCGGATCGAGGAAGCAAACAGGTAAAACTATGTTCGGGATCCGGATCATGGAATGCTGCGATCCGGATTGAACCAGTGTATGAACGAACACCCTTCGGGATCCGGATTGCAATTTCTGATCCGGATCCTGAACATGTCCCATGTCCAGTTTTTGATGTTTAAGCAATTAAAACCTCTTCCAGGTGTTTCTACACTATAAGAAGTATTCGGATCATCAAGAAATCTTTAGTTAAACGTACCTGATCCTTTTGAATTCTTCTTTCTTGAGATTGAGGTATACGATCCAAAGTTTCTTCATCTTCAATCTTCAAGACTTAATACAATCACGAAATACGCCAACTCAAATTCCGTAACACGGTAAATACAGTAAAATAATACCTGTCCCCACAAAGTCGGCTACTGCAAAGTCCTCCACCTGAGCGGCGTAGACCCGACCGCTCTGAGCTGGCGGCCGATGATCCGCAGGGTAAAAAGATGGTGATCCGCTCGCTGGAGCATAAGGCCGCTGAGTCGACAGCTGCTGCTGAGGCGAAAAAAGAGCCGATGCCGATGAGGGTGCCGCTGAAGTCGAAAGGGGGCACGAAGCTCGAATGTGGCCTGGCTGTCCACACTTGTAACACCGACCCCACCTCTGATCACAGGTGTGCGACAAATGGGGTCCCCCGCAGAATATATATCTGTCTCTGTCGCGAAGCCGTGGCTGTCCCGGCTGCTGCTGTTTCTGTGTCTGATGCCGAGACTCCGGCTGCTGCTGCGATGGCCTCTGAGATCCACTAGGCTCTCGCTGCTCCGCACGCCCACGGCTAGGTAACTGAGGCCGCGGTGATCTCCACGAGCTAGTCTGTCCCTCGTCCTCGGGTACTGGTCGTTTCCTAACGGAACTCTGTGCAACCATCCCGCCTCGCCTCGCCACCACAGAGTCGCCTCTCTCCACCCATTCGGCATGCTCGACGGCCTCCTTAAGAGTCTGGAGTCGCTGTGCATGCACTAGGGTATAAATCTCGCTGCGGAGGCCTGCCTCGAATAACTCGACCTGATATGGCCCATCACGGGCGACATAAGGCACGCAGTTAAGCAACCGTATGAACTCCTGAGGGTAATCCTGAACTGACCGGTCGCCCTGCTGAAGGTTCTTCAAATCATCCTCCAGTTTCCTCTTCACGCTGGTCGGAAAATAGGTATCCAATACCATACGCCGAAACTCAGACCAGGGTAACTGACGAGAAGTCTGAAACTCCCGTGGCTCCACCCGACGCCACCAAGTATCTACATCTCCATCTAGGCAGTGTACCGCCATATGAACTCTGTACCTCGGGTCGATGAAGAAATCTCTGAAAATCTTCTCTATTGCTGATAGCCATATCCCAACCTCCCACGGCTGCATATCCCGCCCCGAGAATCTAGGCGGTCCGTGCTGACAAAACTTGTCAAGTTTGTCAGCGATATCCTGCTCCTCGGCCAGGGTCAAAGGCTGGGCCACTCCCCGAGCCCCGCTACTTGATGATGGCGCCGTCGGCACAAGTGGTACCACAGGTGATGCCGGGGCGTCTAAAACTGTCGGAGGCGGCGCCTCACGCTGCGCTAGTAGCTGCTCAATCCGCTGCTCCTGCCGGCAGTTGCTCTCAACCAATTGGGCCACCAAGGCCCTCAACTCAGTGATCTCTGAAAGTCCAGCCTGTCCTGGCTCAACAGGGGGTGTAGGGGCACCCCGGGTAGGAATCCGACGTCGGGGAGGCATCTGCCACAAGAAACCATAAGTCAGCCACACAACCACACACGACCCAATCTAGCGAAAGTCAAGGACATCCCTCTATTTCTGTAACTTTATGTTGTCTGCAGCCAACATAACTGTCCCACAGAAATAGGATATGTCGATCCCTCTTCACTCACTGGAAGAGTCCAAAAACTAAATCACCGACTTTCGCAAAATGTCACGTCCCTTACGCCCTATCATCCTAGGGCTAACCAAAAGCCTAGGGTTTCCTAAGTCCCAACTGACCTATCCCTAAGCTCTGATACCAACTTAATCTGTCACGCCCCGAGTGTAAACCAGAACTCGGGCTCGTCTACAGATCCGCCGTGCACACGAAATTTTCCGCATACACAAAGCGTCGGTAACCTGCTCAGATAAATCAGATACCAAAATAGAGCAATAAAACAGAGCTGAACAGAAAATACTACATCTCAGACTGAACTGGAAGTAAAAAAAATACAAGTATCAGTAAAATAAAGTACAAGTCTCTCTCCCTGCTCACCACAAAATACAACCAGCTGGCTAAAGCCAGATCCCAAAAGTACAACCGTCTGAGATAGGATACATAAGAGGTGCAAGTCTAGCTAACTCACTGTCGGGTCCACTGTCTAGCTACTCTGCCGTCCTCTCTCCTCGACCCGCCGCTGTATGTCCAACAGCACCCGCAGAAGGCTCTACAAAACAAAGGAGAAGGAAAAAAAAAGAAGAATGGGGGTGAGAACTACTAGTAAACCAGTAGCCTCCCCTAATGGGTAAAACCTCAAACTCTGACACACCCACTAGGTCTACCAGAGGCAAAAAGGAAAGGAGTATGGTAAGCAATGATGACTGCTGAAGAAAGGAAACTACCACTACTATGCCTCTAAGATACAGTCCTAGACTGGAATAACCGTATGCAACAGTAATCAACCATCCCAGATGGACCCAATCTGTACCGTCCTCATTATCGGGCAAGTAAGTCGCGCCGATGTGATAGCAAAACTGTCCATAACTGCCTGGCCCCGGCCTCCGGAGGGGAACTCGAGGGGAGCGACCCACTCGAGGAAAGTACCACCGGGCAATAACCGCGCCGGTATAATCAACATCAAAAGCAGGACTAGATCACAACTGTAAAGCCCCCAGTGGAACACACCCCTCCTACTAAAAGAAACACAGATCCCCCAATCCGATGCATAAATGAACATCCGGTCGATCGCCCAAAATTCGCGGTCGCCGCGATACCCGCTAAACCATGTCCTACCACCGACGTCCTATAACCGACATCCGGTCAACCGCCCAATATCCGCGGTTGCCGCCAGAACCCATAATCCACAATCCAGGCCCCGGCTACACTAACTCAACCCCTGCTCAACCCGAGCAACCATAACCACCTGACTAAAGAATAAGGAGAATAGAAGCAAACAGGGTTTCTCCTAAATCAAGTTCCAGCATGAAAGTGTAGCGACAAAAGATGGCCTATCTAGATGTCCATACAAGCATGCAAGTGTTCTCAAGGAAATAATCATTTAAGCCATTGATCATTAACAGTATCCACCTATGCATGACACCTACCCTGAAGTAGTACCACTAACAGGATAACCATATAGTCCCGAATAAATATTCCATTCCACATGCAAGGTTAAACGTTATCATAGCAACCCTATCCCCACACAGGCATGCATAAACCCAACCCCGATCATGATTAATGAAGATGTCCAAATAAAGGGGATCACTCTAATATTCCTAGTGAGCATGTCAAAATAGAGGAAAGCAACAACCACCCACCTCGAAATGCGTGCACAACAAACCAAGAAAATATCCGCTATCCTCTAAGCACACCGTCAGCTGAAACAGTATCCTACAACATCACATAAGTGTACACGGTGTAAAAACTACAAGTCTCAAAACAGATTTTACTGTTTTTATAATCAGCACGCAAAACGAGGAATTTCACCTCTGTCCTGAGTTCCAAAAATCCCAAAAAAATCACGGTTACGTTCCTCGCGAAAAGTAACCCAAAATCAACTCTTGAATCGCCTCAATCTGATATTCCTACGCCGAGAAACAATTCGTCGAAGTTGCTGCTGTCCAAAAACCCAAACAGCAAAAGAGGGGTCAAAACACCTCGGGAATCGTGCCAAGGAATCGGAATCCAGAGAAACCACCAACACGGAAAACGAAGCCCTACCTCTCAGGAACACACCGGTGAAGAAATCGTCGAAAAAGGACTCCTGTACTGCGCAGGGGACTTCTCGGACTAAAATGCGACGATAATGGGCCAAGATTGGTGGGAAAACGAGGCGCACTGTAAAATCCGGATCGCCGTTGTCGAGCTTCCAGAAAAATCTGGGAACGCACCACGAGGTAGAAAATATAGAGAGGAACAACTTCTCTAAAGGTCCCTCCCTCTCATTCCCTCTCTACACTTCGAAAAAGAAAAGAGAAGAGAGAGAGGTGGGCTGTATTTATAGGCCCACAGAAACAAATGGCAAAATGACCATTTTGTTGCCGGTTTCGGGCGCCCGAAATGATTGGGCTGCTACAGTAACGGGCCCGGCCCGTTACTGTGCAGGCCCAAAACCATCACGGCCCGCCACGCGGCCCGCACAGTAACCCGGCCCACGGCCTCGCCCACAGCCCGCAACGCACACCAGATCCTGGTCGGACCGCGCGGCCGTCCGACCCGGCCCGCGGTGCGATGCGTGTCCACCGAACAGGGTACAGCGAGGCCGGCCAACCGCGATCGCCCACGCGTCCCCGCAATCACCGGTGGCGTGGGTGGCGCCCGCCAATGTTGCGGCGCCACGTGGCGCACGTACGCCGCCCCGCCCGACACGGCGGTCGGTCGCGCCCGCGCCCACGTGCGTACGGCCGAAGACCCGCGGCTCTGCGTGCACCGCGTGCACAAAGACCCTCCAATCCGGGGCCGCCACGTGGCCACCCCGGTCCATGCACCGGCCGCACCACTCCGTGAACCGCGTCCACAGAACCGACCCAACCACGCAATGCCACGTGTCCCGTCTCCGGTGCACGCCGGCCCGTGGACCGCGCACCTGCCCGCGCACCCGCGCGCCTGCCCGCGCGCTGCCCGCGGCCGCTCCGCCCCCTGCCCGAGCCCATCCGCCGCGCTCCGCTGCTGCCCGCCGCGGCCGCCGCTCGCCTGCAGCGGCCGGAATCACTGTTCCGACATGAACAGTAACCGGTTGCGGAAAATGTCAAGTAGGTAGTCCATTTTAACCGTTTTCGCGCGCTGAATCCGAATTTGACGTCCGTTTTGCCAAATTCCAACCCTAAAAATTGCCGAAGGCACCCGAAAAGACGTTCTTTTGTCCAAACTTCGCGGTGAGCCCAATTTTAATATCCATTTCACGCGAGACCACTTCTAAAGATCCGACGGAGTCCACCGATCACCCACGTGATCTATTTAAGCCCGAAGTCCGCCACTTATGTCCAATTTGTGCACAAACACCTCCAACACACAAAACAGGCTCCCAAAAGCCACCAATAACTCCACCACAGCTCTGCAGAAATCCAGGTCATCACACAGGAATCATCACATGTACCTCTGAGTACTCCGTTATCTCAAACGCTACGTATCTCCAAGGATCATCCAGAATCGAACATTATTGGAGACCCACAAGAAGGAGTCAGGACTCGGAGACAGTTGGTTTGTGGAGTCGCATGTTACGTCTCCATGATAGAACCAAAGAACCTCGATGAAGCTCTTCAGGATGATTACTGGATTGAAGCTGTGAGTTTCCGGAACCCCCGCGTAGGGTTTGCTGGTTGTTGGGGCAGCTTTTAGTGGCCGTTGGGAGTGCTTGCGCGCTTGTCGGACCCGAAAAAGGGATTTGTGATGCAAGTTGGAATTTAGTCGCATCACTGGAGGCCTGTGTGGTGTGTCGGTGGTGTTTGCGCATAATTTGGACACAAGTGTTGGACTTTGGGCTTATTAGGAGGTCGCGTGGGTAATTGGTGGACCCGTCGAGTGTTTAGAGGTGGATTCGCGTGATTTAGATGTCAAATTTGGACCCCCGGGCAAAGTTTGGAAAAAGGATTACCTCTCCGGTTGCCCTCGGGAATTTTTAGAGTGAGAATTTGGCAAATCGGTTTGTTGATTTGGACTCAGCGCGAAAAATCGGTGCGAAATACACTTTTCTGGACATTTTGGGCTTTAAATGGAGATTTTGGTGTTGCTGGTGTGGTGAACCGGGTTCACGGGGTTAGGTGTACGGGCCGTAGACCGGCAGGTGCAGCGCTGGTGCAGGGGGTGGCGCGTACACCGGGTCCACAGCAGGCGGGCGCACGGGCGTGCGCCAGCGTGGTGCGCCGCGGGGGAGCACGCGGCGCTGGACCGGGTCTGCGGCGCGGGATGGGGCGACCGGTGCACCGCGCGTGCACCGCGTGTGCACCGGAGGCCGCAGCGCGCGCCAGCGTTGCGCGTGCGTGGCACGCGTTGCGGGCTGGGCCTGCAAACGTGTCGCAGCGCAAGGGGGGTCGGTCGGACCATTTGGTCCGACCCGCCTCGCACCGGATCGGGTGCGAGGGATTTGTTGTGGAAGGGTGTTTTTTTGAGATGGCTTTGATGGTTTTGAGTGTTTCTTGATCAAATGAAGGGCTTTTTGAGAGCTGTAAAAAAAGGATTTTTGCATCAAAATTTCTCCTATGGGGTTGTCTTCTTCTCCAGCAATTATCAAGGGAAAATACCATCTTTTAGCATTTTTGAATGGAGCTTGAAGTTTGCTGGTTTCGGATTCCACTTCGTCGCTTTTTCTTCCAGGAGGTCTCCAGAAGTGTAGAAATGGAATTTTGGGATGATTCTTGCGTGGTTCTCTTCACAACTTCATGATCTACAACTTTGTTATTGAAGAGGAGACCTAATTGAAGCTCTAAACCAGGTAAAGATAGCAATCTTTGAGACACGTGATTTCAGTTTGAGATTTCGAGCAGAGGTTAGTGTTTTTACTCCCCTGGGATGTATAAATGGAATTCTAAGTTGATTTTTGTTGGTAAATTTCCAGGACTTACAGAGCTCCAATTTTCGTATTTTGTGGAATTTCCAATTTGGACTCTAAGTTAGGTAAATTGAGCCATCTTTGAGATTGTTGTGTGCAGCTGAGATTTTGGATGTGGTTTTGAGCAATTCTCAGTGTTTTTGCTCCCTAGGATTGAAGAAGTGGAATTTTAAGTTGATTTTTATGGGGAATTCACCTGGACTCAATGACCTACATCTTTCATATTGAAGAAAAAAGCTAAATATTGCTACAAATCAGGTGAATTTCATCATCTTTGGAGCCCTTGGTACAGTTGCAGTTTTGGACAGCATCGCAGAGTTTAGGCTGTAACTTTGCGCACCGACATCGGATCGAGGTGATTCAAAAGGCAAAATTCATCTACTTTTCGCGAGGAATCTCCTGGATTTTTCTCAGAATTTTCTGAGTTTTCTTCGAAGGTGAGAATCTTTCTTCTTCCCGAGTTTCTATCTGTGGAATTTTGTATAGTTTAGTTTGGGGTGTTTCTCTTGCCGATTTTATATCTCAGTGTAGGAACCTCGGAATTGGACGTGCAGGGATTCGTTTCGAAGCTATCGACGCGTAGATCGCAGAGATATTTTATTTGGATTTTTCCGAGAACTTTCAGCAGGTGGATTATTCGCATCTTTACAGCTGAACTTTTAGGGTGTTTTTCTCGGCAGATTTTGGAATTTAAGTGTAACTGGAGCTTTTTATTGTACCCAGGAGAGATTGTGGACAGTTCTGGACCCGTTGGACTTTGAGTTGCTTTTTTTCGGGTATTATCAGCTGTAGGACTTTCGGCAGTTCGACTGGTCAGGTGGGTGGTCTCGCTTTCAAGAATTGCGATCTGTACGCTAATTCTAGCTGTTTAGGGATGTGCATGTATTATTCTTACCTCCAGTATACATGTTAGAGAGCATGAGATGAGATTCATCAGTTATTCCGTCTATCATGTGTTCTTATTATTTCCCCACCACATCCTTATTTTATTGTTATCTTCGGACTTGACCTAGCACCCCTGTCATATGCAGCATGTTCAACCAGACTAGTAGAAAACTCCAACTTGGGCTAGGTTACTTTATTGCTTTAGACACTTTCACTATCATCACTATGTCATCTGGACTTAGTTTCTTCCTCGCCCAGATAGGGGGCCGAGGTGTCGGGTTATTAGTGGGGTGCTTTTACACTCGTGTTGGGGGACCGAGTGGAGTCAGATAGTGAGTTATTGATCAGAGTGTCTTTTGATTACTGTCTAAGGGACAGGGGGTCTCGGCTGTGTTGTGTTCCAGCCAGTGAGTGAGACAGGGTTCTTTTGATTACTGTCTGAGGGACAGGGGGTCTCGGCTGTGTTGTGTTCCAGCCAGTGAGTGAGACAGGGTTCTTTTGATTACAGTCGATCTTGTTGATCGTGGATTTGGATTATAGCCTGCATGGGCCACATTGAGCTCGACATAGATGCGCAGATACTTTACTCGGTGGGGTCGCGCCCCTCGAGTGCCACTCCGGAGCTAGGCGGGTTACTTGCTATTGCGATTTTGTCGACACAGTCCCTCTGGCTGGGTCCTTTTTGGCAGCCACGGACGCCCTACGTAAGTCCGGTCCTCCGTGGATGTAACGGCAGTAGGTAGGCGCAGGTTTGACTGGACCCGATGTGGCAGTCAGTATAGATTGGGTGATTTGAGTTGAGAGATAGTAGTGGTACCAGATTTCTTTCTGTTTCACCCTTGAGCATCTAGTTAGAGGCATAGTAGCTGTAGAGTTAGTTTACCAGCTTTTCTTTCCAGTATTGCATCTGTTACTCTATGCCTCTAGTAGACTTAGTGGGCAGACCGTCGGGCTTGTTGGCGGCACCCACTGAGAACTACTTGGGATGTAGTTCTCACACCCGTCGTGGTGTCTTTTTCCCCAGGGACCTCTACTTCTGTTCTTACTGCACGGTTGCTGATCCAGCTGATCGAGGTAAGGGAGTCGCGAGTTAGACCCCTACCAGATGTCGTCCTAAGAGTAGCTGTACCCCTCACATTTTGAGAGTTCATGTTGAGTGATCTTGTAGTGAGGATAGAGTTGTATTTTCACTTTACACTTTGAGAGACTGATGTAGTGAGGATATTTGTGTTTTGAGAGCTGGTATACTGATGTATTTATTGGAGATATCTCCCTTTTGGGTTTTATATATTAGAGGACTTTTATACGATCGTATTTGGGAGTTGGATATTGTATTATCTTCAGTTATACAGTTTTTGGATTTCAGCTTTTCAGTAGTTTTACTTTCAGCTCTGATATCTGTTTAGCTGTAGTTGATTCTTTTTGCAGGTTAGACGCTTCGTCTGTACGGCAGTTTCCGTACAGATGGCAGATCTGTTAGCGAGCCGGGTCGCAGTTTCGACCCCGGGGCGTGACAGATTAGAGTGGTATCAGAGCCTAGGTTGTAGGTCATGGTGGACTTAGAAACCCTAGGCTTATGGTTTGACCCTTGGTTGACTTCGTGAGAGTCGTGACTATTAGCGAGAGTCCTGATTGAGTTTTATGCCCCTCCCAAGGGACGGGAGGAGTGATTGGCATGTTTATTCTCCTAAATGATTATGTTGGCTGCAGACAACATAATGCTGTGGAATGGATGACATGCTTTAGACTTTCGCTGGATTGGGTCGAGCGCTTTGGTGTGCTGTTTTGTGGTTTCGTCGTGGTGAGCGGTGTCTCCCCGACGCTGGGTGTTGACCCGCGTGCATCCTGTCATAGCAGTTGAACTTGAGCGGTTGGTTTTGGGCCGGATACTTGGATTGAGATCAGAGAATTTTGGACCCAGATGACAGGATTGTCAAAGGCGTATCAGCGGCAGAGTGAGTAGCGGGTCTTGGTGACACAGTTGTCGGAGCACTGAGTGACCCCCTCCGTGCCAACGTTTAGTGCCGAGGCACCGAGGCAGGGTGGAGAGTGACGGTAGAAGAGCTGTGGGTCAGGATTGATCTATTGAGCCAGATTTGGCAGATGACCCACCCCGACTCATAAGATTGAGTTGGAGTTATTGGAGACAGAGTCGTGGTTGGTGGTGATGGAGTGATCAATTAAGAACCTCCCTGTGCTAGAGAGTTTTTGGGCAGTTGTTGAACTGCGCGCTCCAGGTTCGAGGGGCGAGGCGCTTAGGATGTGTGAGACTGGGAGAGGACTGCGCCAGGATACCCATCACTTGGTGCATTTTCGGCGAGCGCCGATGTTAGATCCAGCGTTTGAGCATGCTCGATGGGTTGACCGAGGATCTGTGATCATGTCAGAGAGAGACGGAGTGCCAGGGACTAGCTCCCGGGGTAGGCGTCCAGTGCCGCCTGAGTTTGGACAGTCGAGTAAATCGGGACCCCCGGGGCCGTCACGATCCCAGTCTGAGGGTCGTGAGTCTTAGAGGAGATAGAGACCAGGAGGTTCTCCATAGCTGATGTGCCAGCAGCAGCAGCGGGATGATGGTGTCTTTTGTGTGGGTCGCATTCTGCGCCGCAGTGTGACCACGGGCTGGGGCGATGTTTTTCGTGTTGACAGTCGGGACTTTTCCAGACAGATAGGGTCACGACGTCGGGGCAGACTGAGCGACGACAACTACATCGAGCGGATGAGTCTGTACCGCCCGGTGGGAGGGCGCTACGGCAGCGGACCAGGTTGTCGCTGGCATGATTTCTTTATAGCAATTGGAGTTGAGTGGTTGTTTTAGCTTTCCTGTCTGGACTGGAGGTAGACTTGTTACACGCGTACTAGAGGTACAGATTTCTATTGGTATTGTGCATGTGGAGGAGGCCTGTGATTTTTGTCCAATGCAGCTGAGGCCGTGAATGGTATCGGCAGACTTGTTGGAAACTGTGGCAGTTCGGTGTTTTGACCCACCGCTTGGGGATTGGTTGGCATAGAGCACACAGGTTTAGCGACAGTGAGAAAGGTGCTTACGGCGGCACTGGGACTCAGGGATATCTTGATTGCCCATGAGATCCCGGGTGTGATTTCATTTGAGCTGTTGTTAATGCCGCCGGTAAGGGAGATAGAGATTGCGTTTGACGTGGTTCGGGGAACCGCGCCACCCTCGACAGCACCTCAATGGATATCGCCCGTGGAGTGAGAGAGAGCTGAGGGCGCAGATGCAGGATCGGATGGATCGAGGGGTCTAATTGACCTAGTGCCATGCCGTTGGTACACGGTGGTGATGCCACGTTGTAGATACTCGACTGTGAGGGTCCTTTTATGGTTCGAGCGTAGACAGGTCCGGGTGGTATCTAGAACCTTTTGATGGAGTTATACCCCGGCAGTTGGGGTATGATGAGCACCTACTTGCAATCTGACAGCCGAGGACTTCGCCTAGATGGCGTTCGGGACATGGCAAGGGCATTAGGAGAGCATAGTGAGGCCCAATGGAATAATTAATGCCCTGTTGTCTTTAAGATTTGGGAAGTGTGTGTTCCGGTTGTACCTGGACGGTTTGGGAGTGGCGTTCTCCAGGGATGTTTGATTTATTCCGTGAGCGACTTAGATCACTTGGAGCACTTATGAATGAAGCTGTAGGCCAAGTTATTGAGGTACAAGTTTTAGCTCCAAGTGCATGCCTCCGTGGATCACCTTATCCTAGCCGTTGGGGCGGCGAGGGAACCCAACCAAAGGGACGTTATTTAAGGTTGGCGGAGACCAACATTCATTCTTGAGGTGAGGAGCTTCTTAGACCCGGCAGTGCCGGAAGAGCATGGCCAATGGATAATGAGACTAACACCAGCGCCAATGTTAGTATTCTAGTGTTGGGAGATGGATTTGCGAGTTAAAGTGATGCCTCCCTTAGTGGCTGTGGAGTACCGTGGGTTAATTTTCGGTCCGCACTTCATCAGTCCCACCCTATGAGTTTGAGGCAGGACGAACCGCTGTTTTGTAGGCAGCTTGGATCCCACAGTAGAGCCTTTTAGTATGCTCATGATTTCCAGCTTTGATTGATATACCTGGGCGTAGGCCATGCCTGCTGGGCTATCAGTTCTGATTTCTCAGCATTTCTGTGCTCTACTATGAAAGGTTAAGATTCAGCTTCAGTTTACAGTTTCTACCCTGTGGCACCAGTGGAGACTACAGCTTTCGGCATTGTGAGTAGGATTTACGCGGATTGTCGTTGATGGTTCGGATTTTGACCGCGAGGTTGGGACGGCTATTAGAATCCGGTACGGGCATTATGAGTTTACGGTTATGCCTTTCGGTTTAACTAATGCCCCTGCTGCATTTATGGATATGATGAACCGGGTGTTTCAGCCGTACTTGGATCGGATTGTCGTCGTATTCATTGACGACATTTTGATTTACTCCCGAAGTGATATGGAGCATGAGGAGCATTTAAGGATAGTGCTACAGCTTCTGCGAGAGAAGAAGCTGTATGCCAAGCTTGAAAAATGTGACTTCTGGCTTCGGGAGGTTGCTTTTCTAGGCCACGTTATATCAGCCGCAGGAGTGGCAGTGGACCCGACGAAGATTGATGTAGTTCGGGAATGGCCTAGACCGACGACGGTTACTGAGGTTCGTAGCTTTTTGGGTTTAGCAGGATATTACCGTCGTTTTGTAGAGGGCTTTGCGAAGCTCTCTACTCCCCTTACTAGCTTGACTAGGAAGGGGATGAAGTTTGTCTGGACTGGGTGGTGCTAGGAGAGTTTTGAGGAATTAAAGAGAAGATTGATTTTGGCACCAGTTCTAGCACTACCAGTGATGGGCGATGGATTCATGATTTATAGTGGCGTCTCTCACAGTGGCTTGAGTTGTGTCCTGATGCAGCATGGTAGGGTAAGTGCTTATGCTTCGTGGCAATTCAGGGATTATGAGGAGAATTACCCTACTTGTGATTTGGAGTTGCAGCGGTGTTGTTCGCACTGAAGTTGTGGCGGCATTATCTCTACGGGGAGCACTGTGAGTTTTACACGGACCATAAGAGCTCAAAGTAATAGTTGTTACTTAAAAGGAGCTGAACTTAAGGCAACGCCGGTGGTTGGAGCTATTAGAGGACTATAATGTGAACATCCTTTATCTTCCCGGCAAAGTCAATGTTGATCACTCAGCAGGCACCGCTTGTGGAGCAGTTGAGGTGTCTACAGGTTGAGGTAGTACTCCCTGGGGTCTCTGCTAGACTCATGTCTATGATCTTGCAGCCACTCTGTTGGACAGGATTCGTGAGACACAGAGTGAAGACCCCTACTTGTTGTGGTCTGGTGCGTGTTGCACTAGTGGTTATTTCCGTTTCCCCCCCCAGCCTTGTGTTGGAGTTTTGGCTTTTCACGTCTCAGCTCAGGAGTGATGTGTTTTCCCTCGCCCGTGATTGACTTGCCCCTCTGAGATTTGTGATTGTTGGAGTACGAGGGACGCCCGTTGCAATTTCTGGCTCGAGAGACGAGAGAATTGCACATCGGGCCATACCGTACTTGTTGTTGTTGTTGTTGCGGAGTAATCACGGGGAGTGAGTGGTGTTTTGGGAGCTGGAGGCGTATTGATGGATACCTACCCGTGGTATTTGTGACTCCTGATGGTCTTGATCTAGTTTCGAGGACGAAACTTTCTTTTAGTGGGGGAGGATGTGAGGTTCCGGAACCCCCGCGTAGGGTTTGCTGGTTGTTGGGGCAGCTTTTAGTGGCCGTTGGGAGTGTTTGTGCGCTTGTCGGACCCGAAAAGGGATTTGTGATGCAATTTGGAATTTAGTTGCATCACTGGAGGCCTGCGTGGTGTGTCGGTGGTGTTTGCGCGCAATTTGGACACAAGTGTTGGACTTTGGGCTTAAAAGGAGGTCGCGTGGGTAATTGGTGGACCCGTCGATGTTTAGAGGTGGTTTCGCGCGTTTTAGATGTCAAATTTGGACTCCGGGCGAAGTTTGGAAAAAGGATTACCTCTCCGATTGCCTTCGGGAATTTTTAGAGTGAGAATTTGGCAAATCGGTTTGTTGATTTGGACTCAGCGCGAAAAATCGGTGCGAAATACACTTTTCTGGACATTTTGGGCTTTAAATGGAGATTTTGGTGTTGCTGGTGTGGTGAACCGGGTTCACGGGGTTCGGTGTACGGGCCGTAGACCGGCAGGTGCAGCGCTGGTGCAGGGGGTGGCGCGTACACCGGGTCCACAGCAGGCGGGCGCACGGGCGTGCGCCAGCGCGGTGCGCCGCGGGGGAGCACGCGGCGCTGGACCGGGTCTGCGGCGCGGGCTGGGGCGACCGGTGCACCGCGCGTGCACCGCGTGTGCACCGGAGGCCGCAGCGCGCGCCAGCGCTGCGCGTGCGTGGCACGCGTTGCGGGCTGGGCCTGCACACGTGTCGCAGCGCAAGGGGTTCGGTCGGACCATTTGGTCCGACCCGCCTCGCACCGGATCGGGTGCGAGGGATTTGTTGTGGAAGGGTGTTTTTTTGAGATGGCTTTGATGGTTTTGAGTGTTTCTTGATCAAATGAAGGGCTTTTTGAGAGCTGTAAAAAAAGGATTTTTGCATCAAAATTTCTCCTAAGGGGTTGTCTTCTTCTCCAGCAATTATCAAGGGAAAATACCATCTTTTAGCATTTTTGAATGGAGCTTGAAGTTTGCTGGTTTCGGATTCCACTTCATCGCTTTTTCTTCCAGGAGGTCTCCAGAAGTGTAGAAATAGAATTTTGGGATGATTCTTGCGTGGTTCTCTTCACAACTTCATGATCTACAACTTTGGTATTGAAGAGGAGACCTAATTGAAGCTCTAAACCAGGTAAAGATAGCAATCTTTGAGACACTTGATTTCAGTTTGAGATTTCGAGCAGAGGTTAGTGTTTTTACTCCCCTGGGATGTATAAATGGAATTCTAAGTTGATTTTTGTTGGTAAATTTCCAGGACTTACAGAGCTCCAATTTTCGTATTTTGTGGAATTTCCAATTTGGACTCTACGTTAGGTAAATTGAGCCATCTTTGAGATTGTTGTGTGCAGCTGAGATTTTGGATGTGGTTTTGAGCAATGCTCAGTGTTTTTGCTCCCTAGGATTGAAGAAGTGGAATTTTAAGCTGATTTTTATGGGGAATTCACCTGGACTCAATGACCTACATCTTTCATATTGAAGAAAAAAGCTAAATATTGCTACAAATCAGGTGAATTTCATCATCTTTGGAGCCCTTGGTACAGTTGCAGTTTTGGACAGCATCGCAGAGTTTAGGCTGTAACTTTGCGCACCGACATCGGATCGAGGTGATTCAAAAGGCAAAATTCATCTACTTTTCGCGAGGAATCTCCTGGATTTTTCTCAGAATTTTCTGAGTTTTCTTCGAAGGTGAGAATCTTTCTTCTTCCCGAGTTTCTATCTGTGGAATTTTGTACAGTTTAGTTTGGGGTGTTTCTCTTGCCGATTTTATATCTCAGTGTAGGAACCTCGGAATTGGACGTGCAGGGATTCGTTTCGAAGCTATCGACGCGTAGATCGCAGAGATATTTTATTTGGATTTTTCCGAGAACTTTCAGCAGGTGGATTATTCGCATCTTTACAGCTGAACTTTTAGGGTGTTTTTCTCGGCAGATTTTGGAATTTAAGTGTAACTGGAGCTTTTTATTGTACCCAGGAGAGATTGTGGACAGTTCTGGACCCGTTGGACTTTGAGTTGCTTTTTTTCGGGTATTATCAGCTGTAGGACTTTCGGCAGTTCGACTGGTCAGGTGGGTGGTCTCGCTTTCAAGAATTGCGATCTGTACGCTAATTCTAGCTGTTTAGGGATGTGCATGTATTATTCTTACCTCCAGTATACATGTTAGAGAGCATGAGATGAGATTCATCAGTTATTCCGTCTATCATGTGTTCTTATTATTTCCCCACCACATCCTTATTTTATTGTTATCTTCGGACTTGACCTAGCACCCCTGTCATATGCAGCATGTTCAACCAGACTAGTAGAAAACTCCAACTTGGGCTAGGTTACTTTATTGCTTTAGACACTTTCACTATCATCACTATGTCATCTGGACTTAGTTTCTTCCTCGCCCAGATAGGGGGCCGAGGTGTCGGGTTATTAGTGGGGTGCTTTTACACTCGTGTTGGGGGACCGAGTGGAGTCAGATAGTGAGTTATTGATCAGAGTGTCTTTTGATTACTGTCTAAGGGACAGGGGGTCTCGGCTGTGTTGTGTTCCAGCCAGTGAGTGAGACAGGGTTCTTTTGATTACTGTCTGAGGGACAGGGGGTCTCGGCTGTGTTGTGTTCCAGCCAGTGAGTGAGACAGGGTTCTTTTGATTACAGTCGATCTTGTTGATCGTGGATTTGGATTATAGCCTGCATGGGCCACATTGAGCTCGACATAGATGTGCAGATACTTTACTCGGTGGGGTCGCGCCCCTCGAGTGCCACTCCGGAGCTAGGCGGGTTACTTGCTATTGCGATTTTGTCGACACAGTCCCTCTGGCTGGGTCCTTTTGGCAGCCACGGACGCCCTACGTAAGTCCGGTCCTCCGTGGATGTAACGGTAGTAGGTAGGCGCAGGTTTGACTGGACCCGATGTGGCAGTCAGTATAGATTGGGTGATTTGAGTTGAGAGATAGTAGTGGTACCAGATTTCTTTCTGTTTCACCCTTGAGCATCTAGTTAGAGGTATAGTAGCTGTAGAGTTAGTTTACCAGCTTTTCTTTCCAGTATTGCATCTGTTACTCTATGCCTCTAGTAGACTTAGTGGGCAGACCGTCGGGCTTGTTGGCGGCACCCACTGAGAACTACTTGGGATGTAGTTCTCACACCCGTCGTGGTGTCTTTTTCCCCAGGGACCTCTACTTCTGTTCTTACTGCACGGTTGCTGATCCAGCTGATCGAGGTAAGAGAGTCGCGAGTTAGACCCCTACCAGATGTCGTCCTGAGAGTAGCTGTACCCCTCACATTTTGAGAGTTCATGTTGAGTGATCTTGTAGTGAGGATAGAGTTGTATTTTCACTTTACACTTTGAGAGACTGATGTAGTGAGGATATTTGTGTTTTGAGAGCTGGTATACTGATGTATTTATTGGAGATATCTCCCTTTTGGGTTTGATATATTAGAGGACTTTTATACGATCGTATTTGGGAGTTGGATATTGTATTATCTTCAGTTATACAGTTTTTGGATTTCAGCTTTTCAGTAGTTTTACTTTCAGCTCTGATATCTGTTTAGCTGTAGTTGATTCTTTTTGCAGGTTAGACGCTTCGTCTGTACGCCAGTTTCCGTACAGATGGCGGATCTGTTAGCGAGCCGGGTCGCAGTTTCGACCCCGGGGCGTGACAGAAGCAATGCAAGAAGAGCTCCATCAGTTCGAAAGAAACAAAGTCTGGGAACTAACGAAGCCACCGAAACAACACAACGTAATTGGTACTAAATGAATTTTCAAGAATAAGAAAAACGAGGATGGTACCATTATCAGGAACAAAGCACGCCTAGTTGCTCAGGGCTACTCACAAATTGAAGGAATAGACTTTGATGAGACGTTCGCCCCGGTAGCTCAACTCGAGTCGATTCGTATTTTGTTCGCAATTGGTTGTCATTTTAAAATCAAACTCTTTCAAATGGACGTTAAGAGCGCGTTTTTGAATAAGTTTTTGAACAAGAAAGTTTATGTGGCTCAACTGAAAGGTTTTGTAGACCATAAACAACCTAACCATGTTTTTCGTTTGAAAAAGGCTCTTTACGGTCTAAAACAAGCACCGCGAGCGTGGTACGAAAGGTTGACAAAGCACCTTTTGGAGAAGGGCTATACTCGAGGGGGAGCGAATCGGACTCTCTTTGTGAAGCATTATCAGGATAACTTCATTGTGGCACAAATCTATGTCGATGACATTGTATTTGGTGCAACAAGAGACAATGATGCTTCTAAATTCGCTGAAACCATGGAAAGCGAATTTGAGATGTCTATGATGGGCGAACTAACATACTTTCTTGGATTGCAAGTGAAACAAAATGAAGAAGGCATCCATCTGTGCCAATCCAAGTATGCAAAGGAGTTGGTCAAGAAGTTTGGATTAGAAAATTCTAAAGATTTTCCGACTCCAATGGGAACTAGCAACAAGGGATTAGGAAGTGAATCTCTTAGTGAAAGTGTAGACGAGAAGCTTTATCGCAGCATGATTGGAAGTCTACTCTACCTCACGGCTAGTCGCCCGGACATATCCTTTAGTGTTGGGATCTGCGCGAGATATCAGTCAGCACCAAAGGAGGTTCACCTGAAAGCGGTGAAAAGGATCATCCGGTACGTCAAAGGAACTTTGAATTTCGGAATTTGGTATCCTATGGGCACAACTCTTGATATAATAGGATATTCAGATGCCGATTGGGCAGGATCGGTGGATGATCGGAAAAGTACGAGTGGTGCATGTTTTTATCTTGGCCATTGCCTTGTTGCGTGGCATAGTAAAAAGCAAAACTGCATTACACTCTCGACTGCCGAAGCGGAATATATTTCAGCAGGTAGTTGTTCAACCCAACTCATTTGGATGAAAAGCGTGTTGAGCGACTTCCGAATTTCAGCAACTTCGGTAACTATTCTTTGTGACAACACTAGTGCTATAAATATTTCTAAAAATCCTGTGTTGCACTCAAGAACAAAACATATTGAACTTAGATATCATTTTCTAAGAGAGCTAGTTGGATCAAGTATTCTTCAAATTTCCTACATTTCAACTAAAGATCAATTAGCTGACATTTTAACAAAACCTTTGGATCAAAAACGATTTATTCATTTGCGTAAAGCAATAGGAATGCTTTCTTTGAAATAACTCTTTTTGAAACCATTGCTTAGGTTAGGTTTTGTTTTGTGTTTTTGTTCCTTATCTATGCTTCGACATAGAACATTAATTGAGCATTAGTATTATTGACTTTAACTGCATCCTTTCATATATTTAGAAATTTATTATGCTTTGGATATCATAATAATTCATTTGATGCAATGATCATTTATGTCAATTAAGTCATCTTTAATTGATCAAAGTCAATTTCTCTCTCAAATGATCTCTTGGTATAGTCTTTATCTTATTTGACAATTGAGTCAAGTATGAAATCGAGATCAATTTTTGGTTGAATACCTTATATCTTAAATAATTGATAGCCAATTGAGGGGGAGTTTATCAAAATTGTTATGCTCAAAAGATGTGGAAAGAGTTACATCCCAATGAGGAGTGTGAAAACTACCACCACATGGAGGAAAGAGCTACCATCTCGGTCGTCCGAGTACTGTGTGCAGCTACCACATGTATACCAAGCATGATTTTTCGAATTGATTAGATAAAATGCTTTTGGAATACTTGACTCTGTCAAATTCCAAGGTTGGTATAAGGTAGGGATTTTATTGAAAGATGCTCAAAGAGCCACTCCCTTCAATAAATTAACTATATATATTATCTAACATATTTGGGATTTCAAACAACTATCGATCTTTGTGTTTTATTTTCTTTACCATATTGATGATTTGATAAACGCATTATTCATAAGATCGTGATAGATGTCATTGAATTTGTTCAACTTTAAGGGATTTAATTTTTATAAATTTTCGTTTCATTACTTGGATATTATTGATAGATTTAGCATAATATATTTCTTTTGATATGAAACGATAAACTTTGTTTAAAGTTAACTTACAAAAGTGCTTACAATCTTTTTCTGGATTTTCTAGAATTTTTCTAAATTTTTTTGAAGAAAAAAATTAGAGCCGATCCGGACTGGAATTTCTGTTCCGGATCCCGAACGCAGGAATTGTCTGCGGGTAGCCGATCCGGACTGGATTCATAAGCCGATCCGGACCGCGGCTAGGGTTTTGTAAGAAACGAAAGGGTTTTGATTTCTTTTTACAACAAACTTTTATTTCCAAATCTCCAGAGTTTCTCTCACTAGAAAATAATCAATTTGGAGCCCTTCTAACCCGAGTTCTTCGGATTCAAGTAAGTTTCTTTGATCAAAATTCAATTTTTTCACTGTTTTTACATTGTTGTTCAAAACATGAGTGAAAATCATGGTTGGAATTCAATTCTAGATGGTTTTTGGTCAAATTTCTTTTGAAATAAGAACTTTGAGTAGATTAGTTTTGTTTAATTGCCTTGTATTCTCTTGATTAACGGATTTTTAGGCTTCGATTTCTGAAAATTCGGTTTTAAGGCATATAATGAGAATTTTTTGAAAATCATGGAATTGATCTATTTTTAAAATTCTTTTTGCAAAACTAATTTGATTTCTAGTATCTCTACACGATAATGATTGTTTGGGTACAATTTTTAAAATTTTTGAAAATAAATAATTTTTTCGTGTTCTTGAGTTCTTGCTCGCAGGTTGTTCTTGACTAACGCACTAGCAAGGATGGTTTTTGCTTGGATCATTGTTCTTCTGGTTGCTATGGTGCACACACGAGCGTCTATTAAAAGGGAACAAGATGGAGCAAGTCAAGAAGAGGCAAGGAATGTTCGTCAAAATGATTCAGAATCAGACGAAGAAGACTGGGATGAAATTTGTAGAGAAATACAACGAGTTGTTGATAAAGAAGATAGGTTGTATTTAAAGAACAAAAAGCTAATGAAGTCTTCCTCAACAACCAAGCAATATACGAGTCGAAAAAATGTCAAGGGCAGTGGAATTCAAATTAATGAACCCCTCGCCAGAGCGCATTTTCTTCCTAGAGAATCTCCATGGATTGAAGGTCAGGATGCACCATCTCCATCTATGCTACCTCCTTCGACCCCCAGGAGAGACACCACAGAGGCTAACATATTGTCCTCTATCCAACAAGAACAGAGGAGATTGTCTGTTGAACAAGAAAGAATGTCCATAGACATACAGCGTATCACCTCTGGACAACAAAAGATGAAAAGAAAGTGCTCAAAAATATCAAGATTACTTAAGGGAATTATACACAAATTGGATTATAGCAGCTCAGACATATCCGATCTGGAATGACAATTTGCCCTAATGAGCTTTCTTTTGTTTTAATTTTTTGTTTTGCAGGTTTTAGTTTTTGTTCTTACATTTCTTTTTGTTTTGAACTTGTTAACTCCCTTTACTTTTGAAATTTTGGCTATGTTTAGTGACAAAAAGGGGGAGAGAGAGATATGAACTGGTTTGACAATGGTCTGTGAGAACTTTGAACAGAAAGTTGAACTTTGGAACACTAAAACTTGGAGGTAAGTATACAACAACTTTGGTTTTGTATTGTGAATAATTGCATGTCTCGACTAACTATTTGACTAACTATTTGGGCATGTAATATTACTAACAAGTTGTTGTTGACTAACAAACTTATGACATTTGGATTTTAATGCTTAGAAGATATGTCTATCTCTGATTGGTATTTTAATACATATCTGGTTTTATAAATGTCATGGTGAGTATAAACTCTATCTCTCTGTTTGAATGTTTGAATGCTAAAATTCTTGAGGTATCTAACGATCTCTTTTGTCAAGAATTATTTCTTTTGCAGAGAGTACAGATGTCTAAGTCTAGAGTCTGTTTTAGGAGTTTATCTCGTGTATTCATTTTTATTTGGATCTCAAATGTAAATTTTTGTTGTATGGTGATAGCAACAAAAATATCTTTTTGAATTTTCTTAAGTGGATTTATGTTTTGTCACGAAACCGCCAAAGGGGGAGATTGTTAAGGAATTTGTATTGGCGTATTTCGTGAAAGTGGTTAAGTTTTGAAGATTGAAGATAAAGAAGCTTGGATCATATACCTCAATCTCAAGAAATAAGAATTCAAAAGGATCAGGTACGTTTAACTAAATAAGTTTGGTGATCCGAATACTTCTTATAGTGTAGAAACACTTGGATGGGTTTTAATCGCATAAAAATAAAAAACTGGACATGTTATATGTTCAGGATCTGGATGAGGGTACTACAGTTCGAACCCCGAACATAGGTTAGTTCATGCGCAAATCCAGTCCGGAACACACCTGGTTCAGTCCGGACCCTGAATGTGGATTTTGCAGAAATCGCATGAACAGTCCGGACCGTGGTTTCTTCAGTCCGGACCCCGAACGTGGTTTTCTGGAAAAATTCTATTTATTGACGTCAGTCCGGATCGCACTTATTCCAGTCCAGACTGTCGACCTGAAAACTTCTAGATAATGTTGGTTTTTTATTCTTATTCTTTTCCAATGGTTTCTAACCTATAAATAAACCCTACGATTCATTTTTTAGGGTAATCCAAATACGGCCGAAAAAGAAAAATTCAAATATAGAGAAGAAAGGAAATAACTAGATTTTATTTTATGTTTCTTCATCTATATTAATTAATTTGATTCTAGGTTTTCAAACTCAGATTTTGAGTAGAATCAAATTAATGAATACTTAGATGGTATTTTCGATTTATCTTTGATCTAAGTATTCGGCGGATCATCACCACCAAAAACAACAATTTTACCAAAAATTGGCGCGTGGATTCGCGTGGCCTTGTGGATTCAAGGTGCTACCGCTCTTGTGGATTCGGAGCGAGGTACGTTCGTGGATTCGAAGCGTGCTACTTGGTGAAGACCGTGGATTCGGTCGGACGTCGTGGACTCGACGTTGGACGCCGTGGATTCGGCGTTGGACGCAGATCGTGGATTCGAGAAGCGTTGCGGAGCGAGCGGAGAAGATCTACTAGGAGCGTATGGAAAAAGGTTGAGTCGTCTGTGAGTACGTTATATCACCTTGTACGTGTTTAATTCTAGTGGATTTCGCCGTGTTATCGGTCCCGTGGTTTTTTACTCCGGTTTGGAGTTTTTTCACGTAAAATCTCTGCGTGTTATTTATTTTTCCGCATTGGATTTTATTACGCAAAGATTTTTGAGTGTTTACTGTTTACACCTATTCACCCTCCTCTAGATGTTTTTTTCCCTATTTAGATCCATATTAGATATAACCCAACAAAATATCCTATGGGAACCAATCAGGGTCCGAAAGTTCCTGGAGATAAGTGTTACTTGTATGCCCCAAAAGCCTATCAGGCTGACGCATTTTTTTTTCTATGGGACATATTTGTACTTGATCTTTATTATTATTTGGGCATTTTATGCCATTCATGTTTAATGTGTCAATGAATCGCCCTTTGAATTAATGAGATGATAATGTATATTCTTAAGAGTTAAGAATTTGAGATACATATTATTGGTGATTAAGTCATAACTGCTCTCAATCGGAGGATCATTATGGGGACGATGATTGATCCGGTAAGATTGATATATGTGCCGCTCTCTTTTAGGATGACGAGTCTCAAGTCATCAGTGTGGGGACACTGGAGCGAACATGCAGGTGGTTGTTAGAGAATAAGGGCACTGAGCGTGACCAATTACAAATAGTTACATGGATGTCTACTCATTCGTCAGTAACTGATTCGATGTTGCAGTGGTACAACTGATCCTTTGACCTGCGACACCGTGGCCATTCAATATGAGGCTACTGTAGTTTGACTATGTAATAAACTCTGATCCTAGTCACGAGTCTTAGTAGTATATGTTGGCTGCAGTCGGTTCATATTAGGAATGGGTGTTTGTTCACAGGGGATCTATCGCTCTCGGTAGAGAGATAATTAGTCCTATGCTATTTGTAAGGCAAAGCTCAGAAATCCTCGGCCGGGGTAATATAGTTCATGGAAAGGTGTTTCCAAGAGTAACCATATGAGCTTCTGTACTATCAAATTTGTCATATAACGGGTGATGGGGTTTGACGAGTATTCCATGACCTCCACTCAGTTGGGACTATGCGATAGAAGGATTGTATTGTACGGTAACTGCACCTATAGGTTCAGTTCAATATTCACTTCTGACTGGATTGCCACTATATGCTGCTAGGCATCACTGGTGGATTGTGAGAACCAATAAGAATAATTATAGGCGAATAATTATTATACGAGGGAAGAATCAAAAGTGTTTGATCCATCAAAAAAAGAGTTTCGATGATGATGCCGATGGGGATCGCATCATATCTCACTACCAAACAGAATTGAACCTATTAGGTCACACACATAAGAAATCGCGCATGATCGATATTATGGAGATGATAAAGAAGTTTATAGAATGGATTAATTATAATCATAATACTAAAGTTTACTAATTTATTAGTAAAAGGACTAATTTGAAATTATTATAAATTAGAGGTATTTAAGTGCAAAAGTTGCATGGTGTTTTTGCTAATCGTTAGTAAATATTTTGAGGACTTATGTTGTCACGCCCCGGGGTTTCTCATTCAGCGAAAGCGGTTCACATTTTATAAGCATTAGTGTGAAACATTTTTTTTTTTTGAAGGGGTTTCTCCCGGCGCGAGCCCAGACCCGCCGTATGTACAGGATCACTCTGCACACGGACAGAGTCTCCCCTGTACATGCACGGCGTCGCAGCTAGTACAGAGTCTATATACAACCAATAGATCAATCACGACAGTTCCACGCATTCATACATACACCACATATACATAAATCTCACGGCCATTCATTTTGAAAGGATAAACCCACAGTTTTGTAAAACGACGCCCACTCGGCGTCTAGATTTTTTCAAATCCGGTTTCGAAAACGACATAAATCCACATAGTTTTGAAAGCAGTGCCCACACGACACTTAGGTTTTGAAATCCCTTTTTCGAAATCCATAAATCCACAAGGTTTAGAAAACAGTGCCCACACGACACATAGGTTTTGAAAACGGTTTTCAAAATTCTTTTAAGTTTGTCTTTTCTTTTTTTTTCAAAAGCGGCCAACATAAAGAGAAAGGTAAGTTTAATCAATAAGTAAATCAAGGGTTGCCGACATCCACACCGACCCCACAAGGGTATCGCGAACCACACATAAGTCTACAGCAGTAAATGAAAAGAGACAATAAAGGAGAAGTAAATGATACTAATACGGGGTCTCCGAAGACCCGACATCTCCAGCCACGGCCTCACCGTCGCCTATCACTCCCCCCGGAAGGACCCTGTCACAAAGTGGGAAGTCAGCGACAATGTAGAATAATAAGGAAAGCAGGAAAAAAGAAGTGCGCCAACCGTAAACTATCCGGAGCAACCACTCCCCCCACTCGGGGACGAAACCTCGCACACCTGCACAACCTAGTCCGGGCACCTACCCCGGCATCCAACCGAGCACCTACCTCGGTAAACCACGTCGAGCACCTACCCCGACGGGTCACACCGCTCGCACCTCGGCGCACAAACCCCCCACCTGCGGGGGCCCCCACTACGTCACCTCGTGGGTTTACACGGGTCATAGACCACTTTTCCGGAAAAGCGCACCCTTAGCAGTGGCCAAACCGCGGGTGCGCGTGCTGCAGCCTCGAGCCAAGTAACCAGATGATGATAATGTAACAGATAATAGTGTCTACAAATACTACCAGGTTAGTATTAACAGATACTTTGCCATTTCTTTTGATTTAACATAAATTAACATCACACGATTCTATTATAATTAAAGTACAACCATCATGAACTCGACGTCCAATCCCAAAGTAAAACAAGAACCCACCTCAACGCGACGGAGAAGACGTGTGAAACTCCAACTAGAACGCCCTCGCTGTGTGCCCAGACAGCTACAATAAAATTTATACTTGTTAAAAATATCTTCGTGGTTAAAAACACTAAGAAACGGCGCGAAACGGGCTAAAAACGGAGCTTCTGGGCTCTTTTCTGAAAAGGGGTGCACGGGTCCAGGCGTGGACCGGGTCCACGACGGCGGGCGGCAGCGGCGCGGGCCGGGAGCACGCAGCGGCGGTGGACCGGGCGTCTTGGGCCGGGCCGCGCACGGCTGGGAGCGCGCGCCGGGTCCACGGCTTCCTGCGGTGGCGGTGCGAAACGGGTGCACGCCCAGGGCGTGCACCGCGCGGCCTGGCGCACCGCCCCGTGCACCGGGTCCGCGTCCCCGGGCCGTGAGGGCGTGCACCGGGCGCACGCCGGCCCGGTGGACCGCGCGGCCTAGCGCACAGTTTTGTGCGCCGGGTCTGCGGCCCCGGGCCGGAACGGCGTGCGCCGGGTGTACGCGGGCGTGTGGACCGCGGCCAGAAAAACCCAACAGTGACCTCGATTTTCGCTCCGATTGCGACCCCGCGGTCACGGCGGCTTCGGCGATGATCCCGTGAACACGGTGACGGCGGCGGCGGCCTCCTGTTTAACCACGGCGGCGGCGGCCTCCCGTTTGGTCCCCAAACGCGCCTCGCACGCGACACGACACGAAGGAAAACCCATACCGAAAAAGAAACGGAAGGACCCGGATCGCTCACCTCGTTTTTTGCCGGTAAAGGAGGGAGGAGGAGGATCGTTACGCTCTCGTTCGCCGGATTCCACCGGATGTTCCTTCTTCCCGTCTCGTCGCCTCGATTCTTCACGCCAACCGATGAAGGGGAAAGAAAACTGGGGTTCGGGTTCTCTCGCACGAGACCTAACGCACAAAGAAACTAGGAGTGGGAAAAAACCCTAAGTCCCAACTCAACATTAAATAATTAATTAGTCGTTTGGGCACAAACCGGGGTCCGACTTACCCCGAAAAGCGTGCCAATCGCCCAAAAGCTTATTTGAGGCACCCGTAACTGCTGGTAACCTTCAGAAATTAATTCTGGGAGATTCCGGAGTCGGAATTCAGATCCGATCGCGCCGCCGTTCTCCGTTTCGCGAGCTCTAGTGTCTAAAAATGCCCGCGAGCCCCGACGGTCTGTCCGAAAAAAATGATTTATTAATCCCACCGCCGGACCGCTAAGGGGGATACGTAGTAAATAGAAAAAGAAAATAAATAAAATTCAAAAAAATACGATTTAAGAGCGGTTACTACATCACTCACCTCTTAAAAACAAGTTTCATCCTCGAAACTTAATCCTGGGTCGCGGTGAAAAGGTCGGGGTAGCATTCCCTCATTTTCGACTCCAACTCCCAAGTTGCTTCTCGCTCCTCATGGTTGCTCCAGAGCACCTTCACGTAGGGGATGGTTCGGTTTCTCAGCGTTTTACTTTCCCTTGCTAGGATCCGCATTGGGGTTTCCTCGAAGCTTAGATCCTCTTTTAACTCTAGTGCAGAGACGTCCAGCACATGTGACGGGTCGGGGAGGTATCTTCTGAGCATCGAGACGTGGAACACGTCATGAACACGGTCGAGGTTAGGTGGTAAGGCGAGACGGTAAGCCACCGGACCGATGCGCTCAAGGATCTCGAATGGCCCAACGAATCGCGGGCTCAGCTTGCCTTTCAGTCCGAAGCGTTTGATTCCCTTGGTTGGCGAGACACGCAAGAGCACGTAGTCTCCCACTTCGAATTCCAAGTCGCGTCGCCTGCGGTCTGCGTAGCTTTTCTGTCGACTTTGGGCGGTGAGTAGGCGCTGTCGGATGAGTCGTATCTTTGCTTCAGTTTCTTCAACCAAGTCGGGTCCCAAGAACTTCCGCTCTCCCAAGTCGTCCCAACAGATCGGGGATCGACAACGTCTTCCATATAAAGCTTCGAAGGGCGCCATCTGTATGCTGGCTTGGTGCCTGTTGTTGTAGGCGAATTCCACGAGGGGCAAGTAGCGTGACCAACCGTCTCCCCAATCAAGTACACAGGCGCGTAGCAGGTCCTCTATGGTCTGGATCACCCGCTCAGACTGTCCATCCGTCTGGGGGTGGAAGGCTGTGCTAAACTGCAGTCTGGTCCCTAAAGCCCGCTGTAGGCTTTGCCAAAACTTTGAGACAAAGCGCGTGTCCCTGTCTGAGGTAATAGATGTTGGAACTCCATGTAATCTCACGATCTCGCTGAGGTACACTTGGGCTAGTCGGTCCCGGGTCCACGTCGTATGAATCGGTAGGAAGTGCGCTGACTTGGTTAAGCGGTCTACAACAACCCAGATCGTGTCGTGGCCCTGCTGCGAGCGTGGGAAACCAGTGACAAAATCCATGGTGATTTGATCCCACTTCCATTCTGGCACTGGTAGCGGCTGTAGTTTTCCCGCGGGTCGCTGATGCTCCGCCTTGATCTGTTGACACACTAAGCAGTGGGCCACATATCGTGTCACATCCATCTTCAATTTTGGCCACCAGAAGGTCTGCTTAAGGTCCCTGTACATCTTCGTACCTCCCGGATGCGCCGCATAAGGGGTGCGGTGTGCCTCTAATAAGATTTCCTCCTTCAACTCTTTCGAATCTGGCACGCAGATCCGCCCGCGAAAACATAGGGTGCCGTCGGCTTCCACTGAAAAGTCGTTCTCTTGGTCGGGAGAGATCTTGTCTCGCACGAGCTGTAAGTGAGGGTCAGTCTGTTGTCCTTCCCGAATTCTCTCGAACAGTGTGGGCTTGACTACCAAGGATAGCAGTCGTGCAACCGTGCCTGCCGATACCACTTCCAATTTCATACGCGCAAACTCCGCGATCAAGGTGTCCTGTTCAGTTAACCCGTCTGCAGGTGTCTCTCCTTGCTGCGCCTTCCTACTCAACGCATCCGCCACCGCGTTAGCTTTTCCGGGGTGGTACTGGATTGACAAGTCGTAATCTTTTAATAGTTCTAACCACCGTCTCTGTCGTAGGTTTAACTCCTTCTGGGTAAACAGGTATTTTAGACTTTGGTGATCCGAGAATACCGTACAGTGGACACCAAAGAGGTAGTGTCTCCACAGTTTCAAAACGAACACCACTGCGGCCAGCTCCAAGTCGTGCGTTGGATAGTTCTTCTCGTAATCCTTTAGTTGTCTGGAGGCATAGGCTATTACTCTCCCTTGTTGCATCAACACCCCTCCAAGGCCGATCCTGGACGCGTCGCAGTACACTTCGTAGTCTTCACCGGGGATCGGTAAAACGAGTACGGGTGCTCTGGTTAGCCTTCTCTTTAGTTCTTCGAAGCTCTCCTGACATCGGGTCGTCCAAATGAATCTTTCCCCTTTTCTGGTCAACCGGTTCAGAGGGGCGGCTATCTTCGAGAAACCCTCGACGAAACGTCGGTAGTATCCTGCCAGGCCCAAAAAGCTGCGGATCTCCGTCACTGTGGTTGGCGGCTGCCAGCTGAGTACCGATTCCACCTTCTTGGGGTCCACTGCGATCCCTTCTGCCGAAATCACATGTCCAAGGAAACCCACTTCGCGCAGCCAAAACTGACACTTCTTGAGCTTAGCGAACAGTTTCTGTTCCCGGAGAGTCTGGAGAATACTTCGCAAATGGTCCTCGTGCTCTTCGTCGGTGGTCGAATAGATCAGGATGTCGTCGATGAAGACTACCACGAACCGGTCGATGAAGGGCCTGAAAATGCGGTTCATCATATCCATAAACACCGCGGGGGCGTTCGTCAATCCGAAGGGCATAACCGTGAACTCATAGTGGCCGTACCGGGTCCGGAAGGCAGTCTTTGGGATGTCCTCGTCTCGAACCCGAAGCTGGTGGTAGCCCGACTGTAGATCAATTTTTGAGAAGACCGTCGCACCCCGCAGTTGGTCGAAGAGGTCGTCGATTCTAGGCAGAGGGTACTTGTTCTTCACTGTAACCTTGTTGATCCCTCTGTAGTCGATGCAGAGTCGTAGACTTCCGTCCTTCTTTCGCACAAAGAGTACCGGCGCGCCCCAAGGTGACACGCTCGGCCTGATAAATCCCTTGTCCAAGAGGTCTTCAAGTTGTGCCTTGAGCTCCTTCAGTTCTGCGAAGGCCATTCGGTAGGGCGCCTTCGTAATAGGTTGTGTGCCGGGTAGGAGTTCGATAGGGAAAACTACTTCATGCTCGGGAGGCATCCCGGGTAACTCTGCCGGGAAAACGTCGGGGAAGTCCCTCACTACTGCAATGTCTGACGGTGTGCCCGAGGGGCGGGCGATCAGGTCCACCGACGCCAAGTAGGCTACACACCCACCCTCAACTAGTCTTTTGGCTCTTACCGCTGAGATGACCGAAGGGAAAGTAGTACTCTTGCACGCCAGGTACACGTGCTCAGGGAAACCCGGTTCTTGGAGTCGCACCTGCCTTTTCTCGCAATCGATGAGCGCTCGGTACCTCGCGAGCCAGTCCATGCCCAACACGGCGTCATATTCCTTCAAAGGTATCACCGCCAAGTCCCACGGGCAAGACAGCCGCCGCCCTAACCGGATCGGGCAGGCGGCCACGAAGTTAACCGCCTCCAGGGCCCCAGCTGCCGTTTGGACGGTCATCCGATCCGGAAGCGGTGTCTCCTCCAGGTCATGCATGTACACGAAGTCACAAGAAATGAAAGAGTGTGTTGCTCCAGTGTCGAAAAGAGTTCTAGCGCGGGAATTTGAAACGAAAACTGTCACGCCCCGGGGTAACCAGAACCCGGGCCCGCCAACAGATCCGCCGTGTACACAGAATTTTCCATGTACACGAAGCGCTGGTAACCTGCTCAGATAGATAATATACAATAGAAGAGCATAAACAGAGCTGAACTAATAGAACTAACAGTAATCTCAGACTGAAATAAACTGTAAACTGAAATAAAAGTACAATATACTCCCAGCTCACCATAAATAATACAACCAGCTGGCCACAGCCAGACCCAAAAGTAAACTACTATAGTCTGAGGTACAAAAGGGGAGTACAGTAATAGTCTAGCTAAACTCTCGCTCGGGGTAGACGATTTAGCTAGTCGGCGATCCTCTTACCTCGATCTGCCGCTGAAGGCCCGGCAGCTCCCACAGTCGACTCTGCAAAACAAAGGGGGGAAAAGAACCAGAAACAACAATGGGGGTGAGAACTACTAGATAAACCAGTAGCCTCCCCTAGTGGGTAAAACCTCTGATGCTGACGCACCCACTAGGAATAAAGAGGCAAAAAGGAAAGAACAGTGGTATGCAATAAAGACCGCTGAAAAAAAACTACCACTACTATGCCTCTAAATGCAGTGCCAAAAATGACTGTATAGATGCAACTATGAAGCTGACTGCCCAAAGAAAACCCAATCAGTGGGCCAGGAAATACTGGCACTGCCTGCTCTGTCATCACTCACAACTCACCAACTGACCGGCACCCATCACGGTCTAAAAGCCTACTCCGGAGTGGCACTCGAGGGGAGCGACCCACACGAGTAAAGTATCTCTGTAACCAATGTCTCACAATAGCAGGACTGGATCATGACCATGATCAAAGTGGGAATACTCCATCCACTAATGCAACCTCGATCCCTAATCTGATGTGATAATAACACCCGGTCAACCGCCCAAAATCCGCGGTTACCGCTGAACCTATGGACCCCAATCTGGTAAAACAAAAATATCTGGTCAACCGCCTAACATCCGCGGTTGCCACTATACCCCACAATCCCCTCAGACAAACCCAACTGTCCCAACTCAAGGTCCAGACACCACTATCTCAAAATCCCGCTCAGACTCGAGCAACATGCATCGATAGGGAAGAATAACAATAACACATGTTTTCTCCTAAGTCAAGTCCCATAATATAGTGCTGCAGTAAGATAGTGGCCTAACTAGATGTCCAATGAGCATGCAAGTGTTCTCTTTTAAAAACATTTAGAAAGGAACTAAGTTTCATGTGAAGAATAATTTTAGAACTATTTTAAAAATATTATTGGGTTACCAATTTGCATGCGGTTCACGATATAGCAACTGTCCAATTTTCTTGTCCCAGATAATTCACATAGAAGCTACTAAATTAATTCAGGGGCCAAATACAATAGGTTTATATACCACAATTTATCTATCACATGCATAGTTGGGAAACTCTTTTATTCCTAGTGTGCAGGTCAACAAAGAGGGAAACGCAACCACCCACCTCGAAAAGCGTGTACAATGTACCCAGAAAATACCCGCTGTCCTCTAAACACACCGTCAGCGGCAACAGTGTCCTACAGTATCACACAAGTGTACAAGGTGTAAATATAACAATTTCCAAACACACATTTGCTGTTTTAAAAATCAGCACGCAAAACAAGGAATTTTCACCTCTGTCCCGAGCTCCTAAAATCACAGAAAAATCACGGTTGCGTTCCTTGCGAAAAATAGCCCAAAATCGACTCTTGAATCGCCTCGATCCGATATTCCTACGCTGAGAAACAATTCGTCGAAGTCGCCGCTGTCCAAAAATCCAACCAGCAAAATAGGGGGTCAAAACACCTCGGGAATCGTGCCAAGGAATCGGAATCAGGAGAAACCATCAACACGGAAAACGAAGCCCTACCTCTTAGGAACACACTGGCGAAGAAATCGTCGGAATCGGACTTCTGTGCTGCGCAGGGGACTCCTCGGACTGAAATGCGACGATAACGGGCCGAAATGGGGGAAAACCGAGGCACACTGTAAAATCCGGAACGCCGCTGTCGATCTTCCCAAAAATCTGGGAACGCACCACGAGGTAGAAAAATGTGAGAGGAAAAACTTCTCTTCACAAACCTCTCCCTGGTTCTCTCTCTTTCTCTCGGAAAAAGCCCAAGAGAGAGGGGAGGAAGGCCTATTTATAGGCCCAAACAAACATTTGGGAAAATGACCCCTGTGTCCCCACTTTCGGGCGCAGGGGAACTTTCGGGCTGCTACAGTGCAGCCCGGCCCAACAAGATTCGGGCGGCTACAGTGCGGCCCAGCCCAACCCGGGCCGCACACGGGATCCCCGCCCGTCCGACCTCCGTCCAACCCGGCCCAGGGCCCGCCACGCGTCCGCCAAACAGGCGGCAGCCGTGCGGGCCCAGCGGGGACGCGCCACGCGTCCCCCTGCGGGGCGGCGGGGTGGGTGGCGCCCGCCAATGGCGGGGCGCCACGTGGCCCCCGCTTTCCCGCCCGACACGGCCGCCGGCGCCCTGCGCGCCGCCTGCACGCCTGCGGCGCGTGCGCGTACGGCCGCAGGCGCGCGCCTGCGGGTGCGCCGCGCGCACGTGCACCCGCCAACCCGGGGCCGCCACGTGGCGCGCCCCGGTGCACCGTGCACTGCGCCCCACCCCGAGCCTGCCCGGCCTGCCCGCGCTGCCCGCGCACCCCCCGTGCGCCGCGCGCCCTGGACCGGACCAACCGGCGCCTGCCACGTGGCCCGCCGGTGCACCGTGCACCGGCGGCCCGTTCCGTGGACCGAGAGCCGTGCGCCGGCCCAATAACAGGGCGCCACGTGTCCCGGCCGGTCCACAGATCCCCCATGCCACCATTTTGCGCAGAAAACTTCCGGGGGTCCGTTTTTGGGCATCCGGACTCCAAATTAAATAAGTAAATAGCCGTTTTCAAGCGTTTTTCCGCGCTGAATCCAAATACGGCCTCCGTTTAGCCTGATTCCACTCCTAAAATTCGGCAAAGTCAGCCGAAGGTCAGGCTTGCTTCCAAATCCACTCTAAGTCCAAACAACACATCCCTTTGACATGTTGGGGCCCAACACACCAACACTAGGTGTTCCACACCCCGAACAGGGGAAAAACACAGGGGAAAAACTGGGACACTACATCCTCCCCCACTAATAAAAGTTTCGTCCTCGAAACTAAAATCATACCTCAATCCAGAGCCTCGAACAAGTAGGGGTAGGCGTCCATCATCTCTGACTCAGGCTCCCACGTCGCCTCGCGCTCATCATGATTGCTCCAAAGGATCTTCACATAGGGATGGTCCGATTGCGCAATTCTTTCACCTCCCGATCAAGAATCCGTACTGGGCGCTCCTCATATCTCAAATCCTCGCTGATCTCGAGGGGTGCAAAGTCGATGACGTGCGACGGGTCGAAGACGTACCTCCTCAGTGTGGAAACATGAAAAACATCGTGGACACCAGCCAGTCTCGGGGGAAGTGCAAGTCGATAAGCAACAGGCCCGATACGCTCCAACACCTCGAATGGTCCAATGTATCGGGGGCTGAGTTTCCCGCGAATGCCGAACCTCCTGATCCCCTTGGACGGCGAGACTTTCAAAAATACATGATCTCCAACCTGAAACTCTAAGTCTCGTCGCCGAACATCAGCATAGCTCCTCTGTCGGCTCTGAGCGGTCTGAAGATGCTGTCGAATCACCCGGACCTTCTCCTCTGCCTCTAGCAGTATATCTGGCCCCAAGGTCCGTCTCTCGCCTACGTCACTCCAATAAAGTGGTGATCGGCACTTGCGTCCATACAACGCTTCAAACGGAGCCATCTGTATGCTCGCTTGAAAGCTGTTGTTGTACGCAAACTCAACCAAGGATAAGTGCCGAATCCAACCTCCGCCGAAATCCAAGACGCAAGCCCTCAGCATGTCCTCCAAGATCTGTATAGTCCGCTCTGACTGCCCATCAGTCTGGGGATGAAAAGCTGTACTGAATCTGAGCTGAGTCCCCATCGCGGTCTGCAAACTCCCCCAAAATCGCGAGGCAAACCTCGGATCTCTATCTGACACAATGGAGGCGGGTACTCCATGCAATCTCACAATCTCATCAAGGTATAACTGGGCTAGTCGCTCGAGTGGCCAAGTAGTCTGCATAGGCAAAAAGTGCGCTGACTTGGTAAGTCGATCCACAACTACCCAGATAGCATCTGCTCCGCCCTGTGCCCTCGGCAATCCGACCACAAAATCCATCGTAATGTGGTCCCATTTCCACTCAGGGATTGGGAGACTTTGTAACTTGCCAGCTGGCACTCGATGCTCAGCTTTTACCTGCTGACAAGTCAAACACTGGGCCACAAATCTCCCGACATCCCTCTTCATGCCATTCCACCAGAAATGTGCCTTGAGGTCCTTATACATCTTAGTCCCCCCAGGATGAAGGGTATAAGGTGTATAATGGGCCTCCTTCAAAATCTGCTCTCTGATCTCAGCATCCACTGGCACACATGCTCGGTCCCTGTACCTCAGTACTCCCGCAGCATCCACTGTAAAGTCCCCTGACTGATCACTCGGAAGCTGATCTCGAATCCTGGTCAAGTGGGGGTCCTCACTCTGTTTTTCCCTGATCCTGTCCAGCAGAGTGGGCTGCACGACTAATGACGTCAGTCTAGCAGAGACCCCAGGGGACACAACCTCTATCTCGAGCCGTCTCATCTCCTCCAATAGGGGCGCCTGGTCTGTGATCAACATAGACAAACTCTGTACTGCTCTTCGGCTCAATGCATCAGCGACCACGTTAGCCTTGCCTGGGTGGTAAAGGATGTCCACATCATAATCCTTTAATAGCTCTAACCACCTGCGCTGCCTCAAGTTCAGCTCCTTCTGGGTGAACAGATACTTTAAACTCTTGTGGTCGGTGTAGATCTCACAATGCTCCCCGTACAGGTAATGGCGCCAAAGCTTCAGTGCAAACACCACGGCAGCGAGCTCTAAGTCATGGGTAGGGTAATTCTTCTCGTAATCCTTGAGCTGTCTCGATGCATAAGCAATTACCCTCCAATCCTGCATCAACACGCAACCGAGTCCACTGTGTGATGCGTCACTATAGATCACATATCCTTTCCCCATAACAGGGAGGGAAAGGATAGGAGCAGTCATCAGTCTGTCCTTCAGCTCCTCGAAGCTCTTCTGGCAGTCCTCACTCCAGATAAACTTAACCCCTTTACGCGT
Organism: Tillandsia fasciculata; assembly: GCA_029168755.2. Lineage (NCBI taxonomy): Eukaryota > Viridiplantae > Streptophyta > Magnoliopsida > Poales > Bromeliaceae > Tillandsia > Tillandsia fasciculata. The sequence goes on along the minus strand of JAQOTM010000164.1, from coordinate 227,088 downwards.
CAACCGAGTGAGGGGTGTGGAAAGCTTCGCAAAGCCTTCCACAAACCGACGATAATAACCAGCTAATCCCATGAAGCTGCGCACCTCTGATACAGTCGTCGGTCGGGGCCAATCACGAACTGCCTCAATCTTCGCCGGGTCTACAGCTACACCGGCGGCGGAAATCACATGGCCCAAGAAAGCTACCTCCCGAAGCCAAAACTCGCACTTTGCCAGCTTGGCGTACAACTTCTTCTCCCGTAGAAGTTGTAGCACAGTCCTCAAGTGCTCCTATGCTCGGCCTCGCTTCGGGAGTAAATCAGGATATCATCAATGAACACCACTACAAAGCGATCCAGAAATGGCCGAAATATCCTGTTCATCAAGTCCATAAAGGCGGCAGGGGCATTAGTCAATCCAAACGGCATAACTGTAAACTCATAATGCCCGTACCGTGATCTGAAAGCAGTCTTAGGAATATCCTCGGCCTTCACCTTCAGTTGGTGGTAACCAGACTGCAGATCAATCTTGGAAAAGACACAAGACCCTTGCAGCTGATCAAAGAGATCATCGATGCGCGGCAGAGGGTACTTGTTCTTGATGGTCACTTTATTCAGCTCCCTATAGTCCACACACAGTCTAAGTGACCCATCTTTCTTCTTCACGAATAGCACCGGCGCTCCCCAGGGCGACACACTGGGTCTAATAAAACCCTTATCCATCAAATCTTGCAACTGTGCTTTAAGCTCTCTCAGCTCAGCCGGTGCCATCCGATAAGGAGCCTTAGAGATTGGCGCAGTTCCTGGAACTACGTCAATCACAAACTCAATCTCTCTGTCGGGCGGCATACTAGTCAGCTCAGGTGGAAACACATCCGGAAACTCGCGGACGATAGGAATATCCCCGAGTCCCGGTGCCGCCGTAGGCCCCTCAACAACACTAGCCAAAAAGGCTACACATCCTCGGTGAATCATCCGCCTCGCTCGGGAAGTCGAAACCATAGAGGCAAAGAAAGCACTCTGACATCCCCGGTACACCACACCTCCTGGCCTGGCTCTCTAAAAGTGACAGTCCTCTCGGCACAGTCAATAGTCGCAAAATACCGAGCCAGCCAGTCCATCCCGAGAACCACATCAAAGTCCCGCAGCTGTCTCAAGACCAACAGGTCTGCTGGCATAATCCAGGACTCGATCTGCATCGGGCAGGACCAACAACACTCCTCCACGTGCAAAGTGTGATCGGGAATCTGAACCTCTCGTGCACGTGGCAAAGGTCCTACCTCTAACCCATGTAATGATGCAAAAGATCTACTAATGAAAGAATGCGATGCTCCAGTATCAAATAAAGTACGAGTCCTAATGCCAGAAAGTAAGGTGATACCTGCCACCACATGGTCTGCTGCTGAAGAATCCTCTACCTGTGCAGCATACACTCGCCCACTCTGAGCTGGAGGGCGATAATCTGTGGAATGGGAAGAAGATGGCCTGCTCGCTGGAGCATAAGGCCGCTGGGCCGTCGACCGCTGCTGCGATGATGCTGGGGCAGATGCTGAAGAAGGGGCGGCTGAGGTCGAAAAGGGGCACGCAGCTCGAATGTGCCCTGGCTGTCCACATCCGTAGCAACGACCCCACCGCTGGTCGCAGGTGCCGGGGAAGTGCGGACCTCCACAGAAAATACAACTGCTGGGAGCCCGTGACTGTCGGGACTGCTGCTGCTGAGACTGTCTCTGTCGCTGTGGCTGCCGCTGAGACCCGCGCTGCGACGACTGCGATTTCTGCTGCTGCTGCTGCTGCTGGGGCCTCTGGGATCCACCAGGCCCTCGCCGCTCCGAACGCCCACGGCCCGGAAACTGAGGCGGTGGCGGTCGGGGCGGCCTCCAAGTACTGGCCTGTCCCCCCTCATCCTGGGCTGGTCGCTTTCTGTCGGAGCTCTGAGCGACCGCGGCCCGCTGTCTGGCCACCACCTGATCACCTCTCTCCACCCACTGTGCATGCTCTGCGGCTGCTGCATCCAGAGTCTGAAATCTCTGAGCATGCACCAGGGTGTAAATCTCTGGACGAAGGCCTCCCTCGAACATCTCAACCTGGTGCGGCCCGTCACGAGCGACGAAGGGCACGCAGTTCAACAACTCCATGAACTCCTGGAAATAGGCATGGGCCGATCGCTCGCCCTGCTGCAGGTTCTTCAAGTCGTCCTCCAACTTCTTCTTCACACTGGTCGAAAAATAGGTGTCCAGCACCAACCGCCGGAACTCCTCCCAGGGCAGCTGCCGAGAAATCCGGAACTCCGGTGGCTCTACCCGCTGCCACCAAAAATCTGCATCCCCGTCCAAACAGTGCACCGCCATGTGCACTCGATACTTCGGGTCGACGAAGAAGTCCCGAAAAAGCTTCTCCATCGCAGAAAGCCATCTCCCAACAGCCGAGGGCGGAGCATCCCGCCCTGAGAATCTAGGTGGTCCCCGCTTAACAAACTGGGAGAGTTTGTCAGCAAAATCCTGCTCCTCCTCCGCAGTCAAAGGCTGAATAGCTCCAGGAGCCCCGCTACTCGAAGAGGGCGCTGACGGCACAAAAGGTGCAACAGGAGGCACGAAGGCCTCAGGAACAGCTGGGGGTGGTGTCTCTCTCTGCGCGAGCAGCTGATCAATCCTCTGCTGCTGCTGACGATGGCTCTCCGCCAATTGGGCCATCATGGCCCGCAGCTCGCCAATCTCAGTGGATCCCGTCTGCTCCGGCTCAACAGGGGGTGTAGGGGCACCCAGAGCAGGGATCCGACGTCGGGGAGGCATCCTGCCACAAGAAAACACGAATCAGTAACATAACCCCACACGACCCAATCTAGCGAAAGTCAAAGACATCCCCCAATTTCTGCGACTTTATGTTGTCTGCAGCCAACATAACGGTCCACCAGAAATTGGGTATGTCGATCCCTCTTCACTCACTGGAAGAGTCCAATAAATAAATCGACGACTTTCGCGAAGTGTCACGCCTCTCACGCCCTATCATCCTAGGGTCTGCCAAAAGCCTAGGGTTTCCTAAGTCCCAACTGACCTATCCCTAAGCTCTGATACCAACTTAATCTGTCACGCCCCGGGGTAACCAGAACCCGGGCCCGCCAACAGATCCGCCGTGTACACAGAATTTTCCATGTACACGAAGCGCTGGTAACCTGCTCAGATAGATAATATACAATAAAAGAGCATAAACAGAGCTGAACTAATAGAACTAACAGTAATCTCAGACTGAAATAAACTGTAAACTGAAATAAAAGTACAATATACTCCCAGCTCACCATAAATAATACAACCAGCTGGCCACAGCCAGACCCAAAAGTAAACTACTATAGTCTGAGATACAAAAGGGGAGTACAGTAATAGTCTAGCTAAACTCTCGCTCGGGGTAGACGATCTAGCTAGTCGGCGATCCTCTTACCTCGATCTGCCGCTGAAGGCCCAGCAGCTCCCACAGTCGACTCTGCAAAACAAAGGGGGAAAAGAACAAGAAACAACAATGGGGGTGAGAACTACTAGATAAACCAGTAGCCTCCCCTAGTGGGTAAAACCTCTGATGCTGACGCACCCACTAGGAATAAAGAGGCAAAAAGGAAAGAACAGTGGTATGCAATAAAGACTGCTGAAAAGAAACTACCACTACTATGCCTCTAAATGCAGTGCCAAAAGATGACTGTATAGATGCAACTATAAAGCTGACTGCCCAAAGAAAACCCAATCAGAGGGCCAGGAAATACTGGCACTGCCTGCTCTGTCATCACTCACAACTCACCAACTGACCGGCACCCATCACGGTCTAAAAGCCTACTCCGGAGTGGCACTCGAGGGGAGCGACCCACACGAGTAAAGTATCTCTGTAACCAATGTCTCACAATAGCAGGACTGGATCATGACCATGATCAAAGTGGGAATACTCCATCCACTAATGCAACCCCGATCCCCAATCTGATGTGATAATAACACCCGGTCAACCGCCCAAAATCCGCGGTTACCGCTGAACCCATAGACCCCAATCTGATAAAGTAAAAACATCTGGTCAACCGCCTATCATCCGCGGTTGCCACTATGCCCCACAATCCCCTAAGACAATCCCAACTGTCCCAACTCAAGGTCCAGACACCACTATCTCAAAATCCCGATCAGACTCGAGCAACATGCATCGATAGAGAAGAATAACAATAACACATGTTTTCTCCTAAGTAAAGTCCCATAATATAGTGCTGCAGTAAGATAGTGGCCTAACTAGATGTCCAATGAGCATGCAAGTGTTCTCTTTTAAAAACATTTAGAAAGGAACTAAGTTTCATGTGAAGAATAATTTTAGAACTATTTTAAAAATATTGTTGGGTTACCAATTTGCATGCGGTTCACGATATAGCAATTGTCCAATTTCCTTGTCCCAGATTTATCACATAGAAGCTACTAAATTAATTTAGGGGCCAAATACAATAGGTTTATATACCACAATTTATATATCACATGCATAGTTGGGAAACTCTTTTATTCCTAGTGTGCAGGTCAACAAAGAGGGAAACGCAACCACCCACCTCAAAAAGCGTGTACAATGTACCCAGAAAATACCCGCTGTCCTCTAAACACACCGTCAGCTGCAACAATGTCCTACAACATCACACAAGTGTACACGGTGTAAATATAACAATTTCCAAACACACATTTGCTGTTTTAAAAATCAGCACGCAAAACGAGGAATTTTCACCTCTGTCCCGAGCTCCTAAAATCACAGAAAAATCACGGTTGCGTTCCTTGCGAAAAATAGCCCAAAATCGACTCTTGAATCGCCTCGATCCGATATTCCTACGCTGAGAAACAATTCGTCGAAGTCGCCGCTGTCCAAAAATCCAAACAGCAAAATAGGGGGTCAAAACACCTCGGGAATCGTGCCAAGGAATCGGAATCAGAGAAACCATCAACACGGAAAACGAAGCCCTACCTCTTAGGAACACACTGGCGAAGAAATCGTCGGAATCGGACTTCTGTGCTGCGCAGGGGACTCCTCGGACTGAAATGCGACGATAACGGGCCGAAATGGGGGAAAACCGAGGCACACTGTAAAATCCGGAACGCCGCTGTCGATCTTCCCAAAAATCTGGGAACGCACCACGAGGTAGAAAAATGTGAGAGGAAAAACTTCTCTTCACAAACCTCTCCCTGGTTCTCTCTCTTTCTCTCGGAAAAAGCCCAAGAGAGAGGGGAGGAAGGCCTATTTATAGGCCCAAAAAACATTGGGAAAATGACCCCTGTGTCCCCACTTTCGGGCGCAGGGGAACTTTCGGGCTGCTACAGTGCGGCCCGGCCCAACAAGATTCGGGCGGCTACAGTGCGGCCCAGCCCAACCCGGGCCGCACACGGGATCCCCGCCCGTCCGACCTCCCGTCCAACCCGGCCCAGGGCCCGCCACGCGTCCGCCAAACAGGCGGCAGCCGTGCGGGCCCAGCGGGGACGCGCCACGCGTCCCCCTGCGGGGCGGCGGGGTGGGTGGCGCCCGCCAATGGCGGGGCGCCACGTGGCCCCCGCTTTCCCGCCCGACACGGCCGCCGGCGGCCTGCGCGCCGCCTGCACGCCTGCGGCGCGTGCGCGTACGGCCGCAGGCGCGCGCCTGCGGGTGCGCCGCGCGCACGTGCACCCGCCAACCCGGGGCCGCCACGTGGCGCGCCCCGGTGCACCGTGCACCGCGCCCCACCCCGCGCCTGCCCGGCCTGCCCGCGCTGCCCGCGCACCCCCCCGTGCGCCGCGCGCCTGGACCGGACCAACCGGCGCCTGCCACGTGGCCCGCCGGTGCACCGTGCACCGGCGGCCCGTTCCGTGGACCGAGAGCCGTGCGCCGGCCCAATAACAGGGCGCCACGTGTCCCGGCCGGTCCACAGATCCCCCCATGCACCATTTTGCGCAGAAAAACTTCCGGGGGTCCGTTTTTGGGCATCCGGACTCCAAATTAAATAAGTAAATAGCCGTTTTCAAGCGTTTTTCCGCGCTGAATCCAATTACGGCCTCCGTTTAGCCTGATTCCACTCCAAAAATTCGGCAAAGTCAGCCAAAGGTCAGGCTTGCTTCCAAATCCACTCTAAGTCCAAACAACACATCCCTTTGACATGTTGGGGCCCAACACACCAACACTAGGTGTTCCACACCCCGAACAGGGGAAAAACACAGGGGAAAAACTGGGACACTACAGAAACAATACCTGCAAGTACGTCCTCAGGTGGTTCTGACTCCAGGCGGGTCATTGAGTAAACCCGCCCGCCTGTCTGCGGTTGTTTCTCCCCCTCTCGTCGTGGTGCAGGGGGTCTAGAGCTCGACGCCATAGGTGCCTTCCCTCGTCCCGAAGGCTGTGGTGATGGTGCCGTAGCCGCTGCAGTAACCCCTCCCAGGGTCAAAGGGCAGTTGTGGCGGAAATGCCCCTGTTTACCACAGCGGAAGCAATGATCATGACGCTGGGGGCACTCGGGTGCTTGGTGCGCCCCTCCGCATATCACACAGGGCCTATCCCCAGGCCTCGGCCCTCCTGCTGGCGCGCCCCGAGGTCCCGCCTGTGGTCTCCACCGTTTGGGGGGTCGGCTCCCGCTGGAAGAGCCTCCCCCCGAGCCTTGCTGTTGCCGCTTCCTGTCCTCCTGCCTCGCCGAGTTCTCCCTTCTGGCACGCGTGACCGCGAACCCCCGCTCCACCGTAGTGGCCCTGTCGACCACTTTCTGAAAGGTGTGCAGGTCGGCGGCTTGCACAACTTCGAAGATGTTGCTCCGCAGGCCATCGACAAAGAGCTGAGCCTTGTGGGACTCGTCCCTTATGACGAACGGGACGCAGTTTGCTAGCCGTACAAACTCTCGCTGATACTCCATGACCGTCCTGTTCCCCTGCTGGATGTGGTTCAGGTCATCCTCCAACTTTTTCTTGACGCTGTTGCTGAAAAAGGCCCCAAATAGCTCCTGCTTGAACGTCTCCCACGACGGGAGCGCCGTACCCTTGGTAGGATCGGGGCGTACGGTCTTCCACCACAGGCGGGCGTTCCCCTCCAAGAAATGGACCGCTAGGGGAACCCACTCATCGTCCTCCATAAGCAAGTCTTCAAAGAGTTTTTCCATCGACCCTACCCACTTCTCGACGACCCAAGGATCAGTCGTCTCCCCTTCGAACATGGGCGGGTCATGCTTCTTGAAGTCCGCCAGGTTGGCCCGTACCCGCTCTCGCTCCGTCAGTACAGCTGTCCCCTCCCCCACGGCGGCGGCGGCAGCCACGGCAGGGGAAGGTGTGACTACAGTCTCCTCCAGAGTAACCCTGCCGGCAGTCCCCGGCGCCGGTTCCGTAGTCGCCGCCGGCGGTGCTGCTGCCGGCGCAGTTGGCCCCTGCGGAGGGACCGGGGCGGCCGTCGCCGTCGCAGCCTGCTGCTGTTGCGTCAGCTGACGCACGTGGTCCGTGAGGGTTGCCAGCTGCCCTGCCATCTCCCTCAATTGCTGCCGCAGGAGCTGATTCTCCGCGGCTGTCGACGTCGTCACGTCCGCTCCGGTATCCTCGGCTGTGGATCTAGTACGGGCCATGTCTGTACACACACACACAGAAAGGTCGGCTTAGCCTTTGCTATTAAACAACGGACCGCCTATCGAGAGAAAGGACTCAGACTCTCCCCCCCCCCCGATCACTCACGCCCTAGCCTCCTACGTCCTCTTCGTTCATTCATCTGTAGTCCAGTGTGGTATTCCCACGGATGTCGGCACTAACTGTTGTGATTGAAGGAATCTTCTCTCTGATACCATCTTAATCTATCACGCCCCGGGGTTTTTCATTCAGCGAAAGCGGTTCACATTTTATAAGCATTAGTGTGAAACATTTTTTTTTTTGAAGGGGTTTCTCCCGGCGCGAGCCCAGACCCGCCGCATGTACAGGATCACTCTGCACACGAACAGAGTCTCCCCTGTACATGCACGGCGTCGCAGCTAGTACAGAGTCTATATACAACCAATAGATCAATCACGATAGTTCCACGCATTCATACATACACCACATATACATAAATCTCACGGCCATTCATTTTGAAAGGATAAACCCACAGTTTTGTAAAATGACGCCCACTTGGCGTCTAGATTTTTTCAAATCCGGTTTCGAAAACGACATAAATCCACAGAGTTTTGAGAGCAGTGCCCACACGACACTTAGGTTTTGAAATCCCTTTTTTGAAATCCATAATTCCACAAGGTTTAGAAAACAGTGCCCACACGACACATAGGTTTTGAAAACGGTTTTCGAAATTCTTTTACGTTTGTCTTTTCTTTTTTTTTCAAAAGCGGCCAACATAAAGAGAAAGGTAAGTTAATCATAAGTAAATCAAGGGTTGCCGACATCCACACCGACCCCATAAGGGTATCGCGAACCACACATAAGTCTACAGCAGTAAATGAAAAGAGACAATAAAGGAGAAGTAAATGATACTAATACGGGGTCTCCGAAGACCCGACATCTCCCGCCACGGCCTCACCGTCGCCTATCACTCCCCCCGGAAGGACCCTGTCACAAAGTGGGAAGTCAGCGACAATGTAGAATAATAAGGAAAGCAGGAAAAAGAAGTGCGCCAACCGTAAACTATCCGGAGCAACCACTCCCCCCACTCGGGGACGAAACCTCGCACACCTGCACAACCTAGTCCGGGCACCTACCCCGGCATCCAACCGAGCACCTACCTCGGTAAACCACGTCGAGCACCTACCCCGACGGGTCACACCGCTCGCACCTCGGCGCACAAACCCCCCACCTGCGGGGGCCCCCCACTACGTCACCTCGTGGGTTTACACGGGTCATAGACCACTTTTCCGGAAAAGCGCACCCTTAGCGGTGGCCAAACCGCGGGTGCGCGTGCTGCAGCCTCGAGCCAAGTAACCAGATGATGATAATGTAACAGATAATAGTGTCTACAAATACTACCAGGTTAGTATTAACAGATACTTTGCCATTTCTTTTGATTTAACATAAATTAACATCACACGATTCGATTATAATTAAAGTACAACCATCATGAACTCGACGTCCAATCCCAAAGTAAAACAAGAACCCACCTCAACGCGACGGAGAAGACGTGTGAAACTCCAACTAGAACGCCCTCGCTGTGTGCCCAGACAGCTACAATAAAATTTATACTTGTTAAAAATATCTTCGTGGTTAAAAACACTAAGAAACGGCACGAAACGAGCTAAAAACGGAGCTTCTGGGCTCTTTTCTGAAAAGGGGTGCACGGGTCCAGGCGTGGACCGGGTCCACGACGGCGGGCGGCAGCGGCGCGGGCCGGGAGCACGCAGCGGAGGTGGACCGGGCGTCTTGGGCCGGGCCGCGCACGGCTGGGAGCGCGCGCCGGGTCCACGGCTTCCTGCGGTGGCGGTGCGAACCGGGTGCACGCCCAGGGCGTGCACCGCGCGGCCTGGCGCACCGCCCCGTGCACCGGGTCCGCGTCCCCGGGCCGTGAGGGCGTGCGCCGGGCGCACGCCGGCCCGGTGGACCGCGCGGCCTGGCGCACAGTTTTGTGTGCCGGGTCTGCGGCCCCGGGCCGGAACGGCGTGCGCCGGGTGTATGCGGGCGTGTGGACCGCGGCCAGAAAAACCCAACAGTGACCTCGATTTTCGCTCTGATTGCGACCCCGCAGTCACGGCGGCTCCGGCGATGATCCCGTGAACACGGTGACGGCGGCGGCGGCCTCCCGTTTAACCACGGCGGCGGCGGCCTCCGTTTGGTCCCCAAACGCGCCTCGCACGCGACACGACACGAAGGAAAACCCATACCGAAAAAGAAACGGAAGGACCCGGATCGCTCACCTCGTTTTTTGCCGGTAAAGGAGGGAGGAGGAGGATCGTTGCGCTCTCGTTCGCCGGATTCCACCGGATGTTCCTTCTTCCCGTCTCGTCGCCTCGATTCTTCACGCCAACCGATGAAGGGGAAAGAAAACTGGGGTTCGGGTTCTCTCGCACGAGACCTAACGCACAAAGAAACTAGGAGTGGGGAAAAACCCTAAGTCCCAACTCAACATTAAATAATTAATTAGTCGTTTGGGCACAAACCGGGGTCCGACTTACCCCGAAAAGCGTGCCAATCGCCCAAAAGCTTATTTGAGGCACCCGTAATTGCTGGTAACCTTCAGAAATTAATTCTGGGAGATTCCGGAGTTGGAATTCAGATCCGATCGCGCCGCCGTTCTCCGTTTCGCGAGCTCTAGTGTCTAAAAATGCCCGCGAGCCCCGACGGTCTGTCCGAAAAAAATGATTTATTAATCCCACCGCCGGACCGCTAAGGGGGATACATAGTAAATAGAAAAAGAAAATAAATAAAATTCAAAAAAATACGATTTAAGAGCGGTTACTACATATGTGCAAATGTTACACATGAATTGAATTAGGATTCGGATTCGATTCATATTGAAACTAACTTAAGGATAATGGATAATCCAATCGGATTAGGATTCGATAAGGATTAGATTTAGGATTAGGGTTTTCTTATTATAAATATATGTCATATGACATATTTTGCAAGAGAATAAAAAAAGGGGATAAGAAAATCCTAGCCGCCAATCCTCTCCCTCTTCCTCAAGTCCTCCATAATTAATTCATCGTTCTCGATCTTCGTAAGATTGCTAGCACAATTAGAAGATTGATTCATCCTCCTTATATCGACGCAAGAGTTAATTCGTGATCGGATCGCGAATCAAGGCGATCGACTATTTCGATCAAGGGCGTGATTCCGTGTGGACGCGAGTAGAGGCCGGGCGCGTGCGCGGCTAGCAAGGACGAACAATTTTTACCAACGATTGTCGGCTTCGTGGTGATCTCGACCCGCGCAAGGTAAAAATTAAATCCTAATTGATAAGATCAATTAGATTACTTATTAACGATCTAAAACAAAACATGAGGTGATCTTTGGTTTAGAAAGTTTTATTTGCGTTTTTTCTCCGCTGCGCATATCCGACTATTTTCTTACAATAAGCACCTAGAACCCAATTCAAACAAGAACAGATTCAAGGCACAACTCATGTAGCTTTCGTCCCAAAATATCGAAACAACCCCTTGAACTCAGATCACTCAAACCCTCTCGGGTGAGGAAGTTTACAAGATAAGATGACAGTTATTACTTGTAATATCACAACTTTTCGTGTAACGTTTTACCCTCCTGCTAGTAAAGTATAAGTTAGAGAAAATCGAGTTAACGGATTTTCTTAAGTTGATAATCATGAGGTGCGGGTATTTTTCTATGATAGAGCTCGAAAAACGATGAACGGCGGTGCGACAGGATCCGAATTCTGACTTACGAATCCCCCAGAAAGGGATTTTTAGGATCGCGGTAACCGTAGTGTGCATCGGAATCCGTGCAAAAGATCATGCACGCTTTTCGAGGAGATAAAGAATTATCTCTTGGGATTAAGTAATTATTAATTAATTATTAAATATCCGGATGTGGATTTCTACGGTACGTATCAAGAGAGAGAAATCATTCTTCCAGAAAAAAATCCTAGCCCGAGAGAAAAGAAAGAAAGAGAAAGGAAAAACCCTAATCGGAGGAGAAAAGAAAGAAAGAAGGAGAAAGCGAAGGGACTCGATCGCCCCGATTGACGTGTCGGAGACCGGAGAACGAGACGCCATCATCTACGGGGAGCGGATCCGGATCCTCAGCGCCGCGAAGGACGAGATCGGATCATCGTCCCCGATAGATCGAGGTTAGTGCTGTTTCCTTACGATTTCATCGTTATAGGGTTTGATGTTTGGGGTCTTTCGCTATTCTTGTTACTTTTACCGTCGCCACCGCGAAGCCCTAGGGCACCGCCGCCGCCGCCACCGCGGAAGACCCTAGGGCATCGCCGCCCCGCCGCATGCGCCGCGCGGGGCAGGAGCCCGCGCGGCCACCGCATGCGCCGCGCGGAGCTGGTGTCCGCGCGGCCGCAGCATGCGCCGCGCGGGGCTAGAGCCCGCGCGGTTGCCGCATGCGCCGCGCGGAGCTGGTGCCCGCGCAGTTGCCGCATGCGCAGCGCAGGGCTGGAGCCCGCGCGGCCGTAGCATGCGTCGCGCGGGGCTGGAGCCCGCGCGGCCGCAGCATGCGTCGCGCGGGGCTGAAGCCCATGCGGTTGCCGCATGCGCCTCGCGGGGCTGTTGCCCGCGCGGCCGCCGCTTGCGCCGCGCGGGGCTGGAGCCCGCGCGGCCGCCGCATGCGCAGCATGCGCCGAGCGGGGCTGGAGGCCGGGCGATTGCCGCATGCGCCGCGTGTTAAGGAATTTGTGTTGGCGTTTTTCGTGAAAATGGTTAAGTCTTGAAGATTGAAGATGAAGAAGCTTGGATCATATACCTCAATCTCAAAAAAGAAGAATTCAAAAGGATCAGGTACGTTTAACTAAATAAGTTTGGTGATCCGAATACTTCTTATAGTGTAGAAACACTTGGGTGGATTTTTAATCGCATAAAAATAAAAAACTGGACATGTTATATATTCAGGATCCGGATCGGGATACTACAGTCCGGACCCCGAACATAGGGTAGTTCGTGCGCAAATCCAGTCCGGAACACATTTGTTCAATCCGGACCCCGAACGTGGATTTTGCAGAAACTGCATGAACAGTCCGGACCATGGTTCCTCAGTCCGGACCCCGAACGTGGTTTTTCTGGAAAATTTCTGTTTAATGACGACAGTCCGGACCGCATTATTCCAGTCCGGACCGTCGACCTGAAAACTTCCAGATAAGATTAGTTTTTGATTCTTATCCTCTTCCAATGGTTTCTAACCTATAAATAAACCATACGATTCATTTTTTTACGGTGAATCCGGCAATCCAAAAACAGCCGTAAAAGAGAAAATTCCACATATAGAGAAGAAAGAAAATAACTAGATTTAATTCTATGTTTCTTTATCTATATTAATTAATTTGATTCTAAGTTTTCAAACTCAGATTTTGAGTAGAATCAAATTAATGAATACTTAGATGGTATTTCCGATCTATCTTTGATCTAAGTATTCGGTGGATCATCACCACCAAAAACAACGATTTTCTCCAAAATCGGCGCGTGGACTCGCGTGACCTTGTGGATTCAAGGTGGTACCACTCTCGTGGATTCGGAGCGAGGTACGTTCGTGGATTCGAGACGTACTACTTGGTGGAGGCCGTGGATTCGGTCAGACGTCGTGGATTCGACGTTGGACGCCGTGGATTCGGTGTTGGACGCAAATCGAGGAGTCGAGGCGCGTTGCGGAGCGAGCGGAGAAGATCTACTAGGAGCGTATGGAAAAAGGTTGAGTTGTCTATGAGTGCGTTATATCACCTTTGTATGTGTTATAATTCTAGTGGATTTCACCGTGTTATCGGTCTCGTGGTTTTTTACTCCTGGTTTTGGAGTTTTTCCACGTAAAATCTTGCGTGTTATTTATTTTCACACCCGCTGTGGTGACAGGTTTTCTTGAGGTAGCTGTTCCGGCACCAGTTCGGGCGGAAGCACCAGATCAAGGTAAGGGCGTGGCCGAGTAGCTCCTTACCAGTTTTATTTTGAGAGTCAGAAATAGATGTACCCTGTCTGAGAGATTTATTTGTATACTGAACAGTTTGAGAGGTTTGATGTAACATGTATTATATTTTTGTCTGAGAGATGACCACTATTTTGGATGTATTACTTCCACTGTTCAGTGTTGGGATTCTGTACATACTTATTTTATTTTTACAGCTCTGATACATGGATCTGATTTGCAGGTTAGACGCTTCGTCTGTGCGGAGATTTTCGTACAGATGGCGAATCTGTTGGTGAGCCCGGGTCGCAGTTCCGACCCCGGGGCATGACAGATTAGAGTGGTATGAGAGCCTAGGTTGTAGGTCGTTGAGGAGTTAGAAACCCTAGGCTTATGGTTGGACAATAGGATGACTGTCGAGAGAGACGTGACTTTGGCGAGCGTCCTGATTGGGTCTTGACTCCCCCAGAGGATTGGGGTGAGAGATTTTGCATGTTATTTCTCTAAAGTGGTTATGTTGGCTGCAGACAACATAATGCTTTAGGATGGGTAACATGTTTTAGACTTTCGCTTGATCGGGTCGAGTGGTTGTTGTGTCCTAATGTTGTTACTGTGCAGCGGACTACGATACCTCCGAAACATCGTGTGGCGACGAGGGCACATCCTGCTTCAGATGAGGAGCAGCGAAAGGCTAAGCCGGTAGAGCATAGTGAGGTCCGGGAGTTGCGGGCCCAGATAGTCCAGATGTCAGAGGCGATGAGATGCCAGGAGGAGGCGATCAAGCGCCAGAAAGAGAATATGGAGCGCATGATGCGCATGCTGGAGCGGAGAGCATCCCCTGCAGCACCGCCAGTGTACCTCATGTAGCACGGGATGAGGCCCAGCGAGTTGATCTTTTTGAGAAAGGATTGCATCGGGCCATTTATTTAGTTGTTCACTCCCGCCGAACGCCGACTCTGGATGCGGCGATTGAGCATGCTCGATGGATTGATCGAGGAGCGGTGGTTATGAATGAGAGGGACGGAGCGCCAGGGACCAGCTCCGGAGGGAAGCGTCCAGCATCGCCTGATTTGGGACAGCCTAGCAGATCGAGACCTCCGAGGCCCCCACGATTTCAGTTTCAGGGTCGTGGGACTCAGAGGAGATAGAGATAAGGAGGTTTGCGACCACCGAGACAGCAGCAGCAGCTGCCACAGCATCATGGCGTCCTGACGGATGTGTCATCTGCGGCGGACCCCATGCACCCCAACAGTGCGACCAGAGGCAGGGCCGGTTTTATCAATGCGGTCAGATCGGGTGTCGGCCGTCAGCATCGAGCAGATGAGTTGAGTAGCTGGTTAAGGGCGCCTCATAGCAGATCGCGTCTCACCAGGTGAGGTTTTCTTGATAGACGCCGGAGTTAAAGCAGGTTTGAGGCTGACACCACTTGCGTATGTTTCAATGGAGCATTGGCAGCTTCGTATGGGCCAGAGATAGGACTGTTAGCTTGTGTACGTGAGGATCAGGTTCCAAAGCACGTACGGCACAGGGATGAGTGTTGCCAGTCCTGCCCAGTGCAATTAGGACCTTGGATTTGATTCATTGATTTGATTGGTCCTACCTTAGCTCCGAGCTTTAGTTGTGGTATGGGATAGGGATTGGTTATCCCAGTTTTACACTACCCTGGATCGTCGAGGGAGGACAGTGACCCTCCGTGGACCTAGTCAGGAGGAGTGTGTTTATAGAGGATGCCAGAGCACGACAGATGTTGAGTCATGGTTGTACCGCTATCCTAACGATTTTAGAGTAGGTGCCTACGGCGGCACCGGGAATTAAAAGAATATCTTTATCGTCGAGAGATCCCGGGTGTGAGTTCACCTGAGTTGATGTTGATGCCGCCTGTTAGAGAGATTGAGTTTGAAATTGTGATTGATGTGGTTTTGGAAACCGCGCCAACCTTGGTAGCGCTTTATGGAGTATCACCGGTAAGCTGAGAGAGCTAATAGCGCAATTGTGAGATCCGGTGGATCGAGAGGTCTGTTGACCCAGTGCCACGTCGTAGAGATACGATGGTAAAGATCCGAGAGTTGGATACCTGAGTATGCTTCCACGCCATTGATACACGGTGGTGATGCCACGCCGTTGATACACGGTGGTGATGCCATGCCGTTGATACACGGTAGTGATGCCCCGTTGTTGATACACAACGGTGAGAGTTTTATTATGGTTCGAGCATAGACAGGTTCGGTTGTATTCTGGCAGTTGCCCTTTTGTGAGGCAGGTATTTGTATGGAACCATACAGCCGAGGATTGTGCCCAGATAGTGTTCAGGACCGAGTAGAGACATTATGAGCTTACAGCGAGGTCAAGTGGATTGACTAATGGCCCAGCCGCATTCATGGATTTAATGAACCGGATGTTTCAACCGTACTTGGACCGGTTGGTCGTGGTGTTTATTGATGATATTTTGATTCACTTCCGAAGTAATGAGGAGCATTTGAGGATAGTGCTGCAGCTTCTGAGAGAGAAGAAGTTGTATGCCAAACTTAAGAAGTGCGAATTCTGGCTTCGGGAAATTGCATTTTTAGGCCATGTGGTTTCAGCCGCTGGAGTGGCAGTGGACCCGACAAAAATTGGTGCTGTTCGGGATTGGCCTAGACTGACGACGGTTACTGAGATCCAGAGTTTCTTGGGCTTAGTAGATATTACCGTCGATTTGTTGAGGGCTTTGCGAAGCTCTCTACTCCCCTTACCCGATTGACTAGGAAGGGAGTCAGATTTACTTGGACTAAGCAATGCCAGCAGAGCTTTGATGAGCTGAAGATGAGATTAATATCTGTACCGATCCTAACATTGCCTGTGATGGGAGGGGGATTTGTGATTTATAGTGATGCCTCCCACAGAGGATTAGGTTGTGTATTGATGCAGCATGGTAGGGTAATTGCTTATGCTTCGCGGCAACTGAAGGATTATGAGAAGAATTACCCTACACATGATTTGGAGTTAGCTGCTGTAGTGTTTGCATTGAAACTGTGGCGACATTACCTTTATGGTGAGCACTGTGAGATATTTACTGACCATAAGAGTCTGAAGTATTTGTTTACTCAGAAGGAGTTAAACTTTTGAGGCAACGCCGGTGGTTGGAACTGTTAAAGGACTATGACTTGAGTATTCAATATCACCCCGGTAAGACTAATGTCGTCGCAGATGCCTTGAGTAGGCGGGCAATGCAGACCTTGAGTATTTTGATCACTCAGTAGATGCCATTGAGAGAGCAGCTGAGGCGACTCGAGATTGAGGTCGTGTCCCGAGATTCTGCAAGGCTTATGTCTTTGATCATCCAACCCACACTACTAGATAAGATTAAGGAAAAACAGAGTGTGGACCCTATATAGTATTATTTCTCTTTTTTTATTTTATAGATTTTATTTTTTTTTAAGTTTTAAATTTTAAAAAAAATTTATAGTCTATAGTATTGGAATCTCATGGACTAAATTTGAAAGGTGAAAATTTTTTTAGATATTTTTTATTTATTCAATGGAATATAATCTTTTTATGTATATGTGCCATATAGAGAGATTTCAATTAATTTCTTGATTTTTTTTTTCTGTGTTATGTTGAAAAGGCATATTTAATTAATTACATATTTTTTGATTTTTTTTTTTTTTTTTTTTGTACTGTTGAATGTTTGAGAATGTTTTCCGAAACTAAAAAGATAGTCGATGAGAAAAAATATGCAATGCAAAAAGAGTCGTTAAAATGAGTCAAGAAATATCAATGATGAAGGTAAGGTTGGAAAAAATGAAAAAAAAAAAGATAATTGAATATATTGGAAGATAGAGATATTCCGTCTAATTCAATAGCCACATCTAATCCAATAGGCAGTGCGCAAGTAAACTCGAGTTATAATTTATATTTATTTTGTTTTATAAATATGACCATTTAATTATAATGAGATAAACCATCTAATCATATTTTTTCTGCATTTCATTGCTGTGTAACGAATTACAATCTTCTGAATCTAGTTTTGAGGTACCACAAAATTAGCTAGGTAGTTTCTATCTTTAATTAATTTATCTTAATTTTCTTGTATAAAATATTATATGCACTTAAGATCAATATGAAGATTTAATATATACTATATTTGAATGCAGCTTTATCGAAATTGTTGCGAAAATTGTCCATACTACGCAAGATAATAGGGTTATCTTCTATTGCTTATTTATATTCTTTTTGTTATTTATTTTTTATGCATACAACTCTCAATTTTTTATTCTATTCTTTTTCAGTTATACCTTATTATTATTGCAAGATATTTCTTATGTCATTAATTAGAAAGATTATTATGATCATCTAATATTTGCTCGCTAACACAAGTTAATTTTAAAATTTAAAAAATTTAGCTATATTTTTTTATTTTTACTAAATATTAGGGCGGACTTGAAGTATATTTAAAAAGTTTGAAAAAGCCCCATAAATATGTTGCACAAGTTTTAAGATCATATGGATGTTGCGTCGAGTTAGAATTATAATGTTGGGAGGTTCAAATTAATGTTTCAATAGAACCTAACGAGTAATTATTAAGATCATATGAATGTTTTCAAACTATCGAAGACGTCTTAGGAGCAACTGTCGTTTGGCCATTTACATTTGTATGAGACTT
Organism: Tillandsia fasciculata; assembly: GCA_029168755.2. Classification (NCBI taxonomy): domain Eukaryota; kingdom Viridiplantae; phylum Streptophyta; class Magnoliopsida; order Poales; family Bromeliaceae; genus Tillandsia; species Tillandsia fasciculata. The sequence goes on along the minus strand of JAQOTM010000164.1, from coordinate 208,990 downwards.
ATTATTATTATTATTTTATTTTTTATTTAATTTTATTATTTAATATACACTATTGACTTGCTATAACTAACTTTTAGCTTGTTCTTCTTTTTCTACCGGTTCAATGCAAGTAAGGATGCATTTAGAATTCAAATAAAATTTAAATAATATCTATGCATATTTTGTTATGATGACACGCTTCTTTATGTGATATGATCATTTTTGTATTTGAATGTTGAATGTATTAATTACTTACTTTGTCATATTGTGTTACTTATTATTACTTATGTGTTTAGAAAATTTGATAGTATTTTAACTTGTTACTTTTTTGGATGCTGAATGTATTAAAAAGTTTGAATTTATTTGTTAATTTGTTGAATTGGAAATAAGCTTATCAAAGTATTTGTATTGTTTTATTATGAATGACTGATATTATTTATTACATAAAAATACTGAAATCAAATATTATTTAATAAAATTGTATAGATTATAAATATTATGACAAAATTTAATTATTATATAATAGTGCAAATTAACATTTATATTATTTTTATATGCTTATATCTATAATTTAAATTGCATTTATGTTTGCAAAATAATTTAGAATTACAGACATTTACTATTGCTGGAATCAACAATAGAATATCAGCATTTATATAATGTTGCAAATTAATTAATAATTATCGGCATTTACTAGTGTTGGAGATGATATAAAAATATAAATATTTTAAAAATATTGGTAATAGCTATCTTTATAGCAGCATTTGTTTAATATTATTAATTACTTAATATTAATGACGATCTATTTAAATGCTGGTAGAAGATTTACTTACCAACACGAGTATAAATGGCATTAAAAATGTAATGCCACTAATAGTTTTAGAAGCAATTTGTGGACTTTGTGCGGCAATAATAGAATGCTGCTAAATCACAATTTTTTTTGTAGCGGTAGATGGGTCTCAGCATACTGAAGACCGTGCTCGCTATCTAGGGTGCTGCCAAAACTCAGGGTGAGCATCGGGTCAACCTACAAGTGGTTAAAAGAGGTTAAAAGACTCGATTCTTGAAATCTAAGCAAACAGTCGATAACTATGGAACCTGAATTGAGCATCATGCTTATAGGGTAAAAGAGGTTCGGGGGCTCACCTCTGTGTGGTTGCGGAGCGGCTGGAATGATCATCGGAGCAACCTAGGCAAAAGCAAGGGTGGTTAGTGCTCGGCTTGGACAACTCGCAATGGCTCAGTTTTTAATTGCTCATGGACACATGCATAGGCCTGAGGGGGTTGCAGGAGGTGCCAGGAGACTACTCAAGGGTGGCGTCGGTCGTTGGTCGCGGTGGTTGGCCGGAGTGGAAGTTGCGGCCAAACTAGAGCCTGGCTCGGCCAAGCTCGGGGTCGAGTGGGTCTAGGGGTTCAACTGAGGGCACCTGGGGCTTGCCCTTGATAAGTAGAGGCCAGCAGGATGGCTTGCCAGCGTCGGGAAGCGACGATGGCGGCTAACGCTGGAGCTCAGCCAACTTTGACGTAGGGAACTAGGGCATCACCTTTCTGGCAACTAGGCTGACCGGGAAGGCACGGGAAATAATGAGGAGGCACCTGCGAATATGTAGATGCCCACACAACCCTTCAGATCTAAGCTGAGACGACGAGGGTTGCGGCTGGGAGAAGGCAAAACTGCAGCTAGGGTTAGGTAAAGGGTCCCCAAGCATATACATTTATATTTCGAAAGTAAAATGTTGAAAGGTCCACTAAACCTTAATATTTTGCCTTAAGTCTTTCACCGTAGATAAGTTATGCAAATAGGCCCCTCCACCATCAATTTCACGCATTTCGAAGCATGAAATATAGTCTATTTTTGCGTAAATATACTGTATAAATAGTATTTTTGTAGTAACCGTAATTTTTAAAATTCAAAATTTAAGTTTAAATAATTTCCTGAATTATTTAAATGGCAAAAATAGGCAATACCGACTTTTGATCGGGGCCTGATCTTGAAAATCCGAGATCGCCATTGCGATCGTCTCGTCGAAACATGAAAATTTCATATTCACTTGTCGATGATCTGACGGTCGGATCTTCCAGAAATCAGCGATGAAATAGTGGCCCCACGACTTAAGTGTGAATAGTAACCCCTATTTCTATTTCCCTCTCGACCACTAACGGCCGTTTCACTGTCTGGAAATTTAATATAGGGGTATGAGTAATGAAACCTAGCTAATTTCGACATTCTGAGCGCGATGGCACTGACGGATTTCGCGTTTGGCGACCCGGGTGCATCGAAGTGTGTGCAATGCACCGCACTCTATCGAACTTTATGGACCAAGAATTTATCCGAGCGTCAAACAAACCAAACAAATACGCTACTTGACAGGCCTCGACGAGCCGGACGTCGTGGCGAAGTCCGTTTCGCGAATTGACTAGCGGATTTTCTCGAAATGCGTAAAATACATCGAAAAAGGGGGTATTTTTGCAAAAACTCTAATATTTTATGTACCAAAATTTAAGGGGCTTATAGGTTAGGGTTTCTGAGTGCATTTTTCACCTACTGTGAGGATCTCGGAGGCTAGGGTTAGGTGTGAACCGAACCCAAGGGATTTTGCAAAGAATCTTGCATTAAATATTTGTGTCTCTTGGTCTCCTTTGGGTGCATGCACGAGGGGTCAGGGGGGAGTCCGAAGCATCACATGACTCCTCAGCATCACCCCATATCATCCCTGTGCATTGGGTTGGCCGAGGGACACAACCCATTGAGAGTTAGCCCGAGAGAGAGAGAGAACAAAGAAAGGTTGGGACCAAACCTTGCCAAGTTTGGATTGGAGTGTTCCTGTGGTGTTCCCTGTGCCTGTGGACTCTCTTGGGAGCTTGTTGTGGCCGCGCAAAGGAGGAGGGAGTGAAACCAGCTTCTTCCTTATCTTCACCAACTCCGGCCAAGGTAAGGTCACTAAACCACGGTTTGATTTAGCCCGAGACCCCTAGCAGTAGGTTTGTTAGGTCTCTGTGATGCTCCCTGCCAAGCCTAAACTCCCCATGCACGTTGCATGGCCGGCGGAAGCAATTAATGGCCGGAAACCTAGCCGAACTCCGCCGCGGCCTATCTCTTTAAATAATAGACCATATTGAAAAATAAAATGATGGGAATGAACTGTAGAATATATAGAATATAGCTACAAATTTTGAGCAAAGAGGGATGAGTGTTCGCGAAGAAAATCAAAGCCCTAGTTTTGGTGGAAATTGCACCACGGCCGAGCTATTTGCTCCGGCGCCGGCGAGCCTCCCCGCCTCCGGCCAAGTGGTCGGGAAGCTTCCTAGGAGTGAGGGGGTTGCATCCATGCCCTTGCATGGCAACCATGCAGCACGGTTGAAGCGCGGCCAAGATGGGTTCGAAATGGGTTCATGTTGCTTTTGCCGGCGCTCCGGCCAACTCCGGAGGCCGGGGAATGGTCGGGAAGCTTCCTGGGATCATTTATATCCCAGCCAAGCCTTTGCATGAAGCCCATGCAGCCCCGGTGGAAATCCGCCATTAATGGTGGGAAGCTCCAAACCGAGCTTGCTCGCCGCCGTCGCCGTCGTGACCCCGTCGTCGGACACAAGTCCAGGACCGTTCGTGGTGATGAGGGGCACCTGTTGGTGCTTTTGGTTGAGCCCCAGATGCTCAGGTTGAAAGGTCACAAAATTCGAGGTTTTCACTTCATCTTCAACCTTGAGCCATAGCTAAACCGGGGAGCAAGCTTGAAACCAAGTTGATGGAAATGCTCCTGCAACCTAGTAGATTAATTCCATCCAGGTTAGAATGCTTTTGGTGCTGTGGTTGCAGAGAACAAAACTGGGCATTGGTTGTGTGTGTGTTGTGTAATTGGTGCACACCACCTGTTTGTGAAAATGCCACAATGAAGAAATAATTGGAATTAGGCTTCACAGTAAATATGATAGATGCTCCAAATAGTCCCCTGAGCTTGATGCTCACTTTAGATCAAACAGATTCTGAGTGGAACTAAGTTTGGAGCATTATGAGTGTTGTATGTGAACCTAGATGTTGGATCTATTAAACCAGCAAGGCTGGGCTGCCAATAGCGCGCGAAAACGATAAAAATGGGCTATTTACTTGTATTTTTCGGAACCCGGATGCGAAAACACGGATTTCGAGGTGTGGTGGCACTGTTCGGCGGCCGGAGTTGCGCCGGCGGCGGCGGCAGGCGGCGGAGCGCGGCGGCGGGCTGAGGCACAGCCGCTCGGTCCACCGCGGAGGGTGTGCACCGGGGCGCGGGACGCGTGGCGGCCCGGGAGTGGCGGGCGCACGCGCGCGCGGTCCATGGGACGCGCGACCTGGTGCATGGACTGGCGGGGGACACGTGGCAGCTTATGGTTGGAGAGGTGTTGTGCGCGTGCTCCACGCAAGGAGCGAAGCAGGTGACCGGGGCAGGTGGCCCTACGCGCGGGGCAGGCGGGCAGCAGGTGGGCACGGTTCCTGAGGCGTTGACGCGGGGGACCCGTGCGTGGGAGCGCCACGTGCGCGGAGCAGCGTGGGTGGCTAAGTTTGCTGTTCGCTGTTCGGGGGCGACGTGGCGGATCCTGGCAGATTCGGGCACAGCGAAGCGGACGCACTGTGCGCGCCCGAAACCTTTCGGGTGCCCGAAACTTGGACATGGAGGGTATTAAAGGATTTGTTGAGTTTTGGGCTATAAAATCCCCCTTTGGCAGCACATTTTGGCCTTCTTCCCGAGCCCATCCCTCTGTGAGGCTTCAAGGAAAGTTGTTCATCATCTTGTGGAGCATTTCGTGATGGATTCTCAGATTTTTTGGAGGCCTCGATATGCGCGCTTTCTGCGACGCGGCGCACTACGACATTTCTTGGATTTTGGCTTCCACCGTCACTTTTCGGTCCGCGAGGCACCCTGGATCACCCCGATAGTATTTTGAGCTGATTTTTGCGGTAGCGCATTCACGAGAGGTACGCCTTCGATTCTTGTGTTGATCACTTCGTCTCGATTTGAGTTTTTGGCACGGTTTAAGCATATAGAGCGTCGAAGGTTGAGTTTTTGGCACGATCATCAAAGGTCCAAGCATATAGAGCGACGGTTTCATATTATACGCGGATATCTTGAGAAGAAATTTATCGAGGTGCGGAGAGTAGACTCCACGGATAACGTGGCTGACCCACTGACTAAGCAACTAAGCCAGCAGAAGACTAAAGCCCACCTTGAGAAGATGGGGCTTAGGTATATGGCTAATTGGCTTTAGTGCAAGTAGGAGATTGTTAGATGTATGCCCTAGAAGCCAACATGGCCGACATATGTATTCTTTCTAGGATATAAATTTATATTTGATATTTTACATTATGAATGTTATTGGGTTTTTTATTTCCATTTATGTTGTGTATGTGTCCATGAATTGTCCAAGAAATTAATAAATTGATGATACATATTCTCAAGAGTTGAGAATTTGAGACATATATTATTAGTGATTAATTTCTAAATGCTCGTCATCAATGGATCATCACGGGGACAGTGATCGATCCGGTGAGATTGGTGCAGAGGTCGCTTCCCTTTTAGGGTAGATGAGTCTCGAGTCAACAGTGTGGGGACACTGGAGCGAATTTGCAGGTAGTTGTTGTTGGGTTATAAGTAAAAGGATCTAAATAGGGGAAAAAAAACACCTAGAGGGGGGTGAATAGGTGTAAACAATAAACACTCAAAAAATCATTGCGCAAATAAACCCAATGCGGAAAAATAAAAGAACACGCAAGATTTTTACGTGGAAAAACTCCAAACCGGAGTAAAAAACCACGGGACCGATAACACGGCGAAATCCACTAGAATTAACACACGTACAAGGTGATATACCGTACTCACAGACGACTCAACCTTTTTCATACGCTCCTAGTAGATCTTCCCGCTCGCTCCACGACGCTTCTCGAATCCACGATCCGCGCCCAACGCTGAATCCACAGCGTCCAACGTCGAGTCCACGACGTCCGACCGAATCCACGGTCTTCACCCAGTGGCACGCTTCGAATCCACGAACGTACCTCGCTCCGAATCCACGAGAGCGGTTGCACCTTGAATCCACAAGGCCACGCGAGTCCACGCGCCGATTTTGGGGTAAATCGTTGTTTGTTTGGGTGGTGATGATCCGCCGAATACTTAGATTAAAGATAGATCGGAAATACCATCTAAGTATTCATTGATTTGATTCTACTCAAAATGTGAGTATGGAAAACCTAGAATCAAATCAATCAATATAGATGAAGAAACATAGAATAAATCTATTGATTTCCTTTCTTCTCTATATATGTGGATTTTTTCTTTTCGGCTATTTTCTTCTGTAATAGCGGATGCCCTAGAAATGAATATAGGGCCTATTTATAGGTTAGAAACCCTAGGAAGAATATACGGATCAAAAACAGCCTTTTCTGGAAAGAATTACCGACGGCGATCCGGATTGGATTTGGCGATCCGGATTGCAGAAGCACAAAAGACGGTTTCCAGAAAATTGCTTGTTCGGGATCCGGATCGTAGTCCCCGATCCGGATCGTTCATACAGTTTTACCAAAACATCATGTTCGGGATCCGGATTGCAGTTCCTGATCCGGATCGAGGAAGCAAGCAGGTAAAACTAATGTTCGGGATCCGGATCAGAGGAGGCTGCGATCCGGATTGAACCAGTGTATGAACCAACACCCTTCGGGATCCGGATTGCCGAGCTCGATCCGGATCCTGAACATGTCCCATGTCCAGTTTTTGATGTTTAAGCAATTAAAACCTCTTCCAGGTGTTTCTACACTATAAGAAGTATTCGGATCATCAAAATTCTTTAGTTAAACGTACCTGATCCTTTTGAATTCTTCTTTCTTGAGATTGAGGTATACGATCCAAAGTTTCTTCATCTTCAATCTTCAAGACTTAATACATTCACGAAATACGCCAACTCAAATTCCGTAACAATCTCCCCCTTTGGCGGTTTCGTGACAAAACACAAATCCACAAAAGAAAATTCAAAAAGATATTTTTGTTGCTATCACCATACAACAAAAATTTACAAAAGAGATCCAGAAATTAAAAACATGAGATAAACTCCTAGAACAGACTCTAGACTTAGACATCTGTAATCTCTGCACACAGAAGGCATTCTTGACAAACAAAATCGTTAGTTACCTCAAGAATTGAAACATTCAAAACCAACTACAGAGATAGAGTTTATTCTCATCATGACATTTGAAAAATTCAGATATGTAAGAGAATCATAGTTAAAACCAACATATCTTCTAAGCAATCGAAAACCAAATGTCAAAGTATGTTAGTCCAACATCAACTTGTTAGTCATATTACATGCCCAAATAGTTAGTCGAATAGTTAGTATAGAGGCATGTCACAAATCATCATTCATTGTTCAAAGTTCTCTCTAACTCTCTCCCCCTTTTTGTCACAAAACAAAGCCAAAACGTAGCAGGAGCTACAATATGTAAGGAGAGTAAAAGAAAGTTCTATTAATATGCACAAACTGAGAACTAAACTAAAAGTAAGAATAAAACTAAAACCTAAAAACCTGCACAAAAAGAAATGAGTCAAAAATAGTCAGTTGTCAGAATCTGAATCTTCAGAACTTGTGCAACCCAGCTTGTAGAACATCTTTGTCAATCGCTTGTGCACAGAATTGACCTTTTTAGTGATAGTAATGTGAGCTGCCGTGACTATCTCAAGCTCATTGCAAATTTTTTGTTGCTCTTTCAAGATCTGTTCTTGCTTGACAGATAGTTGTTGTTGCAACTTGAAGATCGAAGTCAATGATGCTTCATCATCCGTGCCGGGTTCTTGTCGAGACGTTGAGGCCGAGGTGCCGTCACAAGGTTTCTTTCCAATAACATGAGGCAATTTGTGAAGTGACTTCACAATTGTTGATTCATCTATCATCCCGCAACTGTGCTGATATGATGTAGAGCTTACATCAATGTCAAACTTTCGTAAGATCCTCATGATGAGTAGAGGAAATGGAAGTCGCTCAGAGGGATGAGGATGCACAATGTATCTTGACATTCTGTTCCAAATTATATAGGGAATATTCATATTCAATCCAATAGCCTCAGATGGGTGACCTATGAGATATAGGAATAGCAGCCGCTCCCATCTCACAACCTTGGTCTGCAAGTTGGGCAGAATGTTATAACATGTTATGAAGTTTAGAAAACGGTACTCCAGTCGTAGATGTTTGGATCTGACACTTTTGCCGTCAACAGATTTAGTTCCTTCCAAACAGATCTTGTCGATCACAGTTTGCCACAATGCAGTTGTCAAACTTTTCCTTTCAAAAAGTTAAGCCCCGATGTGCTAGAATCCATTCCAAGGACTTCACCAATCAACTGCGGTGTGATCTTAATCTTCATTCCTTGGATGTTTGTATAGAAATGCATAGACCCATTTTCATCCTCTTGAAGATGTCTCGCATTCGTGTAGAAGGTTCTCACACGATACAAACAATATCCTAGAAGTTCAGGGAATCGGCAGACTTGAAGCAGAGAAGCTTGTTCAATTAAGGCTCCAAATTCTGGTGAATGATTGCGAAGGGCTTCAATGTTGACATGACGTTCTCCGATGCATTCACGTCGTTCAAAGGCTCGAAGACGGTCAGTATTAACGACTACCTCTTCAACACGTGGCGGAGAGTCAGGAGCTATTGGTGTGTCAATATTAGTGTCTCGTCTTAATCCATAACGTCGAGCAAGTCGTTTCCGTTTCACAGAGATAGTTGGAGCAAACATAGGAGCTTTCCCAGTGTCCATGGGTGCTTTTTCTTTTTGTTTAGATTTAGTAGGCAATACCTCATCATCATCATCATCATCTGTCAACATATCCCAGTGTACTTCATCAGGGTTTTCTTCAAGTTCTGTGTCACTTATAACTTCCACTTCACCTTTTCGTTGGAGTTTCTTGGCTCGTTTCAGTTTGTTGGTTGCTCGAGTATGTACCATCGTAACCAGTAGCAAGATTAACCAGGAGAATGCCATTGGTGTGAGTGCTCTGAGTTTTGAGAAAGTGTCCTGTGCAAAACCAACTCAAGAACATATGAAAAATCGTCAATTTTGAAAAATTTGAAAAATTGTACCTAGACAATCATAATCTTGTAGAGAAGCCAAGAATCAAATTAGTTTTCCAAAAAGAATTTTAAAAATAGATCAATTCCATGATTTTCAAAAATTCCTCTTTTATGCCCTAAACCAGAATTTTTAGAAATCGAAGCCTAAAAACTCGTTTATCTTGAGAAAACCCAGCATAAAAGCAAAACTAATTGACCCAGAGTCCTTATTTCAAAAGAAATTTGATCAAAAACCATTCACAAACGAAAAAGTTTCAAGATTTCAACACACGTTTGATGAAAACCTGTAAAAACCGAGTTTTGATCAATAAAACTTACTTGAATCCGAAGAACTTTGAGTTTGGAAGCTCCAAAATGCAAGAAATCTAGAGAGAGAAGCTCTAGAGATTTTAGAACAAAAGATTAGGGTAAAAGAAATCAAATCCTCTTTGTTCTTATAAAAACCCTAGCCGTGATCCGGATCGGATCGAGAATGTGATCCGGATCGGCTACCCGCAGGAAGAATCCTGCGTTCGGGATCCGGATCACTTACCCCGATCCGGATCGGCTTCACTTTTTCTCCAGAAAAATTCAGAAAAATTCCATAAAATCCAGAAAAAGTATGTAAGCACTTTACCATGTCAACTTTAAACAAAAGACATCGTTTCATACAACAAGAAATAGATTATGCAAAATCTATCAACAATACCCAAAAATGAAACGAAAATTTACGAAAGTTAAAACACTTAAAGTTGAACAACTTCAATTACATCTATCCTGATCCTATGTGTAATGCCTTTATCAAATCATCAATTTTAGTAAAGAAAATGAAGTACCAAGATCAATAGATGTTTGAAATCCCAGATAAGTTAGATAATATATCTAGACAATCTGTTGAAGGAGTGGCTCTTTGAGCATCTTTTACTAAAAATCCCACCTTATACCAACCATGAAATACGACTGAGTCAAGTATTTCAATATGAATTTCATCAACATTTTCAAAACAAAAATTTGCTTTGCATTCATGGAGTATTTCTTTTCATTCATTTTCTCCATGTGGTGGTAGTTTTCACACTCCTCATTGGGATGTAACTCTTTCCACATCTTTTGAGCATTTTACATTTCATTGACTCCCCCTCAATTGGCTATCAATTATTTAATATATAAAGTATTCAACCAAACCATTGATCTCGAATTCATACTCGACTAAGCAATCAAATATGATAATGACTATACCAAGAGATCATTGAGAGAGAAATTGACTTTGATCACTTAAAAGATGGTTTAATTAACGTAAATGATCATTGCAACATTGAAATATTATGACATCAAATGCATAATAAATTTCTAAATACATAAAAGGATGCAATTAAAGTCAATTATGATTTATGCTCAATTAATGTCCTATGTACAAAACATAGATAAAGAACAAAACAAAAACAAAAACAAAACCTAACCTAAGCAAAGGTTTCAAAAGAGTTTATTTCAAGGAAAGCATGCCAATTGCTTTACGCAAGTGAATAAAACGTTTTTGATCCAAAGGTTTTGTTAAGATATCGGCTAATTGATCCTCAGTTGAAATATATGACAGTTGAAGAATGTTTGATTCAACTAGCTCTCTAAGAAAATGATATCTAAGTTCAATATGTTTTGTTCTAGAGTGCAACACAGGGTTTTTAGAAATGTTAATAGCACTAGTGTTGTCACATAAAATGGTTACCGAAGATGTTGAAATCCGGAAATCGCTCAACACGCTTTTCATCCAAACAATTGGGTTGAACAACTTCCTGCAGAAATGTACTCCGCTTCGGCAGTCGAGAGTGCTATGCAATTCTGCTTTTTACTGTGCCATGCGACAAGGCAATGGCCAAGATAGAAGCATGCACCACTCGTGCTTTTCCGGTCATCCACTGAACCAGCCCAATCGGCATCTGAGTATCCAACAATATCCAAAGTTGTTCCCATAGGATACCAAATTCCGAAATTGATTGTACCTTTGATATATCGGATGATCCGCTTCACCGCTTTCAGGTGAACCTCCTTCGGTGCTGATTGATATCTCGCACAAATCCCAACACTGAAGGATATATCCGGGCGACTAGCCGTGAGATATAGTAGACTTCCAATCATACTGCGATACAGTTTCTCGTCTACATTCTCACTTTGTGATTCACTTCCAAGTCCCTTATGGCTAGTTCCCATTGGAGTCGGAAAATCCTTAGAATTTTCAAGATCAAACTTTTTGACCAACTCCAGTGCATACTTGGATTGACACAAGTGAATTCCTTCATCGTTTTGTTTAACTTGTAATCCAAGAAAATAATTCAATTCGCCCATCATGGACATCTCAAATTCGCTTTCCATGGTCTCCGCGAATTTGGAAGCATCATTATCTCTTGTTGCGCCAAAAACGATGTCATCGACATAGATTTGAGCAACTATGAAATTGTTTTGATAATGCTTCACAAAGAGAGTCCTGTCAGCTCCCCCTCGAGTGTAGCCCTTTTCCAAAAGGTGCTTTGTCAACCTTTCGTACCATGCTCGCGGTGCTTGTTTCAGACCGTAAAGAGCCTTTTTCAGACGAAAAACATGGTTAGGTAGTTTATGATCCACAAAACCTTTCGGTTGAGCCACATAAACTTCCTCATTTAAAAACCCATTTAAAAAGGCGCTCTTAACGTCCATTTGAAATAATCTGATTTTAAAATGACAAGCTATCGCAAACAATATACGAATGGACTCGAGTCTAGCTACAGGGGCGAAAGTTTCATCAAAGTCTATACCTTCTACTTGAGAGTAGCCTTGAGCAACTAACCTTGCTTTGTTCCTGATGATAGTACCTTCTTCATTTTTCTTGTTCTTGAAGATCCATTTGGTACCTATCACATTGTGTTGCGTCGGAGGCTTCGTTAATTCCCAGACTTTGTTTCGCTCGAATTGATGGAGCTCTTCTTGCATTGCTTTAATCCAGTAGTCATCTTGGAGAGCTTCATCAACATTCCTTGGTTCGATTTGAGATACATAGCATGCAAATCCGCAAACCAATTGTCTCCGTGTTCTAACTCCTTCTTGTGGATCTCCAATGATGTTCGATTCAGGGTGATCCTTGGAGATGCGTAACGTTTGAGGTAGAGGAGTAGACGGAGGTACACGAGATGATTCCTGCACATCAGATAAACTTGAAGAACCGTTAGATGCATCAACATTATTATCGAAAGAATTGTTAGAAGAAGATGCATTAGCAGGTGTATCATCATCAAGAGAGATATCGAGGGTAGATTTTTCAGATTCAAAGTGAAAAGCTTCATCTACCTTAACATTTATCGATTCTACGATCGTCTTAGATTGTAAGTTAAAAACTCGATATGCTCTGCTGTTTGTAGAATAACCTAAGAAAATCCCTTCGTCACTTCGAGAGTCAAATTTTCCAAGATTCTCACGATCACGTAAAATAAAACACCGACTCCCAAAGATACGAAAATATTTGATGTTAGGTTTTCTACAAAACCAAAGTTCATATGGTGTATTCAATGTCCCCGGGCGCAAATACACGCGATTAATAACATAAACAGCAGTGTTCACCGCTTCAGCCCAAAAATAAAAAGGTAAGTTCCGGCTGTGAAGCATAACACGTGCCATTTCCTGTACGACCCTGTTTTTGCGCTCGACTACACCATTTTGTTGAGGTGTGTAAGGTGCAGAGAATTCATGTTTAATGCCATTAGAAGTGCAAAAATCAATGAATTTGGAATTTATGAATTCCCCACCTCTATCACTCCTAACTCGAGTAATCCTATCATTCTTTTCAGTCATAATACGATTGCAGATTTCGAGAAAAGAATCAAAGGTATCAGCTTTTTCTTTTAAGAATGCTACCCAAGTATATCTAGAATAATCATCAACCAATAAGAAAATATACCATTTACCTCCCAGAGATGGTTGACGAGTTGGCCCCATTAAGTCCATATGCAAAAGTTCCAAAGGCCGTTTTGTACCTATGTGGTTCAAGTTCTTGTGTGCAGTCCTAGACTGTTTTCCTTTTTGGCAACCGCCACACACAAGGTTTTGTTCAAAAGAAAGTTTCGGAACCCCCTTGACCACATCTTTGTTCGAAATTCTAGCAAGTTCCTTAAAGTTTATGTGACCTAGCCTTTCATGCCAAAGTGTTTCATTTTTCAAAGATGCTAGGTTACATTTTTCAGAAATCTTAGTAGGAACTACATAACAATTGTTTTCTGATCTAACCCCCTTTAAAAAGAAAGCATGGTTCATGTCAGTTACAGTGCATTTATCAGATGAAAAATTAACTGAATAACCACTATCACAAAGTTGACTTATGCTTATGAGGTTAGTCTTAAGGCCATGAACAAATAACACATTATCTAGAACCGGGCCATCTGGAATAGCTACCGTTCCCTTTCCAACAATTTTGGAAGACCGACCATCTCCGAAAACAACAAGTCCTCCGGAGTTTTTCTCAAATGTTTGAAAACAGTTTTTGTCGCCGGTCATATGACGGGAACACCCGCTATCCAGGTACCAAGACGAACTATCATATGCATGCAAGGAAACATTGGTAGCAAGACAAGGGAAAATTTCACCTTTGCGCACCCAAACCCTTTTGGAGTGCGTCGGTAATGATCGTGAAGTTGATCTCCTAGGTGAGAGCGTCTTGCTTGAAGAATTGCTGCTCCTTGATGATGTCGTCTTGAGCGGTGTACTACCAAGACTCTTTTCCTTCAAATGATTTGCATTTGATTTCTGAGGAATAGCCTTTTTGGTAGTCATTGCAAGAGGTGCTTGAGGTGTGCGTTTGGCTTCCGTCTTGCAATTTCTCCTTATGTGCCCTGAAATGCCACAACGAAAACATACCTTGATTCTTGTCGATTCCGAGGAGGATGTAGTAGGTTTGTTGTCGTTGCTTGTCGTGAATTCCGGTGTCGGAGGAGGAGATACCGACTGAGGCACAAATACTGTCCCACTCGAACTTGGAATGTCTCCAGTTTGAGTGTATCCGAGGCCGAACTTATTTCTTTGACCAAGACCAAGAAGTCTGTCCAACTTACTCCTTCCAGAAGAAAATCTCTTTAAGTCATCCTTCAGTTGGCGTATGGTCTCCGTCATTTCCAATTTTTCCTGTCGAGCCTCGCCGTTGAGCTTCAAGAAGTAATTCGCTTTGTTCACCATATCCATATAATTCTTCTCGAGTTGCTCATTGGACTCTTGAAGGGAAACATTAGTTTTAATCAAATTATCCCTTTCCACTTCAAGATCGGTTGAGAGAGAGGTTACCCTTTTTACTTCTTCTTCGAGATCCTGCAATCTCCCTTTCAACCCCTTGTTTTGCTTAGCCAGTTTCTTTGAATCCCTCAAAAGTTGTGGTAGGCTAGAGCAAAATCTTCACCTTCAGAATCATCCGATTCATCGTCCGTTGCAATCTTTTCAACAGAGGAGTTGGACAAGGAATCGGATGTACTTGCCATTAAGCACATGAAGGGTGAAGATGTAGTGGACGCGTGGAAAGCTGTCGCGTTGTCTTCTTCATCACTTGAGGATGACTCATTTGACGTGGAGTTGTCATCCCAAGTAACAACTTGCATCGCTTTCTTCTTAGCCGGATTCTTGTTGGGACATTCCGTTGCAATGTGGCCGTAGCCTCGACATTTGAAGCACTGAACTTGTCCCTCTGAACTTTTCTTATCCTTTGAGAAGTTCTCTTGCTTTCTTGACTTGTAAGTTGAAGAACCCTTGCCTTTCTTCGACTTTCCGAAGGATGGAGTTTTGCTTGGATTACCCCTTCGAAAGTTGCGGCGAAACTTCCTTGTCAAGAGAGCGAGCTGCTTCTCAAAGTCCTCCATAGAAAGGTTCTCGTCGTCGTCCGAGGAGGATGAATCCGCGTCTTCTTCTTTAGTTGATTTCAATGCGTAACCTGAAGACTTAGAAGAGGATGCCTTTCCAGAAGAATAGTTAGTAGGAAATGTCATTTCATAAGTTTGTAAAGCACCTACTAATTCTTCTACACGCATTTCGTCCGGGTGTTTAATTGTTTCAATGGCTGCGACCTTCGGGCGAAATCGTTCAGGAAGAGTTCTTAGAATTTTTCTTACAACTTTAAATTCTGGAATCTTCTCTCCCAAGTTAGCACATGAGTTTACGATGTCTTGCAATCGTGTGTAATAGTCAGTGAAAGATTCATTCTCTGCCATAGAGATAGAGTCAAACTTGCTCGTGAGCATTTGCAGTTTCTGAATCTTCACTAGGTTAGTTCCCTCATGCGTAACTTGAAGAACATCCCAGATTTCTTTCGCAGTCTCACATGCCGAGACGCGAGAGAACTCAGTTTGTGACAAAGCATTAAATAAAGCATTAATTCCCTTGCCGTTGTAAGAAGAAGAATCTATCTCTTCCTTGGTCCATTTCGACCTAGGTTTTAAGGTGCGAACATCATCTAAAATTTCAGTTGGATTAGACCATCCTAATTCAATTGATTGCCACACCCTTTCGTCGATGGAAATTAAAAAGGCTTTCATCCGCACTTTCCAGTACGCATAATTTGTTCCATCAAAGAAAGGGGGTCGATTGATGTTTCCACCTTCAACCATTGTTTACAACCCTATTCCCGCTCTGATACCACTTGTTGGGTTATAAGTAAAAGGATCTAAATAGGGGAAAAAACACCTAGAGGGGGGTGAATAGGTGTAAACAATAAACACTCAAAAAATCATTGCGCAAATAAACCCAATGCGGAAAAATAAAAGAACACGCAAGATTTTTACGTGGAAAAACTCCAAACCGGAGTAAAAAACCACGGGACCGATAACACGGCGAAATCCACTAGAATTAACACACGTACAAGGTGATATACCGTACTCACAGACGACTCAACCTTTTTCATACGCTCCTAGTAGATCTTCCCGCTCGCTCCACGACGCTTCTCGAATCCACGATCCGCGCCCAACGCTGAATCCACAGCGTCCAACGTCGAGTCCACGACGTCCGACCGAATCCACGGTCTTCACCCAGTGGCACGCTTCGAATCCACGAACGTACCTCGCTCCGAATCCACGAGAGCGGTTGCACCTTGAATCCACAAGGCCACGCGAGTCCACGCGCCGATTTGGGGTAAATCGTTGTTTGTTTGGGTGGTGATGATCCGCCGAATACTTAGATTAAAGATAGATCGGAAATACCATCTAAGTATTCATTGATTTGATTCTACTCAAAATGTGAGTATGGAAAACCTAGAATCAAATCAATCAATATAGATGAAGAAACATAGAATAAATCTATTGATTTCCTTTCTTCTCTATATATGTGGATTTTTTCTTTTCGGCTATTTTCTTCTGTAATAGCGGATGCCCTAGAAATGAATACAGGGCCTATTTATAGGTTAGAAACCCTAGGAAGAATATACGGATCAAAAACAGCCTTTTCTGGAAAGAATTACCGACGGCGATCCGGATTGGATTTGGCGATCCGGATTGCAGAAGCACAAAAGACGGTTTCCAGAAAATTGCTTGTTCGGGATCCGGATCGTAGTCCCCGATCCGGATCGTTCATACAGTTTTACCAAAACATCATGTTCGGGATCCGGATTGCAGTTCCTGATCCGGATCGAGGAAGCAACAGGTAAAACTAATGTTCGGGATCCGGATCAGAGGAGGCTGCGATCCGGATTGAACCAGTGTATGAACCAACACCCTTCGGGATCCGGATTGCCGAGCTCGATCCGGATCCTGAACATGTCCCATGTCCAGTTTTTGATGTTTAAGCAATTAAAACCTCTTCCAGGTGTTTCTACACTATAAGAAGTATTCGGATCATCAAAATTCTTTAGTTAAACGTACCTGATCCTTTTGAATTCTTCTTTCTTGAGATTGAGGTATACGATCCAAAGTTTCTTTATCTTCAATCTTCAAGACTTAATACAATCACGAAATACGCCAACTCAAATTCCGTAACAGTTGTTGGAGAACAAGGGTACCGAGCGTGACCATCACGAGAAGTCACTTGGATGTCTACTCACTCGTCAGTGACTTACTCGATGTTGCAGTAGTGTGACTGGTCCTTTGACCTGCGGTGTCTCGGCTATTCACAATGGGGTTACTGTAGTTTGACTGTAAATACACTTGGTCCCTAGCCATTCGGATACTTGCAGTGCATGTTGGCTGCAATAGGTTCGTTGTAGGAATAGGGTGTACACCTATTTGGAATCTATCGCCCTTAGTAGATAAGGGAGTTAGTCCTATGTGATTTATGAGATCGAGTTTAGAAGACCATGGCCAAGGCAGAGTAGATAACGGAAAGGGTTTCCGATATTAGAAATTCAAGTCGAATAAATTTGACATATGACAGACGGTAGGGTTTGACGAGCAATTCCATGACCTTCGTCTAGTTAGGACTCTTGATAGAAAATCTATCACACGTTAACTGCACCTAGAGGTTCAGTATTCCATTCTACTGGAATGTCACTACATATTGCTAGGCGTCACTGGTGAATTATGGGACTTACGAGAATTATCCGGATGATCGATAATTCTTATTGGGCTGAGTTTGAATTGTTCTAAACCACTGAAAAGAGTTTCAGTGATATTATTGATGGTGATCACAATATATCTCACTACTAGATAGAATAGAACCTATGGGGTCACACATAAGAGATTATGACTAATCGGATAGTTGGATCGCGATTTTTGAATCGCCTGAGGACCTAATTGTCAATACGTTGATAATTAGACTAATTTATAATTGTTACAAATAAGGATTTTAAAGTGCAAATGTTGCAAGGATTTACTAATAGTTAGTGAGTTGTGAGAGGATTTAAGTGCAAATGTTGCATTAATCATTTGATTTGATCAAATTAGGATTGAGTTCAAGTCGAATTAAATTAGAATTTAATCAATTCAACCGATTAGGGATAAGATAAACTTAAATCCCTCTTAATATTATCCTAATATTTATCTTAATGATTATAAAAGGATTATATCGCTCTTTATACTTATGAGTTTTCTTTAGAGAAAGAAAAGAAAAGAGAAAACCCTAGTCGTCATCTCTTTCCTCGTTTTTCTCTTTTCTAAATATTCACATTCAAAGAAAGACGTTTTCTGCAAGAGAGCCAGCACCCGGTGAGAATTTTGATCAGATCGATACCCGTAGAGGCTGGACGCGTGTGGGGCTTCAGAGAACCAAATTTCACGATCATCACATTGCGGTATAGATCACATTGCGGTATAGATCTCCCAGCGCAAAGGTGAAGATTAGATCTTCCTCTTCCTTTTTAATCTTAAATACATGAGAGATTCTATTTTGCGTGGTTTTGAGATCGGATCTTAAATTTTTTAAATATTTGTTTATTTAATTTTTTTTTTCGCTGAATTTATTTTGCACAAAATCCTAACAAGTGGTGGATTCGTTTCGTGACCAAAAAATGACATGGAAGTACACTATCTCCTTGGTTTTCCAAGTATTAATTCTAGTATTTCTATTGATAATGGATAATAGATAATAGATATTGAGAATTAACCGTACCATAGACTTGAATAAGGGGAAGAGATTGCGGCCTTGAACCCCGCTGGACTCGGCTGCCAAGTTGACAACATTGTTTTTTAGGGTTGTAAATACAATCTTGTGCTCTGGAAAGTCATCTAGCTCAGATTCATCCCATCTAGCATGTCAAAATTGAATATTCTTTTAAGAGAAAGAAATACCACAATCCATTATGAAATTGATACAATGTTAATCATTAACGCCTATTGAACTGCATGCGATTTTTCCTATTCATTAACTGAATGGTCGGATTAAAAATGTAAGATGCATTAAGCGCAAATGGAGACCAATTTTAGCAGACAATATATATATTTGAAAATCAAACAAAGGAAGTATAGTAATATTAAAAGGTTTAAAATTTAGATATCTAATTTATCTCTAGTTAATGAAAAGTGTCCTTTTTGGTTACAAAATATTCTTTCATATACCTTTAATTGCCCTTTAAAGTTTTACTTACTAATGGGGTTTAGGATTTAGATGTGCCATTTGGAAAAATGCATGCCGGACGAATGTAAAATTTTTGAACAATAGTAAAAGTTATATAAGAATTAGTCACTTGAAATAAATGAGCGCTCCAATGCACCCTTTGTGAAAAAAAGGAAATGTAAATATAATAAAAACAGTTTTTCATATGAATTTCGATAGCAAATTTTATTTGATTACAATCATCTAATTTGGCAGAAGAAAATAGGAAGAGTTATAGTAGATTTAATTAAATTTGATTTATTTCTTAATATTAAATTAATTCAAAATTTTAATCATGTTGGTTTATTAAGTAAAAAATTCTATATTATATATGCTGATCATCGATTTGAATAATCCATTCCCGAAAAGAATAATGTACTAAGCAAGGAATTAAGTGCCGTGGCACGGGAGCGTGCCGCTCGCCGCCTGGCACGGTACGGTATCGGCACGCTTGCGTGCCGACACGTGGCACGCTTGCGTGCCGATGGATACACATGACCTCCCAGTGTCACGCTCTGACCACTGTTTTTTTTTATTTTTTTCGTTCCCAATAAGCTTTTATAATGCTATATTGAAAAGTTTAGTTAAATAATTATAAATATTGACTATATATAACTATTTTTAAATTAAAGAAAGATATATTTTTCAAAATTTTAAGAAAAATTGTGAGAATTGTTTAACTTTTAAAATTAGTTTGATTTTATTTTTTTTTCTTAAAATTTAAAAAAAATATAATATACAAAATTAGAGAAATATTTTTTTTCAAAATTTTAATGTATATTTACAGAATTGATGCATATTGATTTGACAAGAGACCGCTAGATATTTAGATTAACCATAATAGGACCGTAATTGCTTTAGATAACTTTTTTTTATTTAAATTTTTTAAATATTTGAAGAAAAATATTTTTTATTACAATATTTTTTAAAAAATATTAGATCTATTCATAAAAATTAGCAATAAATTATATGACAAATAAATTAAACAAATTTAAGTATTAATTAATTTAATTTATCTTTTAATTTTATCAGTATTTTTAATCTTTTAAAAAGTTAAAAATATTTTTATCGCAAATCTCATCTAAAATACTATATCTATCTAAAATAATTAAAATTTTGACTATATAATAATTAAATCAATAATATTTATTTTCAACTTTTTATAAAATATAAATAAAAAAATTACCTAATTTTATATTTTTTTTAAAAAAAAAATTTACAAATTAAAAATATTTTTTTAAAAAAAAATTACGTTGGAAATATAAAGGCGAATCCAAAAAAAAATTGAATGGAAGACATAAGAACCTACAAAAAAAAAAAATTATTAAAAATATAATAATAATAACAACGGATTAAAGGTATAAAAGCTCACCCAAAAAAAAAAACAATCACAAAAAAAAAAATCAAAACTAACTGTGAGAGAGAAAAAAAAAACAATCGTAACAAAAAATCTAAATAGTTAACTGTGTGGAGAGAGAGAGAGAGAGAGAGAGAGAGAGAGAGAGAGAGAAGGATTTGCATAAAAAAAAAAAAACAGAAAAAAAAAAAGGAGCGGCGTTACCGAAAAAAAAAAAGGAGCAGCGATACCCCGTGGGGTATCGCGCAGTCTCATGCGATACCCGCAAGGGTATCGCGGCACGGGAGGTGCCTTGGCACCCCCCTTGTACCGTGCCCCTATATTAGGGGCACGGTACGTGCCGCCCCGTGCCGCTCCCGTGCCGAGCGGCACGGGCGACACTTTATTCCTGGTATTAAGTAATTGGCATTGTTTACTTGAAGAAGCTTTCTAGTCTAGCTCGTATTATTATTACCTTAGAAATGCATCAGTGAAGCCGGATAAGCCATCAACACCAAATTTTGGTGCGTCGAAAAGGTCGTCAGCAAGCGTCAACAGGCAAGAACCCTTTACAAAAGCAGTGCGAAATGCCGCAAACTCCGGCTCGAAGACAGCGACGGATACAGCAAAGTGCGACTTCACGACCGTAGGCCTTGAAAACTCAACCTTCGACGCTCCTTCTTCCTCCCACCATCTATATATACAGGATAGAAAAAGAGAAGTTAAAACCAACCATATATGTGTGTCGACTTAGATAACTTTCGCCTTTATTTACGGTGATGAGATATTCAAATCGACAATTGACAGCATTAGAATAGGATGTAAGATAATTGAATATATTTCAAGTAGCAGTATTATTTTTATGTTTATTTGAAAATTTGAACCACCTTCCTAAAATAAAGAATGATATTCTTCACAACAAGATCAAGCGTTATAAATTTTATTCTAGATGCATGTCTAAAAAAATTTTTCTAATGAAAGTTAAACTAATTTTGACATTTTAAATCGTTAGACAAGAAAATAACTAGTATAGATTGTTAAAATTGTCAATTTTAATTTAAGACCACTTGATAATTAAGTAAGTAAATAATATCTAAAAATTAATACAATTTGGAAGTCTAAAATTTGGATGTCCCATTATTAAAAATAAAGTAGAATTATCAAGTTATTTATGTCTAAATTTTGGATGCCCAATTATAATTTTAAGGGCATATATACATTGTTTCTCGTTTAACGGTGCAAAACAATATAAATCACTTAATTTTTTTATAATTTTTTTTTTCTTTTAACTACTTAGAAGAAGATCTAAAACTTCAATCTTGAATTTAAGGTTTCCATAAATCATAAAATTTGTTTGTAAGATGTTCAAACACTCTAGATTATGTTTAAAGTATCGATCATCGATGCCTTATCATTATAAATGAATTTATAATTCAAAAGACTAATTAAATTGGTGCTATTCATTACACAAAACTAATTAAGGGTGTGTTTAGTTTTCTAAATAATATTCCAAAAAAAAAAGGTTTTGGCCAGAAAAATATTTTTCGTCCATTTAATTTCTAGAAAAAAATATTTTTCCTAAAAAATTTTTTCCCAAATTTTCACAAAAAAGTCTGCATTTCATTGTGTTAATTTTTTATCCAAAAAAATTATGAAAAGAATATTTTTCATGATAAACATTTTTTTCTAAAAAAAAAAATTAATAATTTTTTAAAAAACTAATTAAACACCCCCTTATTCGGAGATATATAAGAGTAATGGCCGGTGCTTACTTTTCAAGTGCTTCAATTTCTTGTTTGTGAATGTTTTGGAGCATTGCTAAATCATGCTTCGCGAGTTGGAGACACATTTGTTTATATCCGGTGGTTGGCCATAATTGCCTGATGATGCTTCTTGATTCCAGTCTTAGTAAATTGTAGCGTCGAGGGTATGTGAGAGCATATTTTACCTAAATTGATAGTCAAAAACAATATGACAAATTAGCAAGTAATAAAAAATTTATATCAACTGTCCCTAGTGGCAAGTTTAGTGGTTATATCCGAGACCCAGTTCGAAGTAGTTGCTACAATTTTAGTTTATTTAAAAATAAACAAGTAGCATGCTATCAAAAAATAAAAATTATTTATATTTTTAGTGATAATATTGTATGTGATCGATTTGATAAAAAAATAGTAATAAGTCAATCACATTATGATATAATACATTAATTGGAAAGATCATAGAGAACTGTTACTGTAATTTTGAGTTGAAAAAGTTGATCAAAAAGAAAAATGTTGATTTATGAGCTGTTATATCATGCGGCTTGTTTGATTGGAATTTTATCAGTCCTACATAGAATCACTAGTACATATTCTCCCAAAAGATCAATTTGATAAAAATGGCTAAAAAATATACTTAACACTATCGCTATTGTGCACAAATGAATAAAAAATGCTCCTGGAATTGACATGTGAGATAGAGAACCAACCTAGGGATCATATAACTAATTATCTATTGGATCGAGTAGAAGTCATAATCAGAGCATATTCAGAGTCGATATCACAATTAAACATCGAAGAATATACATTATAGGAGGTATGTTTCGGGACCTAAGTTCTTGGTTCCAGAACTCCACCATGTTCCATAACCTCTAGCGGTGTTCCACAAAAACCGAAGGTGGAATCCAAGCTAAAGGCTGATGTTTCTGAACATAGATCTATGTTTCGAAAGTGTCAAATTTCATAACACCCTGCTTTGGTTTTGAAACATGGAATCATGATGACTATATTAAATTAGATTTGACTACAACTTGATCTAATTTTATATTTTAAAATTGGAAATGATCCAAGATCATCTTGTTTTTAAGCGGAGAACGACGGTAGAAGTGTCTTGAGAGACTCAGATGTACGGTGGTAATCTATTCCTACTTATATTAGGGTTTTCGATATTTAAACTTTGTAATCCCTGTTTTAAGGCTTTAGAGATTCATTGTAAAATCCTAGTCAGGACAGAAAATATGAGAGAGCTATATGAGAAAGATTTATTGTATCCAATCTGCTCCTTAAATTTTGAGTGTGGATTAATTGAAGAAAGCATTGAGGAGGTTTTACTTGTGGGTGTCGGCACACGGTTGGTCGAACCAAATAAATTCTTATGTTTTTATTCTTTTATTGCTTTGTTATTCTCATGCTTATTTTCTTGATCGTTCTCATCAATTTTTTTTACATAAAATTTTGGTTTTCCACTACACTCTTGTTCCGAGAAGATTTGAGGTGTGCTCGGTTATCCTCAGTCAGTCCCGAGAAGATTTGAGGTGTGCTTTGTTATTCTCGTGCTTTTTTTCTTTATCGTTCTCATCAATTTGTTTTTACATAAATTTTGGTTTTTTGCTACACTCGTCTCGAGAAGATTTGAGATGCGCGGTTATCCTTAGTCAGTCCCTTCAATAAGTATCAAGGCATTGGTTCTGTTTTAGTTTGGCATGATAGTGAAACGATGGTGGGGAAAGTTACATCAAGCAACTACGAGATTCTTTGTTTCAACGGAACGAATTTTGCACTGTGGAAGTTGAAGATACTTGTAGTGCTTATAAAGGATGCTTGTGATATTGCTTTGTATGAAAAGGAGAATAAGATGGAAGGGAGGACAAATAAGAAATTTGAAGAGAAGGATAAGATAGCTTTAACAAACTTATTTTTGGCATTGGATAATTACTATTTTGTGTAGAGACCGAGTCTACTATGAAAGGGGTTGGAGAGAAATTAAAGAACCTCTATGAAGGTAAGTTATTAGTGAACAAGATTATTCTGATACGACAATTACATAATTTATGGATGAAGGATGGGACACCTACATAAGAACACTTGAGTGCTTTCAATTCCATTGTGAGCAAGCTCACAGTCTTGAGCATGAAAATTGATGAAGAAGAAAAAGGCCAGAATTTAGCTTTGCTCAAAGCCGAACTCTTGGGACAATTTGATCATGAATTTGAGCCACATGAAAACCCTTGAGACTAAGTCGGTTGTGGCATCATTGTTTACCGAGGAGATGAGGTGCAAGTCAAGTTAAGGAAGCTCTTGTGGGGATGCTATGATAGCATTGGAAAGACCCTTTGAGAGGGAGAGTGGTGATAGGGGAAGATCAAGATTGAAATCCAATGACAAGAAAAAAGTAGAGTTCTAGAATTGTGAATAATCGAGGCATGTGAAGAAAGATTGCCAGGTGAATAAGGGAAGTGATGGTAAATTGGATTCATGCAACTTCTATGGTAATGACAAGAAAAAAGTAAAATTCTAGAATTGTGAAAAATCGAGGCATGTGAAGAAAGATTGCGAGGTGAATAAGGGAAGTGATGGTAAATTGGATTCAAGCAACTTCTATGGTAATGCAGTGGAAGCGGATGCTAAGTCAACTATTTTGGAGGTCAAAAATGCTTTGGTCGCTCTGGATATATTCGAGATTGTCTACCATTCAATTTTGGATTCGAGAGCATCTTTTCACATTACTCTTTATGATGACTAGTTTTAAACTTACAAATTATCGGATGATAGAGTCATCTATTTGGAAGACAACAATATGTCCTATGGTTGGAATGGGAAATGTTAGGATCATAGTATTATTCAACAGTTTCTAATGTTCGGCATTTGGTCGCTCTGGATATATTCGAGATTGTCTACCATTCAATTTTGGATTCGAGAGCATCTTTTCACATTACTCTTTATGATGACTAGTTTTAAACTTACAAATTATCGGATGATAGAGTCATCTATTTGGAAGACAACACAATATGTCCTGTGGTTGGAATGGGAAATGTTTGGATCATAGTATTATTCTGACAGTTTCTAATGTTCGGTATGTTCCGACACTCTAGAAAACACTTTTATCACTTGAAAAGTTTGTAGAGGGTTGCGATTTGTTGGTGAGAAAATCACTCGAAGGTGTGTCAAGGGTGTTTGGTGTTGATGAATGGAGAACAAGCAAGTACTCTATACAGATTTGATGGCTGAGGCTCAAGTGGAGGATGTGGTTTGCGGGTAGCATGAATTCAGAGTCTCCAACTATATGGCATCATTGTATAGGACACATGAGCGAGTGTGAATTGCAGGTATTATCTAATTGAGAGATTCTTCCTGGTTACAAGTTCGCACCACTGGAATTATGTAAAAATTGCATCTACGGAAAACAATGAATGTTTGTTATTCTCTCTGTCCCATCAAAGGAGAAAGAATTATTTCGAATTGATTCATTTGGGTACTTGAAAGTCAATGCATCTTTCGGCGGATGTTCTGATTTTGTCTTCTTTATTGAATACTCTCAGATAGTTTGGATGCATTTATGGGTTTGAAGATCAAGTGCTTACTTTCTAATAATGGAGAGGCGTATTGCTCGAGAGAGTTTGACGAGTCTTGTAGTGAGTATTAAGAAAAATATGCACCTCATGATTTCGAATATGCTGCAACAAAATGGAGTGATGGAGAGATTGAACATAACACTTATGAAGAGGGCCCGAGGCATGTTGAATACGCAAAACTTGACAAGGGATTGCGGGCAGAAGTTACAAGCACGTTTTGCTACTTGATAAACTTATGATTCCGAATATGCCGCAACAAAATAGTGTGACGGAGAGATTGAACATAACACTTATGGACAGGGCCTGAGGCGTGTTGAGTATGCAAAACTTGACAAGAGATCGTGGGTGGAAGTTATGAGCACGTCTTGCTACTTGATAAACCGAGTGTTGACAAAATCACTTGGGTTGGAAATCTCAGAAGAAGTTTGGAGCAACAAGCCCATAAGTTACTCTTATCTTTGTATATTTGGATGTGACGCGTATGTGTGGATACCGAAGGAAATAAAAACAAAGTTGAACAAGAACTCTTCAATGTACGTTTTTCTTGGGTACGCAGAAGGTATTAAAAGGTATCATTTGTGAGACCCTACTACCCACGACATTGCCATATGTTGTGATGTTGTCTTCAATGAGGAGTCCTTTCAAGGCATCGAGGAGAAGTGATATGATTATGCCAAAGTTCCAATTGAGAGCTTTGAAGTACGTAATGAGATGCTAGATGAATAAGCACAATCATACGACAAGGTGGTTAATAATGAACCAGTCTCAGTTTCTTCACAATCATCCAAAGATGCAAGTTCATCGGTAGGGCCACCAGTATATTTTTTGCGTCCCAAGAGCATCACTAGACCTCCTATGAGGTATAATGGCTATATCACTTCTTTTATTTTTTTCTGCTAACTATGTCAACACAAATATCATTTTGACGAAGAAAGATGAGCCGACTTCATACGAAGAGAGTTGTAAGTCGACCAATGCAGAGAAGTGGCAATGGATGATGGAGGAGGAGATGGAGTCACATTAGAAGAATGAGACATCGAAGCTTGTAAAATTACTGAAGGAGTGGAATTCCATTGGATGCTGGTGAGTTTATAAGGTGAAACATGATACAAAATGGGAATATAGAGAGGTTCTAGACAAGGTTGGCAATGAAGGGTATGCTCACAAGTCGGGAATTGACTTCGATGAAATCTTTGCAATAAAGGCAAGAAAGATCTAGTTTGTTGGCTAAAGAAATTGTTGTGTGACTTAAAACAAGCATGGAGGTATCGGTAGAAGTAATTTGATGTCTTTATAGTGAGTTTCGAGTTTGATAGATTGACGCAAATTATTATACTTACTTTTGTGGATATGATGATGGGAGCTTTTATATTTTGTTATTGTATATCAACGACATTGTAGACGCAATAAATAGAAAGGACCGCATATCTACTCTAAAAACTTACTTGGCTAGAGAATTTGCTGTGAAGGACTTGGGAGTCTTGAACCAGATACTTGGGATGAGGGTGCCACGAAAGAGGAAGAATAAAAAGGTCTGGCTTTCACAGAAAGGTTGTGGAGAAGGTTCTACAATGCTTCAGTATGCAGAACGTGAAGCCAGTATATATCTCGTTTTCTATTCATTTAAAATCA
>JAQOTM010000164.1:78305-181537 GCA_029168755.2 Tillandsia fasciculata | reverse complement strand
CTTGTATTTTTCGGAACACGGATGCGGAAAACACGGATTTCGAGGTGTGGTGGGCACGTTCGGCGGCCGGAGTTGCGCCGGCGGCGGCGGCAGGCGGCGGAGGCGCGCGGCGGGCTGAGGCACAGCGCTCGGTCCACCGCGGAGGGTGTGCACCGGGGCGCGGGACGCGTGGCGGCCCGGGAGTGGCGGGCGCACGCGCGCGCGGTCCATGGACGCGCGACCTGGTGCATGGACTGGCGGGGGACACGTGGCAGCTTATGGTTGGAGAGGTGTTGTGCGCGTGCTCCACGCAAGGAGCGAAGCAGGTGAACGGGGCAGGTGGCCCTACGCGCGGGGCAGGCGGGCAGCAGGTGGGCACGGTTCCTGAGGCGTTGACGCGGGGGGACCGTGCGTGGGAGCGCCACGTGCGCGGAGCAGCGTGGGTGGCTAAGTTTGCTGTTCGCTGTTCGGGGGCGACGTGGCGGATCCTGGCAGATTCGGGCACGCGAAGCGGACGCACTGTGCGCGCCCGAAACCTTTCGGGTGCCCGAAACTTGGACATGGAGGGTATTAAAGGATTTGTTGAGTTTTGGGCTATAAATCCCCCTTTGGCAGCACATTTTGGCCTTCTTCCCGAGCCCATCCCTCTGTGAGGCTTCAAGGAAAGTTGTTCATCATCTTGTGGAGCATTTCGTGATGGATTCTCAGATTTTTTGGAGGCCTCGATATGCGCGCTTTCTGCGACGCGGCGCACTACGACATTTCTTGGATTTTGGCTTCCACCGTCACTTTTCGGTCCGCGAGGCACCCTGGATCACCCCGATAGTATTTTGAGCTGATTTTTGCGGGTAGCGCATTCACGAGAGGTACGCCTTCGATTCTTGTGTTGATCACTTCGTCTCGATTTGAGTTTTTGGCACGGTTTAAGCATATAGAGCGTCGAAGGTTGAGTTTTTGGCACGATCATCAAAGGTCCAAGCATATAGAGCGACGGTTTCATATTATACGCGGATATCTTGAGAAGAAATTTATCGAGGTGCGGAGAGTAGACTCCACGGATAACGTGGCTGACCCACTGACTAAGCAACTAAGCCAGCAGAAGACTAAAGCCCACCTTGAGAAGATGGGGCTTAGGTATATGGCTAATTGGCTTTAGTGCAAGTAGGAGATTGTTAGATGTATGCCCTAGAAGCCAACATGGCCGACATATGTATTCTTTCTAGGATATAAATTTATATTGATATTACATTATGAATGTTATTGGGTTTTTTATTTCCATTTATGTTGTGTATGTGTCCATGAATTGTCCAAGAAATTAATAAATTGATGATACATATTTCAAGAGTTGAGAATTGAGACATATATTATTAGTGATTAATTTCTAAATGCTCGTCATCAATGGATCATCACGGGACAGTGATCGATCCGGTGAGTGGTGCAGAGGTCGCTTCCCTTTTAGGTAGATGAGTCTCGAGTCAACAGTGTGGGGACACTGGAGGCGAATTGCAGGTAGTTGTTGTTGGGTTATAAGTAAAAGGATCTAAATAGGGGAAAAAACACCTAGAGGGGGGTGAATAGGTGTAAACAATAAACACTCAAAAAATCATTGCGCAAATAAACCCAATGCGGAAAAATAAAAGAACACGCAAGATTTTTACGTGGAAAAACTCCAAACCGGAGTAAAAAACCACGGGACCGATAACACGGCGAAATCCACTAGAATTAACACACGTACAAGGTGATATACCGTACTCACAGACGACTCAACCTTTTTCATACGCTCCTAGTAGATCTTCCCGCTCGCTCCACGACGCTTCTCGAATCCACGATCCGCGCCCAACGCTGAATCCACAGCGTCCAACGTCGAGTCCACGACGTCCGACCGAATCCACGGTCTTCACCCAGTGGCACGCTTCGAATCCACGAACGTACCTCGCTCCGAATCCACGAGAGCGGTTGCACCTTGAATCCACAAGGCCACGCGAGTCCACGCGCCGATTTTGGGGTAAATCGTTGTTTGTTTGGGTGGTGATGATCCGCCGAATACTTAGATTAAAGATAGATCGGAAATACCATCTAAGTATTCATTGATTTGATTCTACTCAAAATGTGAGTATGGAAAACCTAGAATCAAATCAATCAATATAGATGAAGAAACATAGAATAAATCTATTGATTTCCTTTCTTCTCTATATATGTGGATTTTTTCTTTTCGGCTATTTTCTTCTGTAATAGCGGATGCCCTAGAAATGAATATAGGGCCTATTTATAGGTTAGAAACCCTAGGAAGAATATACGGATCAAAAACAGCCTTTTCTGGAAAGAATTACCGACGGCGATCCGGATTGGATTTGGCGATCCGGATTGCAGAAGCACAAAAGACGGTTTCCAGAAAATTGCTTGTTCGGGATCCGGATCGTAGTCCCCGATCCGGATCGTTCATACAGTTTTACCAAAACATCATGTTCGGGATCCGGATTGCAATTCCTGATCCGGATCGAGGAAGCAAGCAGGTAAAACTAATGTTCGGGATCCGGATCAGAGGAGGCTGCGATCCGGATTGAACCAGTGTATGAACCAACACCCTTCGGGATCCGGATTGCCGAGCTCGATCCGGATCCTGAACATGTCCCATGTCCAGTTTTTGATGTTTAAGCAATTAAAACCTCTTCCAGGTGTTTCTACACTATAAGAAGTATTCGGATCATCAAAATTCTTTAGTTAAACGTACCTGATCCTTTTGAATTCTTCTTTCTTGAGATTGAGGTATACGATCCAAAGTTTCTTCATCTTCAATCTTCAAGACTTAATACATTCACGAAATACGCCAACTCAAATTCCGTAACAATCTCCCCCTTTGGCGGTTTCGTGACAAAACACAAATCCACAAAAGAAAATTCAAAAAGATATTTTTGTTGCTATCACCATACAACAAAAATTTACAAAAGAGATCCAGAAATTAAAAACATGAGATAAACTCCTAGAACAGACTCTAGACTTAGACATCTGTAATCTCTGCACACAGAAGGCATTCTTGACAAACAAAATCGTTAGATACCTCAAGAATTGAAACATTCAAAACCAACTACAGAGATAGAGTTTATTCTCATCATGACATTTGAAAAATTCAGATATGTAAGAGAATCATAGTTAAAACCAACATATCTTCTAAGCAATCGAAAACCAAATGTCAAAGTATGTTAGTCCAACATCAACTTGTTAGTCATATTACATGCCCAAATAGTTAGTCGAATAGTTAGTATAGAGGCATGTCACAAATTCATCATTCATTGTTCAAAGTTCTCTCTAACTCTCTCCCCCTTTTTGTCACAAAACAAAGCCAAAACGTAGCAAGAGCTACAATATGTAAGGAGAGTAAAAAAAAGTTCTATTAATATGCACAAATTGAAAACTAAACTAAAAGTAAGAATAAAACTAAAACCTAAAAAACCTGCACAAAAAGAATGAGTCAAAAATAGTCAGTTGTCAGAATCTGAATCTTCAGAACTTGTGCAACCCAGCTTGTAGAACATCTTTGTCAATCGCTTGTGCACAGAATTGACCTTTTTAGTGATAGTAATGTGAGCTGCCGTGACTATCTCAAGCTCATTGCAAATTTTTGTTGCTCTTTCAAGATCTGTTCTTGCTTGACAGATAGTTGTTGTTGCAACTTGAAGATCGAAGTCAATGATGCTTCATCATCCGTGCCGGGTTCTTGTCGAGACGTTGAGGCCGAGGTGCCGTCACAAGGTTTCTTTCAATAACATGAGGCAATTTGTGAAGTGACTTCACAATTGTTGATTCATCTATCATCCCGCAACTGTGCTGATATGATGTAGAGCTTACATCAATGTCAAACTTTCGTAAGATCCTCATGATGAGTAGAGGAAAGGAAGTCGCTCAGAGGGTGAGGATGCACAATGTATCTTGACATTCTGTTCCAAATTATATAGGGAATATTCATATTCAATCCAATAGCCTCAGATGGTGACCTATGAGATATAGGAATAGCAGCCGCTCCCATCTCACAACCTTGGTCTGCAAGTTGGGCAGAATGTTATAACATGTTATGAAGTTTAGAAAACGGTACTCCAGTCGTAGATGTTTGGATCTGACACTTTTGCCGTCAACAGATTTAGTTCCTTCCAAACAGATCTTGTCGATCACAGTTTGCCACAATGCAGTTGTCAAACTTTTTCCTTTCAAAAAGTTAAGCCCCGATGTGCTAGAATCCATTCCAAGGACTTCACCAATTAACTGCGGTGTGATCTTAATCTTCATTCCTTGGATGTTTGTATAGAAATGCATAGACCCATTTTCATCCTCTTGAAGATGTCTCGCATTCGTGTAGAAGGTTCTCACACGATACAAACAATATCCTAGAAGTTCAGGGAATCGGCAGACTTGAAGCAGAGAAGCTTGTTCAATTAAGGTTCCAAATTCTGGTGAATGATTGCGAAGGGCTTCAATGTTGACATGACGTTCTCCGATGCATTCACGTCGTTCAAAGGCTCGAAGACGGTCAGTATTAACGACTACCTCTTCAACACGTGGCGGAGAGTCAGGAGCTATTGGTGTGTCAATATTAGTGTCTCGTCTTAATCCATAACGTCGAGCAAGTCGTTTCCGTTTCACAGAGATAGTTGGAGCAGACATAGGAGCTTTCCCAGTGTCCATGGGTGCTTTTCCTTTTGTTTAGATTTAGTAGGCAATACCTCATCATCATCATCGTCTGTCAACATATCCCAGTGTACTTCATCAGGGTTTTCTTCAAGTTCTGTGTCACTTATAACTTCCACTTCACCTTTTCGTTGGAGTTTCTTGGCTCGTTTCAGTTTGTTGGTTGCTCGAGTATGTACCATCGTAACAGTAGCAAGATTAACCAGGAGAATGCCATTGGTGTGAGTGCTCTGAGTTTTGAGAATGTGTCCTGTGCAAAACCAACTCAAGAACATATGAAAAATCGTCAATTTTGAAAAATTTGAAAAATTGTACCTAGACAATCATAATCATGTAGAGAAGCCAAGAATCAAATTAGTTTTCCAAAAAGAATTTTAAAAATAGATCAATTCCATGATTTTCAAAAATTCCTCTTTTATGCCCTAAACCAGAATTTTTAGAAATCGAAGCCTAAAAACTCGTTTATCTTGAGAAAACCCAGCATAAAAGCAAAACTAATTGACCCAGAGTCCTTATTTCAAAAGAAATTTGATCAAAAACCATTCACAAACGAAAAAGTTTCAAGATTTCAACTCACGTTTGATGAAAAACTGTAAAAACCGAGTTTTGATCAATAAAACTTACTTGAATCCGAAGAACTTTGAGTTTGGAAGCTCCAAATGCAAGAAATCTAGAGAGAGAAGCTCTAGAGATTTTAGAACAAAAGATTAGGGTAAAAGAAATCAAATCCTCTTTGTTCTTATAAAAACCCTAGCCGTGATCCGGATCGGATCGAGAATGTGATCCGGATCGGCTACCCGCAGGAAGAATCCTGCGTTCGGGATCCGGATCACTTACCCCGATCCGGATCGGCTTCACCTTTTTCTCCAGAAAAATTCAGAAAAATTCCATAAAATCCAGAAAAAGTATGTAAGCACTTTACCATGTCAACTTTAAACAAAAGACATCGTTTCATACAACAAGAAATAGATTATGCAAAATCTATCAACAATACCCAAAAATGAAACGAAAATTTACGAAAGTTAAAACACTTAAAGTTGAACAACTTCAATTACATCTATCCTGATCCTATGTGTAATGCCTTTATCAAATCATCAATTTTAGTAAAGAAAATGAAGTACCAAGATCAATAGATGTTTGAAATCCCAGATAAGTTAGATAATATATCTAGACAATCTGTTGAAGGAGTGGCTCTTTGAGCATCTTTTACTAAAAATCCCACCTTATACCAACCATGAAATATGACTGAGTCAAATATTTCAATATGTATTTCATCAACATTTTCAAAACAAAAATTTGCTTTGCATTCATGGAGTATCTTTTTCTTTCTTTCATTTTCTCCATGTGGTGGTAGTTTTCACACTCCTCATTGGGATGTAACTCTTTCCACATCTTTTGAGCATTTTACATTTCATTGACTCCCCCTCAATTGGCTATCAATTATTTAATATATAAAGTATTCAACCAAACCATTGATCTCGAATTCATACTCGACTAAGCAATCAAATATGATAATGACTATACCAAGAGATCATTGAGAGAGAAATTGACTTTGATCACTTAAAAGATGGTTTAATTAACGTAAATGATCATTGCAACATTGAAATATTATGACATCAAATGCATAATAAATTTCTAAATACATAAAAGGATGCAATTAAAGTCAATTATGATTTATGCTCAATTAATGTCCTATGTACAAAACATAGATAAAGAACAAAACAAAAACAAAAACAAAACCTAACCTAAGCAAAGGTTTCAAAAGAGTTTATTTCAAGGAAAGCATGCCAATTGCTTTACGCAAGTGAATAAAACGTTTTTGATCCAAAGGTTTTGTTAAGATATCGGCTAATTGATCCTCAGTTGAAATATATGACAGTTGAAGAATGTTTGATTCAACTAGCTCTCTAAGAAAATGATATCTAAGTTCAATATGTTTTGTTCTAGAGTGCAACACAGGGTTTTTAGAAATGTTAATAGCACTAGTGTTGTCACATAAAATGGTTACCGAAGATGTTGAAATCCGGAAATCGCTCAACACGCTTTTCATCCAAACAATTGGGTTGAACAACTTCCTGCTGAAATGTACTCCGCTTCGGCAGTCGAGAGTGCTATGCAATTCTGCTTTTTACTGTGCCATGCGACAAGGCAATGGCCAAGATAGAAGCATGCACCACTCGTGCTTTTCCGGTCATCCACTGAACCAGCCCAATCGGCATCTGAGTATCCAACAATATCCAAAGTTGTTCCCATAGGATACCAAATTCCGAAATTGATTGTACCTTTGATATATCGGATGATCCGCTTCACC
This sequence comes from Tillandsia fasciculata, assembly GCA_029168755.2. Lineage (NCBI taxonomy): Eukaryota > Viridiplantae > Streptophyta > Magnoliopsida > Poales > Bromeliaceae > Tillandsia > Tillandsia fasciculata. Next base: position 174,567 of record JAQOTM010000164.1, on the reverse strand, counting down.
GCTTTCAGGTGAACCTCCTTCGGTGCTGATTGATATCTCGCACAAATCCCAACACTGAAGGATATATCCGGGCGACTAGCCGTGAGATATAGTAGACTTCCAATCATACTGCGATACAGTTTCTCGTCTACATTCTCACTTTGTGATTCACTTCCAAGTCCCTTATGGCTAGTTCCCATTGGAGTCGGAAAATCCTTAGAATTTTCAAGATCAAACTTTTTGACCAACTCCAGTGCATACTTGGATTGACACAAGTGAATTCCTTCATCGTTTTGTTTAACTTGTAATCCAAGAAAATAATTCAATTCGCCCATCATGGACATCTCAAATTCGCTTTCCATGGTCTCCGCGAATTTGGAAGCATCATTATCTCTTGTTGCGCCAAAAACGATGTCATCGACATAGATTTGAGCAACTATGAAATTGTTTTGATAATGCTTCACAAAGAGAGTCCTGTCAGCTCCCCCTCGAGTATAGCCCTTTTCCAAAAGGTGCTTTGTCAACCTTTCGTACCATGCTCGCGGTGCTTGTTTCAGACCGTAAAGAGCCTTTTTCAGACGAAAAACATGGTTAGGTAGTTTATGATCCACAAAACCTTTCGGTTGAGCCACATAAACTTCCTCATTTAAAAACCCATTTAAAAAGGCGCTCTTAACGTCCATTTGAAATAATCTGATTTTAAAATGACAAGCTATCGCAAACAATATACGAATGGACTCGAGTCTAGCTACAGGGGCGAAAGTTTCATCAAAGTCTATACCTTCTACTTGAGAGTAGCCTTGAGCAACTAACCTTGCTTTGTTCCTGATGATAGTACCTTCTTCATTTTTCTTGTTCTTGAAGATCCATTTGGTACCTATCACATTGTGTTGCGTCGGAGGCTTCGTTAATTCCCAGACTTTGTTTCGCTCGAATTGATGGAGCTCTTCTTGCATTGCTTTAATCCAGTAGTCATCTTGGAGAGCTTCATCAACATTCCTTGGTTCGATTTGAGATACATAGCATGCAAATCCGCAAACCAATTGTCTCCGTGTTCTAACTCCTTCTTGTGGATCTCCAATGATGTTCGATTCAGGGTGATCCTTGGAGATGCGTAACGTTTGAGGTAGAGGAGTAGACGGAGGTACACGAGATGATTCCTGCACATCAGATAAACTTGAAGAACCGTTAGATGCATCAACATTATTATCGAAAGAATTGTTAGAAGAAGATGCATTAGCAGGTGTATCATCATCAAGAGAGATATCGAGGGTAGATTTTTCAGATTCAAAGTGAAAAGCTTCATCTACCTTAACATTTATCGATTCTACGATCGTCTTAGATTCTAAGTTAAAAACTCGATATGCTCTGCTGTTTGTAGAATAACCTAAGAAAATCCCTTCGTCACTTCGAGAGTCAAATTTTCCAAGATTCTCACGATCACGTAAAATAAAACACCGACTCCCAAAGATACGAAAATACTTGATGTTAGGTTTTCTACAAAACCAAAGTTCATATGGTGTATTCAATGTCCCCGGGCGCAAATACACGCGATTAATAACATAAACAGCAGTGTTTACCGCTTCAGCCCAAAAATAAAAAGGTAAGTTCCGGCTGTGAAGCATAACACGTGCCATTTCCTGTACGACCCTGTTTTTGCGCTCGACTACACCATTTTGTTGAGGTGTGTAAGGTGCAGAGAATTCATGTTTAATGCCATTAGAAGTGCAAAAATCAATGAATTTGGAATTTATGAATTCCCCACCTCTATCACTCCTAACTCGAGTAATCCTATCATTCTTTTCAGTCATAATACGATTGCAGATTTCGAGAAAAGAATCAAAGGTATCAGCTTTTTCTTTTAAGAATGCTACCCAAGTATATCTAGAATAATCATCAACCAATAAGAAAATATACCATTTACCTCCCAGAGATGGTTGACGAGTTGGCCCCATTAAATCCATATGCAAAAGTTCCAAAGGCCGTTTTGTACCTATGTGGTTCAAGTTCTTGTGTGCAGTCCTAGACTGTTTTCCTTTTTGGCAACCGCCACACACAAGGTTTTGTTCAAAAGAAAGTTTCGGAACCCCCTTGACCACATCTTTGTTCGAAATTCTAGCAAGTTCCTTAAAGTTTATGTGACCTAGCCTTTCATGCCAAAGTGTTTCATTTTTCAAAGATGCTAGGTTACATTTTTCAGAAATCTTAGTAGGAACTACATAACAATTGTTTTCTGATCTAACCCCCTTTAAAAAGAAAGCATGGTTCATGTCAGTTACAGTGCATTTATCAGATGAAAAATTAACTGAATAACCACTATCACAAAGTTGACTTATGCTTATGAGGTTAGTCTTAAGGCCATGAACAAATAACACATTATCTAGAACCGGGCCATCTGGAATAGCTACCGTTCCCTTTCCAACAATTTTGGAAGACCGACCATCTCCGAAAACAACAAGTCCTCCGGAGTTTTTCTCAAATGTTTGAAAACAGTTTTTGTCGCCGGTCATATGACGGGAACACCCGCTATCCAGGTACCAAGACGAACTATCATATGCATGCAAGGAAACATTGGTAGCAAGACAAGGGAAAATTTCACCTTTGCGCACCCAAACCTTTTTGGAGTGCGTCGGTAATGATCGTGAAGTTGATCTCCTAGGTGAGAGCGTCTTGCTTGAAGAATTGCTGCTCCTTGATGATGTCGTCTTGAGCGGTGTACTACCAAGGCTCTTTTCCTTCAAATGATTTGCATTTGATTTTGAGGAATAGCCTTTTTGGTAGTCATTGCAAGAGGTGCTTGAGGTGTGCGTTTGGCTTCCGTCTTGCAATTTCTCCTTATGTGCCCTGAAATGCCACAACGAAAACATACCTTGATTCTTGTCGATTCCGAGGAGGATGTAGTAGGTTTGTTGTCGTTGCTTGTCGTGAATACCGGTGTCGGAGGAGGAGATACCGACTGAGGCACAAATACTGTCCCACTCGAACTTGGAATGTCTCCAGTTTGAGTGTATCCGAGGCCGAACTTATTTCTTTGACCAAGACCAAGAAGTCTGTCCAACTTACTCCTTCCAGAAGAAAATCTCTTTAAGTCATCCTTCAGTTGGCGTATGGTCTCCGTCATTTCCAATTTTTCCTGTCGAGCCTCGCCGTTGAGCTTCAAGAAGTAATTCGCTTTGTTCACCATATCCATATAATTCTTCTCGAGTTGCTCATTGGACTCTTGAAGGGAAACATTAGTTTTAATCAAATTATCCCTTTCCACTTCAAGATCGGTTGAGAGAGAGGTTACCCTTTTTACTTCTTCTTCGAGATCCTGCAATCTCCCTTTCAACCCCTTGTTTTGCTTAGCCAGTTTCTTTGAATCCCTCAAAAGTCTGTGGTAGGCTAGAGCAAAATCTTCACCTTCAGAATCATCCGATTCATCGTCCGTTGCAATCTTTTCAACAGAGGAGTTGGACAAGGAATCAGATGTACTTGCCATTAAGCACATGAAGGGTGAAGATGTAGTGGACGCGTGGAAAGCTGTCGCGTTGTCTTCTTCATCACTTGAGGATGACTCATTTGACGTGGAGTTGTCATCCCAAGTAACAACTTGCATCGCTTTCTTCTTAGCCGGATTCTTGTTGGGACATTCCGTTGCAATGTGGCCGTAGCCTCGACATTTGAAGCACTGAACTTGTCCCTCTGAACTTTTCTTATCCTTTGAGAAGTTCTCTTGCTTTCTTGACTTGTAAGTTGAAGAACCCTTGCCTTTCTTCGACTTTCCGAAGGATGAGTTTTGCTTGGATTACCCCTTCGAAAGTTGCGGCGAAACTTCCTTGTCAAGAGAGCGAGCTGCTTCTCAAAGTCCTCCATAGAAAGGTTCTCGTCGTCGTCCGAGGAGGATGAATCCGCGTCTTCTTCTTTAGTTGATTTCAATGCGTAACCTGAAGACTTAGAAGAGGATGCCTTTCCAGAAGAATAGTTAGTAGGAAATGTCATTTCATAAGTTTGTAAAGCACCTACTAATTCTTCTACACGCATTTCGTCCGGGTGTTTAATTGTTTCAATGGCTGCGACCTTCGGGCGAAATCGTTCAGGAAGAGTTCTTAGAATTTTTCTTACAACTTTAAATTCTGGAATCTTCTCTCCCAAGTTAGCACATGAGTTTACGATGTCTTGCAATCGTGTGTAATAGTCAGTGAAAGATTCATTCTCTGCCATAGAGATAGAGTCAAACTTGCTCGTGAGCATTTGCAGTTTCTGAATCTTCACTAGGTTAGTTCCCTCATGCGTAACTTGAAGAACATCCCAGATTTCTTTCGCAGTCTCACATGCCGAGACGCGAGAGAACTCAGTTTGTGACAAAGCATTAAATAAAGCATTAATTCCCTTGCCGTTGTAAGAAGAAGAATCTATCTCTTCCTTGGTCCATTTCGACCTAGGTTTTAAGGTGCGAACATCATCTAAAATTTCAGTTGGATTAGACCATCCTAATTCAATTGATTGCCACACCCTTTCGTCGATGGAAATTAAAAAGGCTTTCATCCGCACTTTCCAGTACGCATAATTTGTTCCATCAAAGAAAGGGGGTCGATTGATGTTTCCACCTTCAACCATTGTTTACAACCCTATTCCCGCTCTGATACCACTTGTTGGGTTATAAGTAAATGGATCTAAATAGGGGAAAAAACACCTAGAGGGGGGTGAATAGGTGTAAACAATAAACACTCAAAAAATCATTGCGCAAATAAACCCAATGCGGAAAAATAAAAGAACACGCAAGATTTTTACGTGGAAAAACTCCAAACCGGAGTAAAAAACCACGGGACCGATAACACGGCGAAATCCACTAGAATTAACACACGTACAAGGTGATATACCGTACTCACAGACGACTCAACCTTTTCATACGCTCCTAGTAGATCTTCCCGCTCGCTCCACGACGCTTCTCGAATCCACGATCCGCGCCCAACGCTGAATCCACAGCGTCCAACGTCGAGTCCACGACGTCCGACCGAATCCACGGTCTTCACCCAGTGGCACGCTTCGAATCCACGAACGTACCTCGCTCCGAATCCACGAGAGCGGTTGCACCTTGAATCCACAAGGCCACGCGAGTCCACGCGCCGATTTTGGGGTAAATCGTTGTTTGTTTGGGTGGTGATGATCCGCCGAATACTTAGATTAAAGATAGATCGGAAATACCATCTAAGTATTCATTGATTTGATTCTACTCAAAATGTGAGTATGGAAAACCTAGAATCAAATCAATCAATATAGATGAAGAAACATAGAATAAATCTATTGATTTCCTTTCTTCTCTATATATGTGGATTTTTTCTTTTCGGCTATTTTCTTCTGTAATAGCGGATGCCCTAGAAATGAATACAGGGCCTATTTATAGGTTAGAAACCCTAGGAAGAATATACGGATCAAAAACAGCCTTTTCTGGAAAGAATTACCGACGGCGATCCGGATTGGATTTGGCGATCCGGATTGCAGAAGCACAAAAGACGGTTTCCAGAAAATTGCTTGTTCGGGATCCGGATCGTAGTCCCCGATCCGGATCGTTCATACAGTTTTACCAAAACATCATGTTCGGGATCCGGATTGCAGTTCCTGATCCGGATCGAGGAAGCAAGCAGGTAAAACTAATGTTCGGGATCCGGATCAGAGGATGCTGCGATCCGGATTGAACCAGTGTATGAACCAACACCCTTCGGGATCCGGATTGCGAGCTCGATCCGGATCCTGAACATGTCCCATGTCCAGTTTTTGATGTTTAAGCAATTAAAACCTCTTCCAGGTGTTTCTACACTATAAGAAGTATTCGGATCATCAAAATTCTTTAGTTAAACGTACCTGATCCTTTTGAATTCTTCTTTCTTGAGATTGAGGTATACGATCCAAAGTTTCTTTATCTTCAATCTTCAAGACTTAATACAATCACGAAATACGCCAACTCAAATTCCGTAACAGTTGTTGGAGAACAAGGGTACCGAGGTGACCATCACGAGAAGTCACTTGGATGTTACTCACTCGTCAGTGACTTACTCGATGTGCAGTAGTGGACTGGTCCTTTGACCTGCGGTGTCTCGGCATTCACAATGGGGTTACTGTAGTTTGACTGAAATACACTTGGTCCCTAGCCATTCGGATACTTGCAGTGCATGTTGGCTGCAATAGGTTCGTTGTAGGAATAGGGTGTACACCTATTTGGAATCTATCGCCCTTAGTAGATAAGGGAGTTAGTCCTATGTGATTTATGAGATCGAGTTTAGAAGACCATGGCCAAGGCAGAGTAGATAACGGAAAGGGTTTCCGATATTAGAAATTCAAGTCGAATAAATTTGACATATGACAGACGGTAGGGTTTGACGAGCAATTCCATGACCTTCGTCTAGTTAGGACTCTTGATAGAAAATCTATCACACGTAACTGCACCTAGAGGTTCAGTATTCCATTCTACTGGAATGTCACTACATATTGCTAGGCGTCACTGGTGAATTATGGGACTTACGAGAATTATCCGGATGATCGATAATTCTTATTGGGCTGAGTTTGAATTGTTCTAACCCACTGAAAAGAGTTTCAGTGATATTATTGATGGTGATCACAATATATCTCACTACTAGATAGAATAGAACCTATGGGTCACACACATAAGAGATTATGACTAATCGGATAGTTGGATCGCGATTTTTGAATCGCCTGAGGACTAATTGTCAATACGTTGATAATTAGACTAATTTATAATTGTTACAAATTAAGGATTTTAAAGTGCAAATGTTGCAAGGATTTACTAATAGTTAGTGAGTTGTGAGAGGATTTAAGTGCAAATGTTGCATTAATCATTTGATTTGATCAAATTAGGATTGAGTTCAAGTCGAATTAAATTAGAATTTAATCAATTCAACCGATTAGGGATAAGATAAACTTAAATCCCTCTTAATATTTATCCTAATATTTATCTTAATGATTATAAAAGGATTATATCGCTCTTTATACTTATGAGTTTTCTTTAAGAGAAAGAAAAGAAAAGAGAAAACCCTAGTCGTCATCTCTTTCCTCGTTTTTCTCTTTTCTAAATATTCACATTCAAAGAAAGACGTTTTCTGCAAGAGAGCCAGCCCCGGTGAGAATTTTGATCAGATCGATACCCGTAGAGGCTGGACGCGTGTGGGGCTTCAGAGAACCAAATTTCACGATCATCACATTGCGGTATAGATCACATTGCGGTATAGATCTCCCAGCGCAAAGGTGAAGATTAGATCTTCCTCTTCCTTTTAATCTTAAATACATGAGAGATTCTATTTTGCGTGGTTTTGAGATCGGATCTTAAATTTTTTAAATATTTGTTTATTTAATTTTTTTTTTCGCTGAATTTATTTTGCACAAAATCCTAACAAGTGGTGGATTCGTTTCGTGACCAAAAAATGACATGGAAGTACACTATCTCCTTGGTTTTCCAAGTATTAATTCTAGTATTTCTATTGATAATGGATAATAGATAATAGATATTGAGAATTAACCGTACCATAGACTTGAATAAGGGGAAGAGATTGCGGCCTTGAACCCCGCTGGACTCGGCTGCCAAGTTGACAACATTGTTTTTTAGGGTTGTAAATACAATCTTGTGCTCTGGAAAGTCATCTAGCTCAGATTCATCCCATCTAGCATGTCAAAATTGAATATTCTTTTAAGAGAAAGAAATACCACAATCCATTATGAAATTGATACAATGTTAATCATTAACGCCTATTGAACTGCATGCGATTTTTCCTATTCATTAACTGAATGGTCGGATTAAAAATGTAAGATGCATTAAGCGCAAATGGAGACCAATTTTAGCAGACAATATATATATTTGAAAATCAAACAAAGGAAGTATAGTAATATTAAAAGGTTTAAAATTTAGATATCTAATTTATCTCTAGTTAATGAAAAGTGTCCTTTTTGGTTACAAAATATTCTTTCATATACCTTTAATTGCCCTTTAAAGTTTTACTTACTAATGGGGTTTAGGATTTAGATGTGCCATTTGGAAAAATGCATGCCGGACGAATGTAAAATTTTTGAACAATAGTAAAAGTTATATAAGAATTAGTCACTTGAAATAAATGAGCGCTCCAATGCACCCTTTGTGAAAAAAAGGAAATGTAAATATAATAAAAACAGTTTTTCATATGAATTTCGATAGCAAATTTTATTTGATTACAATCATCTAATTTGGCAGAAGAAAATAGGAAGAGTTATAGTAGATTTAATTAAATTGATTTATTTCTTAATATTAAATTAATTCAAAATTTTAATCATGTTGGTTTATTAAGTAAAAAATTCTATATTATATATGCTGATCATCTTTGAATAATCCATTCCTGAAAAGAATAATGTACTAAGCAAGGAATTAAGTGCCGTGGCACGGGAGCGTGCCGCTCGCCGCCTGGCACGGTACGGTATCGGCACGCTTGCGTGCCGACACGTGGCACGCTTGCGTGCCGATGGATACACATGACCTCCCAGTGTCACGCTCTGACCACTGTTTTTTTTTATTTTTTTCGTTCCCAATAAGTTTTTATAATGCTATATTGAAAAGTTTAGTTAAATAATTATAAATATTGACTATATATAACTATTTTTAAATTAAAGAAAGATATATTTTCAAAATTTTAAGAAAAATTGTGAGAATTGTTTAACTTTTAAAATTAGTTTGATTTTATTTTTTTTTCTTAAAATTTAAAAAAAATATAATATACAAAATTAGAGAAATATTTTTTTTCAAAATTTTAATGTATATTTACAGAATTGATGCATATTGATTTGACAAGAGACCGCTAGATATTTAGATTAACCATAATAGGACCGTAATTGCTTTAGATAACTTTTTTTTATTTAAATTTTTTAAATATTTGAAGAAACTATTTTTTATTACAATATTTTTTAAAAAATATTAGATCTATTCATAAAAATTAGCAATAAATTATATGACAAATAAATTAAACAAATTTAAGTATTAATTAATTTAATTTATCTTTTAATTTTATCAGTATTTTTAATCTTTTAAAAAGTTAAAAATATTTTTATCGCAAATCTCATCTAAAATACTATATCTATCTAAAATAATTAAAATTTTGACTATATAATAATTAAATCAATAATATTTATTTTCAACTTTTTATAAAATATAAATAAAAAATTACCTAATTTTATATTTTTTTTAAAAAAAAAATTTACAAATTAAAAATATTTTTTAAAAAAAAATTACGTTGGAAATATAAAGGCGAATCCAAAAAAAAATTGAATGGAAGACATAAGAACCTACAAAAAAAAAAAATTATTAAAAATATAATAATAATAACAACGGATTAAGGTATAAAAGCTCACCCAAAAAAAAAAACAATCACAAAAAAAAAAATCAAAACTAACTGTGAGAGAAAAAAAAAAACAATCGTAACAAAAAATCTAAATAGTTAACTGTGTGGGAGAGAGAGAGAGAGAGAGAGAAGGAGAGAGAGAGAGAAGGATTTGCATAAAAAAAAAAAACAGAAAAAAAAAAGGAGCGGCGTTACTCCGAAAAAAAAAAAGGAGCAGCGATACCCCGTGGGGTATCGCGCAGTCTCATGCGATACCCGCAAGGGTATCGCGGCACGGGAGGTGCCTTGGCACCCCCCTTGTACCGTGCCCCTATATTAGGGGCACGGTACGTGCCGCCCCGTGCCGCTCCCGTGCCGAGCGGCACGGGCGACACTTTATTCTTGGTATTAAGTAATTGGCATTGTTTACTTGAAGAAGCTTTCTAGTCTAGCTCGTATTATTATTACCTTAGAAATGCATCAGTGAAGCGGGATAAGCCATCAACACCAAATTTTGGTGCGTCGAAAAGGTCGTCAGCAAGCGTCAACAGGCAAGAACCCTTTACAAAAGCAGTGCGAAATGCCGCAAACTCCGGCTCGAAGACAGCGACGGATACAGCAAAGTGCGACTTCACGACCGTAGGCCTTGAAAACTCAACCTTCGACGCTCCTTCTTCCTCCCACCATCTATATATACAGGATAGAAAAAGAGAAGTTAAAACCAACCATACATGTGTGTCGACTTAGATAACTTTCGCCTTTATTTACGGTGATGAGATATTCAAATCGACAATTGACAGCATTAGAATAGGATGTAAGATAATTGAATATATTTCAAGTAGCAGTATTATTTTTATGTTTATTTGAAAATTTGAACCACCTTCCTAAAATAAAGAATGATATTCTTCACAACAAGATCAAGGGTTATAAATTTTATTCTAGATGCATGTCTAAAAAATTTTTCTAATGAAAGTTAAACTAATTTTGACATTTTAAATCGTTAGACAAGAAAATAACTAGTATAGATTGTTAAAATTGTCAATTTTAATTTAAGACCACTTGATAATTAAGTAAGTAAATAATATCTAAAAATTAATACAATTTGGAAGTCTAAAATTTGGATGTCCCATTATTAAAAATAAAGTAGAATTATCAAGTTATTTATGTCTAAATTTTGGATGCCCAATTATAATTTTAAGGGCATATATACATTGTTTCTCGTTTAACGGTGCAAAACAATATAAATCACTTAATTTTTTTATAATTTTTTTTTTCTTTTAACTACTTAGAAGAAGATCTAAAACTTCAATCTTGAATTTATGGTTTCCATAAATCATAAAATTTGTTTGTAAGATGTTCAAACACTCTAGATTATGTTTAAAGTATCGATCATCGATGCCTTATCATTATAAATGAATTTATAATTCAAAAGACTAATTAAATTGGTGCTATTCATTACACAAAACTAATTAAGGGTGTGTTTAGTTTTCTAAATAATATTCCAAAAAAAAAAGGTTTTGGCCAGAAAAATATTTTTCGTCCGTTTAATTTCTAGAAAAAAATATTTTTCCTAAAATATTTTTCCCAAATTTTCACAAAAAAGTCTTCATTTCATTGTATTAATTTTTATCCAAAAAAATTATAAAAAGAATATTTTTCATGATAAACATTTTTTTCTAAAAAAAAAAAATTAATGATTTTTTAAGAAACTAATTAAACACCCCCCTTATTCGGAATATATAAGAGTAATGGCCGGTGCTTACTTTTCAAGTGCTTCAATTTCTTGTTTGTGAATGTTTTGGAGCATTGCTAGATCATGCTTCGCGAGTTGGAGACACATTTGTTTATATCCGGTGGTTGGCCATAATTGCCTGATGATGCTTCTTGATTCCAGTCTTAGTAAATTGTAGCGTCGAGGGTATGTGAGAGCATATTTTACCTAAATTTGATAGTCAAAAACAATATGACAAATTTAGCAAGTAATAAAAATTATTTATATCATAGTCAAGTTTAGTGGTTATATAGTTCATAGTTGTACATATAACTAAATTTATTTGTACTTTTAGTGATATTGTATGTGATCGATTTGATAAAAAAATAGTAATAAGTCAATCACATATGATATAATACATTAATTGGAAAGATCATAGAGAACTGTTACTGTAATTTTGAGTTGAAAAAGTTGATCAAAAAGAAAAATGTTGATTTATGAGCTGTTATATCATGCGGCTTGTTTGATTGGAATTTTATCAGTCCTACATAGAACCACTAGTACATATTCTCCCAAAAGATCAATTTGATAAAAATGGCTAAAAAATATACTTAACACTATCGCTATTGTGCACAAATGAATAAAAAATGCTCCTGGAATTGACATGTGAGATAGAGAACCAACCTAGGGATCATATAACTAATTATCTATTGGATCGAGTAGAAGTCATAATCAGAGCATATTCAGAGTCGATATCACAATTAAACATCGAAGAATATACATTATAAGAGGTATGTTTCGGGACCTAAGTTCTTGGTTCCAGAACTCCACCATGTTCCATAACCTCTAGCGGTGTTCTACAAAAACCGAAGGTGGAATCCAAGCTAAAGGCTGATGTTTCTGAACATAAATCTATGTTTCGGAACATGACATGCTGAAAAGTGTCAAATTTCGTAACACCCTGCTTTGGTTTCGAAACATGGGAGTCATGATGACTATATTAAATTGGATTTGACTACAACTTGATCTAATCTTATATTTTAAGATTGGAAATAATCCAAGATCATCTTGTTTTTAAGCGGAGAACGACGGTAGAAGTGTCTTGAGAGACTCGGATGTACGGTGGTAATCTATTCCTACTTATATTAGGGTTTTCGATATTTAAACTTTGTAATCCCTGTTTTAAGGCTTTAGAGATTCATTGTAAAATCCTAGTCAGGACAGAAAATATGAGAGAGCTATATGAGAAAGATTTATTGTATCCAATCTGCTCCTTAAATTTTGAGTGTGGATTAATTGAAGAAAGCATTGAGGAGGTTTTACTTGTGGGTGTCGGCACACGGTTGGTCGAACCAAATAAATTCTTATGTTTTTATTCTTTTATTGCTTTGTTATTCTCATGCTTATTTTCTTGATCGTTCTCATCATTTTTTTTTACATAAAATTTTGGTTTTCCACTACACTCTTGTTCCGAGAAGATTTGAGGTGTGCTCGGTTATCCTCAGTCAGTCCCGAGAAGATTTGAGGTGTGCTTTGTTATTCTCGTGCTTTTTTTCTTTATCGTTCTCATCAATTTGTTTTTACATAAATTTTGGTTTTTTGCTACACTCGTCTCGAGAAGATTTGAGATGTGCTCGGTTATCCTTAGTCGGTCCCTTCAATAAGTATCAAGGCATTGGTTCTGTTTTAGTTTGGCATGATAGTGAAACGATGGTGGGGAAAGTTACATCAAGCAACTGCGAGATTCTTTGTTTCAACGGAACGAATTTTGCACTGTGGAAGTTGAAGATACTTGTAGTGCTTATAAAGGATGCTTGTGATATTGCTTTGTTATGAAAAGGAGAATAAGATGGAAGGGAGGACAAATAAGAAATTTGAAGAGAAGGATAAGATAGCTTTAAAAAACTTATTTTTGGCATTGGATAATTACTATTTTGTGCAGAGACCGAGTCTACTATGAAAGGGGTTGGAGAGAAATTGAAGAACCTCTATGAAGGCAAGTTATTAGTGAACAAGATTATTCTGATACGACAATTACATAATTTATGGATGAAGGATGGGACACCTACATAAGAACACTTGAGTGCTTTCAATTCCATTGTGAGCAAGCTCACAGTCTTGAGCATGAAAATTGATGAAGAAGAAAAGGCCAGAATTTAGCTTTGCTCAAAGCCGAACTCTTGGGACAATTTGATCATGAATTTGAGCCACATGAAAACCCTTGAGACTAAGTCGGTTGTGGCATCATTGTTTACCGAGGAGATGAGGTGCAAGTCAAGTTAAGGAAGCTCTTGTGGGGATGCTATGATAGCATTGGAAAGACCCTTTGAGAGGGAGAGTGGTGATAGGGGAAGATCAAGATTGAAATCCAATGACAAGAAAAAAGTAGAGTTCTAGAATTGTGAATAATCGAGGCATGTGAAGAAAGATTGCCAGGTGAATAAGGGAAGTGATGGTAAATTGGATTCAAGCAACTTCTATGGTAATGACAAGAAAAAAGTAAAATTCTAGAATTGTGAAAAATCGAGGCATGTGAAGAAAGATTGCGAGGTGAATAAGGGAAGTGATGGTAAATTGGATTCAAGCAACTTCTATGGTAATGCAGTGGAAGCGGATGCTAAGTCAACTATTTTGGAGGTCAAAAATGCTTTGGTCGCTCTGGATATATTCGAGATTGTCTACCATTCAATTTTGGATTCGAGAGCACATTATCTTTATATGGTAACTACATTATGGAAGCGGATGCTATGGTTGGAATATGTTTGGACGTTATTCAAAAATGCTTTGGTCGCTCTGGATATATTCGAGATTGTCTACCATTCAATTTTGGATTCGAGAGCATCTTTTCACATTACTCTTTATGATGACTAGTTTTAAACTTACAAATTATCGGATGATAGAGTCATCTATTTGGAAGACAACACAATATGTCCTATGGTTGGAATGGGAAATGTTTGGATCATAGTATTATTCTGACAGTTTCTAATGTTCGGCATGTTCCTACACTCTAGAAAACTCTTTTATCACTTGAAAAGTTTGTAAGTAAGGGTTGCGATTCGTCGGTGAGAAAGATCACTCGAAGGTGTGTCAAGGGTGTTTGGTGTTGATGAATGGAGAACAAGGAAGTACTCTATACAGATTTGATGGCTGAGGCTCAAGTGGAGAATGTGGTTTGCGGGTAGCATGAATTCAGAGTCTCCAACTATATGGCATCATTGTATAGGACACATGAGCGAGTGTGAACTGCAGGTATTATCTAATTGAGAGCTTCTTCCTGGTTACAAGTCCGCACCACTGGAATTATGTAAAGATTGCATCTACGGAAAACAATGAAGGTTTGTTATTCTCTCTGTCCCATCAAAGGAGAAAGAATTATTTCGAATTGATTCATTTGGGTACTTGGAAGTCAATGCATCTTTCGGCGGATGTTCTTATTTTGTCTTCTTTATTGAATACTCTCAGATAGTTTGGATGCATCTATGGGTTTGAAGATCAAGTGCTTACTTTCTAATAATGGAGAGGCGTATTGCTCGAGAGAGTTTGACAAGTCTTGTAGTGAGTATTAAGAAAAATATGCACCTCATGATTTCGAATATGCTGCAACAAAATGAAGTGATGGAGAGATTGAACATAACACTTATGAAGAGGGCCCAAGGCATGTTGAATACGCAAAACTTGACAAGGGATTGTGGGCAGAAGTTACAAGCATGTTTTGCTACTTGATAAACTTATGATTCCGAATATGCCGCAACAAAATAGTGTGACGGAGAGATTGAACATAACACTTATGGAAAGGGCCTGACGCGTGTTGAGTATGCAAAACTTGACAAGAGAACGTGGGTGGAAGTTATGAGCACGTCTTGCTACTTGATAAACCGAGTGCTGACAAAATCACTTGGGTTGGAAATCTCTGAAGAAGTTTGGAGCGACAAGCCCATAAGTTACTCTTATCTTTGTATATTTGGATGTGACGCGAATGTGTGGATACCGAAGGAAATAAAAACAAAGTTGAACAAGAACTCTTCAATGTACGTTTTTCTTGGCTACGCAGAAGGTATTAAAAGGTATCATTTGTGAGACCCTACTACCCACGACATTGCCATATGTTGTGATGTTGTCTTCAATGAGGAGTCCTTTCAAGGCACCGAGGAGAAGTGATATGATTATGCCAAAGTTCCAGTTGAGAGCTTTGAAGTACGCAATGAGATGCAAGATGAATAAGCACAATCAGACGACAAGGTGGTTAATAATGAACCAGTCTCAGTTTCTTCACAATCATCCAAAGATGCAAGTTCATCGGTAGGGCCACTAGTATATTTTTTGCGTCCCAAGAGCATCACTAGACCTCCTATGAGGTATAATGGCTATATCACTTCTTTTATTTTTTTCTCCTAACTATGTTAACACAAATATCATTTTGACGAAGAAAGATGAGCCAACTTCATACGAAGAGAGTTGTGAGTCGACCAATGCAGAGAAGTGGCAATGTATGATGGAGGAGGAGATGGAGTCACATTAGAAGAATGAGACATCGAAGCTTGTAAAATTACTGAAGGAGTGGAATGCCGTTGGATGCTGGTGAGTTTATAAGGAGGTGAAAAATGATACAAAATGGGAATATAGAGAGGTTCTAGACAAGGTTGGCAATGAAGGGTATGCTCACAAGTCGGGAATTGACTTCGATGAAATCTTTGCAATAAAGGCAAGAAAGATCTAGTTTGTTGGCTAAAGAAATTGTTGTGTGACTTAAAACAAGCATAGAGGTATCGGTAGAAGTTATTTGATGCCTTTATAGTGAGTTTCGAGTTTGATAGATTGACGCAAATTATTATACTTACTTTTGTGGATATGATGATGGGAGCTTTTATATTTTGTTATTGTATATCAACGACATTGTAGACGCAATAAATAGAAAGGACCGCATATCTACTCTAAAAACTTAGTTGGCTAGAGAATTTGCTGTGAAGGACTTGGGAGTCTTGAACCAGATACTTGGGATGAGGGTGCCACGAAAGAGGAAGAATAAGAAGGTGGCTTTCACAGAAAGGTTGTGGAGAAGGTTCTACGATGCTTCAGTATGCAGAACGTGAAGCCAGTATATATCTCGTTTTCTATTCATTTAAAATCATCGCTCAAACAATCACCCACCAGAGAAGCAAAAAAGGTTGAAATAGCTCAGGTACCATATTATTTTGCAAGAGATAGAGACAAGAAAAGGTATACCATTGGTCTTGTATTCTCTATGAGTAGTGGTGCGCTATTTGCTAGTGGTCAAAGATTCAGTTCGTAATGGTGTTGTCAACAACAGAGGCAGATTATATAGTGGTGGCACATACTTGTAAGGAGGCTTCTTGGTTGAGGAGGCTTCTTGGAGAATTGAAGGTGACGCATAATGTGATGAGGGTGAATTGTAATAGTCAAAGTGTGCTACACTTTACGAAGAATCTGGCGTTTCACTATAGGACGAAATACAACGACATTCTCTATTACTTTGTGAGAGACATAATGGATGAGAGTCTTATCTCGCTGTTGAAGATTTATATCGATATTGCAAATCAAGTAGTTATATATACAAAGTCAGTTAGTTAAGAGAAATCCAATTAGAGCAAGACTTCTTTCGGACTTGGAGCTACTTAAGGAGTGGGAGGTTGGCAAGACCTTTGGATTTGGTGCTTATAAAGTTGACACATGTCTTCAAATTGGAGAATTGTTGAGTCAACTTGAAGCCATGTTTCGAGATAATATCACGATTAAACATTGAAAAAAATAGTTTACTAGAGGTATGTGTAGGAACCCAACTTGTAGGTTTTGGAATTGCATCATGTTCTAAAACTTGTGGAGATGTTCTATGGAACACGAAGGTGGAATTTGCGCTGGAGGCTAATGTTTCGGAATATGAATTTGTATTCCGAAATATGACACACTATTAAGTGTCAATTTCTAGAACACCCTACTTAGGTTTTGAAACATGGAGTCATGATGACTATAGTAAGTTGGATCCAACTCCAATTTAGTTGAATCTTGTGCTTTAAGATTAGGAGTGGTTCATGATCATCTTGTGGAGAGTTTTTACGTGGATATCGATGGCTAGAAGTGAATCACGAGATTTGAATGGACGATGATGATCTATTCCTACTTTTATTGGGGTGCAGGGTATTAAACTTTGTAATCCCTATTTTAGGGCTTTAGAGTTTCATTGTAAAACCATAGTTGAGAGAGAAAAAGTGAGAGAGCTTTGTGAGGGAGATTTCTTGTGCCCAATCTACTTCATGCATTTTGTACTACAGAGTAATCAAAGAAAACATTGAGAAGGTTTGTGGGCTGACATGCTGTTGCCAAATTATGTAAATTTTTGTACTCTTGTTTTCTTTGTTGCTTTGTTATTCTCGTGCTTATTTTCTTGAGAAGTTTTCTTAAAATATTTTGATTTTCCTCTACGCTAGTGTGCCGAAAGGTTGTGTGCTTGGTTACCCCTCGCATGGTACCTTCATTATCTTATGGAATTGAAGGAGTTCAAGTGCACTCTCACAGCATGCCACTAAGAAAATTGATCTAGTAGAAACTGACTTATTATCACACTTGTATGCTGAGAGGGTGTGGCACCTCCAAAAGTTGGAATAGTTCTATACATAAGGTATAATAGGACTAAAACTCTTAACATAGTCATAATATTTTAGGCGATGATTAGGACTAAGAGGCTAAGAAATCTAGTTAACCGTGCTAGAGCTAAAGTAGTTCTAGAATGAGTAACCTTTTGGGAAGCAATGTGTCACAGTTGATATCAAAGCAAATCAATAGCCGAAAGTGTGAGATGAGTTTTGGCTAACCAAAGTCTGAATGACAAGCTAAGTTAGGGTTGGAAAATAATAGGTTAAGCTAGAATATGAATGACAAGACTAACATGATGAGTCTCACATAGTCTGGTACTTGTGAATGTGCTCAAGCCTAATAAGAACATCAGGATTTAAAGGCAGAAGGAATATGACACTTGTCACGCCCCGAGTCCGCCAATTTGTACGGTTCGGGCACGCCAACAGACCCGCCAATCAGGTAAAACTTTTTTCTACCTGAAAGGAACGGTAACATCCATAATAACACAACAAGTGTATGCGGAAGCTCAATATCAGAGTACTAAAAATCACTACAAATTTAAATTTTTGCAACAACTAAAGTGGAAATGGAAGCATGCAAGAGTGAACCATAACTTAAATTTATTACACTTTACATCTCTGAACTTGCAAATAAATTTATTACAATTCCTTTACATAATTTCCTCACCATACAATGTTCACTCAAGAAATATATAAAAGGGATACCTCTGCTAGACCTCTAGGTCTCTATGCTGCTGGGCCTTGCCCCTGTCGTATGCCTCGCCGTCTGCATCTGAACCGTCTCGTCCGCTGTATCCACACCCGAACCTGTGGGGGGTCACCCAAGGGGTGTGAGAACTCCGACAGAGTTCCCAGTGGGTTCAACCACCGAGAGAAAGTGTCCTACACCACTTGGTCCAATGGAAGCAGTAATAATAGCGTGCTAGGAAACTAAAATCCTCAACATCAATATGCAGCTATACAATAATATATCACTACACTATCTGTGTACAACCATCGACCCAGCACTACTCTGTCTAGCCACACTAGGCTGCTAAGCACCAACTCGGCCACTATGCCGCTATATTCAGGATCAAACTAACCCGGCCACCTTGGCCACTCTATCTTTCTTTATTCTTTAGATTCTGGTGCTTTAGTTCAAGTTAACCCTCAAAAATTCTTATCCAACGGGCCCGAGCCCGGTAGTCCTGCTACCATAAGATAAGATTTCTAAGGTTGCCGATAGCACCCGCAAGTGCTACCCCGCCCAACGGGGAACTTGTCCTACGGGTCACTGCCCGGGAGAGGGACACTGCCCTTGGCTCCGACAAGGCTACTTTTTACCCCCGAAGGTACGCTCGTTTTATCTTTAATTTTTCTTTCTTTTCTTTTCTTTTTCTTTCTCTTTTATTTTAGTTCTTAGCCTCATTGCTTTTGAACACTTGCTTTCCTTTCTTATTCGAGCTTATAGCTCCCATTTTGCCACTGGCAAATCTCTTTCTTTGTTCCTTGATCATTTAGCTCTTTGCTTTCACTTTTAGCCCTTCGAAAGTATCTCGTCCGACGGGTCACTGCCCAGGGAGTCCTGCTCCACTTGACGAGTCTCAAATTCGAAGGCGCCATTTACATTCTCTTTATACTTTTTAGCCACTTTTAGCTTGCTCTTTAAACTTTGCCTTTTTACAATAATTACCTCTTATCCTAGGTCTCGCCATAAGGATAACTAGAGAGTCTCCTGGACTCTTATCATTTCTCTTTTATTCATTCAACTCAAATTGAAGTTAAAGTGATTGTCCATTTGCCCAGACACCTTATGACCCACTCTAAGGTTGTATTATTTAGCTTTTTGGCCTTGTGATTACACAAACCTTTCCTTAGAGTATGACTTTAAGTTGATCACTTTGCTATCAGTTTATTTCTTTAAACTTTGTGGCCACATACTCTTTTCTTTGCCGAACCTGGAGTTACATTATCTCTATTTACCTGTTGCACTTTCCATTTAGAGTTACCTTGACTCTAATCCATTTTCTGTGAGTATAAACTCCACTAGTCACCTTAGGTTCTCTTACCTAAGTTTCATATCATGCTCATCCTAGAGTCCTTGACTCTATGTTGATCACTTTAACCAATGCCCTTAGGTTATCTCCTACGACAATGCCACTCATTAAATCCTAGGATATACTCCTAAGTTTGATGCCACTCATTAACCCTGAGTCTAGGTTTTCTCCTAGTCTTACTACCAACATGTCCTTTTTCCTTATGCTTTCACATGATTCCTAGGGCTATACCCTAACATGATCACAGATAACGAATAATTGATTCCCCTTTTTACGCATGCAAATTTATCTCTTATTTTAATAATTAGAAAAGTTTACTTCTCTTCTATATCCATCTATACATGCAAATTCAATCATAATTACCAAACGCCTCTAACAGGCTACTATCATGCTTCTAGATCGAAAAGCAAAGGAGCAAGGGGAGAGGTCACCCAATTTCGGCAGAATCCCCCACCTCGGTGTATTCTTTTGGTCCTTGGAAGAGACAATTTCAACTCCTTGAATCCATGAGACTTCCCTACATTGTAAGGAAAGCAAAAGATAAAGCAATTGCTTTTACATGATTCACTAAAATTCATAAGGCGGTAAAACTAACCCCTTTTTGACAACTTAAAGGGAAAAATCACTATTTGGTCATTTTCCCCCACCAAAAGGCTAATTTTTGATTGGTTCGTAGAAATGAGAGGAGAATAATCCTCCCATGGCATGTTGCCAAAAAGAAACTTGCTCAACTCGATTCGGGGTCAAAATGCTCTCAAAAATTTGAGAAAAGCTCAATTTTTGAGAAGAGAATAATATTTGGTCATTTTCCCCCCCAAAAGGCTAATTTTTGATCGGCTCATAAAAATGAGAGGAGAATAGTCATCCCATGGCATATTGCCAAAAAGAAGCTTGCTCAACTCGATCCGGGGTCAAAAAGCTCTCAAAAATTCGAGAAAAGCTCAATTTGAGCAATTCCCCCCAATTCATCGATTTTGCATTTTGGCAAATCGAGAAATTGCATTCATTCATTTCCTTCTTCTTTAAAATTTGAGAAGAACTCAATTTGAGAATTTCTTCATCAATTGGCGACTTTGCTCGCTTAAGAGAAAAGAAGAAATTTCTTCTTCTTCTTTTCCTTTCTTTCTTTTTCTCTTTTTTTTTTTTTTTTTTTTTTTGGTAAAATCCCCTGCTGCCTGGCCAACTTAGGCAGCTGCTGCTGCCTAGCAGCAGCAGCTGCGGCAATTGCAGCTGCTTGGCAAGCAGCAGCCCCAGCTGCTGCCAAGCCTGCTGGCAGCAGCAGGCCCAGCTGCTGCTGCGCATGCTGGCAGCAGCAGCTTCAGCTGCTGGCTGCTGGCAGCAGCAGCTAAGCTGCTGCATAAAAGAGAGAAGACAGAATGAGAGAGGGAGAGAGAGAGAGAGAGAGAATCACCTTTTATTTTGGAGAGAAACAACAAAAAACTGAGAGGGGAGGTATTCTTCTTCTTCTTGTTCTTCTTCTTCTCCTTCTTCTTCTTCTTCTTCTTCTTCTCCTTTCTTTCTCCTTCCTCCTCTTCTTTCGTTTCCTTCCCAGCTGAGAGAGAGAGAGAGGAGATGGTTTCAAATGAGGGAGAGAGAGAGCATTAATGCCTCTGCAGGGGGTAGTTGGGGGAAATAGGTAAATTTACTAAAATGCCCCAACTTACAAAGGGATTTCCCAATTTATCCCAATTCCTGCAGTTTTTTTTTTTTCCTGCAGCGAGCTTAATCGGATAGCCCTCTTTCAACTCGTTTTCCCGTCAACTGAGAAATCAAAATTGTAATTTCTCTTCGCCCCTTTAATCTACAAATTTTTCTTAAACTTCCCACGATTTTGTTTTTTAAACTTTTGGATATTAAGCCCTCGAAAGAGAGCCCCGAAAATGCTTCGCGATTAACTTGCGCTGTCAAAACTGCAGTTTCAGCATTCACGAAGCATTTTTCCTCGCTTCGTTCTCCGATTTTTCCTTAATAACTTACCTAGGTTTTTCACCCCTTTTAATAAGAAAACTTTTGTGAGACACCCCACGATTTCTTTTTAAATTTTTGGGGCACTCTAAGCCCTCGAAAGAGGGCTCCGAAAATGCTTCGTGATCAAAATTTTCAAAATTTCCAGATTTGGCTAAGTCCTCGGGTTCAAGTCACTTTTCGACCCGATGCCTTCGCGTCAGCCCGAAACGCACCGAACTTGACTGTAATCATGTTTAAAACACGTTACAAGTATTTTCGCCGCATTTTACCATTTTGCGAATTCGCGAACGAGGACTTAAATTTTGCAAATTTGAAGCTTCAACTCTCAACTACAACTCACTTTTCGACTCAACGGCTTTTGCATCGATTCGAAATGCTTCCAACCCACTTGTAATTACATTTGAAATGTGTTACAAGTATTTTTGCTGGATTTCGCCCTTTTCGCGAAAATCGCCAAACAAGGACCTAAGATTCACAATTGAAGCTTCAAATTCTCAACTCCAACTCACTTTTCGACTCGATGACTTTTGCATCGATTTGAAATGCTTCCAACTCACTTGTAATTACATTTGAAATGTGTTACAAGTATTTTTGCTGAATTTCGCACTTTTTGCGGAAATCGCCAAACAAGGACCTAAGATTCACAATTGAAGCTTCAAATTCTCAACTCCAACTCACTTTTCGACTCGATGACTTTTGCATCGATTTGAAATACTTCAATTCACTTGTAATTACATTTGAAATCTGTTACAAGTATTTTTGCTGAGTTTGGCCATTTCTGGGTCACCAAAAGCCTCGCTGTATCAAAAATCGCTGGCGGACCCCGTTCTCGCAATCCGGGTGTCCGATCGACGCGAAATTTTTACTGTGGCCTTAAAACAACATTACGGAGCTCCCAGAATTTTCTCAGAATTTTCTGACTCTATGAATTTTCTGCTAAAAAATCTGGGCCCCCTTTTTCAATTAAAATTCTAAATCCCGCATTTTTAATCCGATTTCGGCCCAATTCGCTTCCACATCATCCTCACTTCTCTAACTTTCATAAAAATAGTATTTCATACCATTTTTATTTAGATTTATTATATGTGCCGAAAATCCGGTACATTACATTCTACCCCCCTTAAAAATAGTTTCGTCCTCGAAACTTGAGTCACACTTCGACTCAAATCTGATCGAGAGGGAGGAATCTTACCCCCAATGTTGGGCCTACTATACATCGTTACTAGGCATCATACTGCCACAAATGACCCAGCCTTTATTTGCGAAAATTTTTCACTTTAATTCCGCCATCATTCTTTCACAACGAGGTTGCATCTGCAACCACTTACACTTACCGCATTTTTCCGGTCGCTCCGCTGCCTAATGTGGAGGGCGAAGGCCAATCCACAAGTCCTCTGCTATCATGCACGCCGCTAGTGCTCTAAGTCCACGGGTTATCAGCTAACCCGATATATCGGATTACTAATAGGTTCACAAACCACGGTCCAACAGGGGCCTATAGCCCAAAACTAGTCCAACACTGTACAACGGCTCTCACTAGCACGCAGACCCAATCGTCATACGGGTAGATTCTCACTTAGGATTACTACACCAACACTCCCACTAGGAGCTACAATACCTCAATCACCACTAGCTCTATAGCCTGGTCATATCTCACTCTCAGTGTACTGACCTCCGTGTACTACTAGCCTCAATGCTCACACGTGGTATTCCACGTTCCCGGGTCATCGCTCGGACTACCGACCCGACCAAATCTCTATCATGCCCCGCCATCAGGTCTCGGGCCGCTGTCTCTCGCAGCTGACTGCGCCTGCCCACTGGGCTACAGGCCCACAGTCCACAAACATGGTCCAGGCACGGATCGTCCACAAGCGAACCCGCTAATCGTCGCCACGCGACCACTACGCTCCACTGAGCAAAATCACTAACAAGTCGTCAATCCACGACCCCAACTCTATATCAACTCTGGCCACACTGGGCAAAGGCTAATACGCCACCTAATCGGCTCTCTCTGGCTAATCGATACTCGTGCTCCATGAGCACCCAAACAGTTGGGCGTCCCATGCCCCCCACGCTAACTCGTAAAAATCCAGTGTCAAGCAACTTGCTTAAACACGCGTATGACTCCTGTACACCTCTCCCAACTGGGTTGAGGCACCACAATAGCTGTCCACCAGCTCTGGTGACTAACACGCGAATCCTACGGTGGCAATCCTTGCCGTTACACCGATCCATCAATTCGGCGCCACCAAAACTCCCGCTCACTTGCGAGGTTTTCGAATCTCGAAACCTGTCCCGGGTCTTACCAACCCCATAATGAGGCAATTTAGCCACAATTATAGGACACACGGTCACTACCGTTATCAGGGCGAACTCACGCCGCCAGGCCCGTAAATTTTTCTTGCCCTAACCCTTAGGACATACTTAGTTCTCGCAACATAGCGATCACCATTTTCTTCGTGAATCGGTCTCTCACTGGACCTCGCTGACCACACTTCGCCCGCAAACTAGCTGACACAAGCGTAAAA
Source organism: Tillandsia fasciculata (assembly GCA_029168755.2). Taxonomy (NCBI): domain Eukaryota; kingdom Viridiplantae; phylum Streptophyta; class Magnoliopsida; order Poales; family Bromeliaceae; genus Tillandsia; species Tillandsia fasciculata. The sequence continues at coordinate 150,399 of JAQOTM010000164.1, read as the reverse complement.
CACCCTATGCTGAAGGTGTTGGCTGCGCCGACAAAAGTTCGGCGGCCACAGCCATTTCTTACTGTCGCCCCTACGGGCGGCGACGCCGTATACCTATGCGTCATTTATGCAGCCTCAACTTGTTGCGCTATCAGTCACTGGAGCCCATCTATCTGCTCTGACTGTCAAGCTGACGCCACTCTTAGGCGTCGGAATCTGTCTTCCTGTCGACGGAAATCTCCGCTGACGGCACGAAGCTTGACCTGCCGCTGGATCACACCAACAAGTGCGGTCACCTGTTATCGCAGCTCGTGTACCTTGTTTGACCTAGAGCCCTCTCGTGACTCGAGTCAAAATAGGTGCGTCTCCCTATGTGGTGTCATCGCTAATATGCACACCACAACGAAACGATTAGCCCAAATTTAGCCATTTGAGCAACGCGCAATCTATATACCGACAGAAAAGCTCGTCGACCCAATCATGCGAAAGTATAAGAGGGTACTCCTTTTCATCTCCAACATTACGTTGTCGGCCGCCAACGTAATAGTCCGAAGAATGAAAGCTCATTTCCCTCGATCAGTCCCAACATCCTTCGTGGGAACAATAGTAACCAATCAATTACTTTCGCCCAAAAATCCACGCACTCTCTCGTGCCTAAACCCTAGAGTCTCCCTAAGGTTTGCTAACCACCTAGGACTATTCCTAGGCTCTGATACCACTCTAATCTGTCACGCCCCGAGTCCGCCAATTTGTACGGTTCGGGCACGCCAACAGACCCGCCAATCAGGTAAAACCTTTTTCTACCTGAAAGGAACGGTAACATCCATAATAACACAACAAGTGTATGCGGAAGCTCAATATCAGAGTACTAAAAATCACTACAAATTTAAATTTTTGCAACAACTAAAGTGGAAATGGAAGCATGCAAGAGTGAACCATAACTTAAATTTATTACACTTTACATCTCTGAACTTGCAAATAAATTTATTACAATTCCTTTACATAATTTCCTCACCATACAAGGTTCACTCAAGAAATATATAAAAGGGATACCTCTGCTAGACCCTCTAGGTCTCTATGCTGCTGGGCCCTTGCCCCTGTCGTATGCCTCGCCGTCTGCATCTGAACCGTCTCGTCCGCTGTATCCACACCCGAACCTGTGGGGGGTCACCCAAGGGGTGTGAGAACTCCGACAGAGTTCCCAGTGGGTTCAACCACCGAGAGAAAGTGTCCTACACCACTTGGTCCAATGGAAGCAATAATAATAGCGTGCTAGGAAACTAAAATCCTCAACATCAATATGCAGCTATGCAATAATATATCACTACACTATCTGTGTACAACCATCGACCCAGCACTACTCTGTCTAGCCACACTAGGCTGCTAAGCACCAACTCGGCCACTATGCCGCTATATTCAGGGTCAAACTAACCGGCCACCTTGGCCACTCTATCTTTCTTTATTCTTTAGATTCTGGTGCTTTAGTTCAAGTTAACCCTCAAAAATTCTTATCCAACGGGCCCGAGCCCGGTAGTCCTGCTACCATAAGATAAGATTTCTAAGGTTGCCGATAGCACCCGCAAGTGCTACCCCGCCCAACGGGGAACTTGTCCTACGGGTCACTGCCCGGGAGAGGGACACTGCCCTTGGCTCCGACAAGGCTACTTTTTACCCCCGAAGGTACGCTCGTTTTATCTTTAATTTTTCTTTCTTTTCTTTCTTTTTCTTTCTCTTTATTTTAGTTCTTAGCCTCTTTGCTTTTGAACACTTGCTTTCCTTTCTTATTCGAGCTTATAGCTCCCTTTTTGCCACTGGCAAATCTCTTTCTTTGTCCTTGATCATTTAGCTCTTTGCTTTCACTTTTAGCCTTCGAAAGTATCTCGTCCGACGGGTCACTGCCCAGGGAGTCCTGCTCCACTTGACGAGTCTCAAATTCGAAGGCGCCATTTACATTCTCTTTATACTTTTTAGCCACTTTTAGCTTGCTCTTTAAACTTTGCCTTTTTACAATAATTACCTCTTATCCTAGGTCTCGCCATAAGGATAACTAGAGAGTCTCCTGGACTCTTATCATTTCTCTTTTATTCATTCAACTCAAATTGAAGTTAAAGTTATTGTCCATTTGCCCAGACACCTTATGACCACTCTAAGGTTGTATTATTTAGCTTTTTGGCCTTGTGATTACACAAACCTTTCCTTAGAGTATGACTTTAAGTTGATCACTTTGCTATCAGTTTATTTCTTTAAACTTTGTGGCCACATACTCTTTTCTTTGCCGAACCTGGAGTTACATTATCTCTATTTACCTGTTGCACTTTCCATTTAGAGTTACTTGACTCTAATCCATTTTTCTGTGAGTATAAAACTCCACTAGTCACCTTAGGTTCTCTTACCTAAGTTTCATATCATGCTCATCCTAGAGTCCTTGACTCTATGTTGATCACTTTAACCAATGCCCTTAGGTTATCTCCTACGACAATGCCACTCATTAAATCCTAGGATATACTCCTAAGTTGATGCCACTCATTAACCTGAGTCTAGGTTTTCTCCTAGTCTTACTACCAACATGTCCTTTTTCCTTATGCTTTCACATGATTCCTAGGGCTATACCCTAACATGATCACAGATAACGAATAATTGATTCCCTTTTTACGCATGCAAATTTATCTCTTATTTTAATAATTAGAAAAGTTTACTTCTCTTCTATATCCATCTATACATGCAATTCAATCATAATTACCAAACGCCTCTAACAGGCTACTATCATGCTTCTAGATCGAAAAGCAAAGGAGCAAGGGGAGAGGTCACCCAATTTCGGCAGAATCCCCCACCTCGGTGTATTCTTTTGGTCCTTGGAAGAGACAATTTCAACTCCTTGAATCCATGAGACTTCCCTACATTGTAAGGAAGCAAAAGATAAAGCAATTGCTTTTACATGATCACTAAAATTCATAAGGCGGTAAAAACTAACCCCTTTTGACAACTTAAGGGAAAAAATCACTATTTGGTCATTTTCCCCCACCAAAAGGCTAATTTTGATTGGTTCGTAGAAATGAGAGGAGAATAATCCTCCCATGGCATGTTGCCAAAAAAGAAACTTGCTCAACTCGATTCGGGGTCAAAATGCTCTCAAAAATTTGAGAAAAGCTCAATTTTTGAGAAGAGAATAATATTTGGTCATTTTCCCCCACCAAAAGGCTAATTTTTGATCGGCTCATAAAAATGAGAGGAGAATAGTCATCCATGGCATATTGCAAAAAAAGAGCTTGCTCAACTCGATCCGGGGTCAAAAAGCTCTCAAAACTTCGAGGAAAAGCTAAATTTGAGCAATTTTCCCCCCAATTCATCGATTTTGCATTTTGGCAAATCGAGAAATTGCATTCATTCATTTCTTCTTCTTTAAAATTTGAGAAGAACTCAATTTGAGAATTTCTTCATCAATTGGCGACTTTGTCGCTTAAGAGAAAAGAAGAATTTCTTCTTCTTCTTTTCTTTCTTTCTTTTTCTTTTTTTTTTTTTTTTTTTTTTTTTGGTAAAATCCCCTGCTGCCTGGCCAACTTAGGCAGCTGCTGTGCCTAGCAGCAGCAGCTGCGGCAATTGCAGCTGCTGGCAAGCAGCAGCCCCAGCTGCTGCCAAGCCTGCTGGCAGCAGCAGGCCCAGCTGCTGCTGCGCATGCTGGCAGCAGCAGCTTCAGCTGGCCTGATGCTGGCAGCAGCAGCTAAGCTGCTGCATAAAAGAGGAGAAGACAGAATGAGAGAGGGAGAGAGAGAGAGAGAGAGAATCACCTTTTTATTTTGGAGAGAAACACACAAAAAACTGAGAGGGGAGGTATTCTTCTTCTTCTTGTTCTTCTTCTTCTCCTTCTTCTTCTTCTTCTTCTTCTTCTCCTTTCTTTCTCCCTTCCTCCTCTTCTTTCGTTTCCTTCCCAGCTGAGGAGAGGAGAGAGGAGATGGTTCAAATGAGGGAGAGAGAGAGCATTAATGCCTCTGCAGGGGGTAGTTGGGGGAAATAGGTAAATTTACTAAAATGCCCCAACTACAAAGGGATTTCCAATTTATCCCAATTCCTGCAGTTTTTTTTTTCCTGCAGCGAGCTTAATCGGATAGCCCCTTTCAACTCGTTTTCCCGTCAACTGAGAAATCAAAATTGTAATTTCTCTTCGCCCCTTAATCTACAAATTTTTCTTAAACCTTCCCACGATTTTGTTTAACTTTGGACTATTCTAAGCCCTCGAAAGAGAGCCCCGAAAATGCTTCGCGATTAACTTGCGCTGTCAAAAACTGCAGTTTCAGCATTCACGAAGCATTTTTCCTCGCTTCGTTCTCCGATTTTTCCTTAATAACTTACCTAGGTTTTTCACCCCTTTTAATAAGAAAACTTTTGTGAGACACCCCACGATTTCTTTTAAATTTTTGGGGCACTCTAAGCCCTCGAAAGAGAGCTCCGAAAATGCTTCGTGATCAAAATTTTCAAAATTTCCAGATTTGGCTAAGTCCTCGGGTTCAAGTCACTTTTCGACCCGATGCCCTTCGCGTCAGCCCGAAACGCACCGAACTTGACTGTAATCATGTTTAAAACACGTTACAAGTATTTTCGCCGCATTTTACCATTTTGCGAATTCGGCGAACGAGGACTTAAATTTTGCAAATTTGAAGCTTCAACTCTCAACTACAACTCACTTTTCGACTCAACGGCTTTTGCATCGATTCGAAATGCTTCCAACCCACTTGTAATTACATTTGAAATGTGTTACAAGTATTTTTGCTGGATTTCGCCTTTTCGCGAAAATCGCCAAACAAGGACCTAAGATTCACAATTGAAGCTTCAAATTCTCAACTCCAACTCACTTTTCGACTCGATGACTTTTGCATCGATTTGAAATGCTTCAACTCACTTGTAATTACATTTGAAATGTGTTACAAGTATTTTTGCTGAATTTCGCACTTTTTGCGGAAATCGCCAAACAAGGACCTAAGATTCACAATTGAAGCTTCAAATTCTCAACTCCAACTCACTTTTCGACTCGATGACTTTGCATCGATTTGAAATACTTTCAATTCACTTGTAATTACATTTGAAATCTGTTACAAGTATTTTTGCTGAGTTTGGCCATTTCTGGGTCACCAAAAGCCTCGCTGTATCAAAAATCGCTGGCGGACCCCGTTCTCGCATCCGGGTGTCCGATCGACGCGAAATTTTACTGTGGCCTTAAACAATATTACGGAGCTCCCAGAATTTTCTCAGAATTTTCTGACTCTATGAATTTTCTGCTAAAAATCTGGCCCCTTTTTCAATTAAAATTCTAAATCCCGCATTTTTAATCCGATTTCGGCCCAATTCGCTTCCACATCATCCTCACTTCTCTAACTTTCATAAAAATAGTATTTCATACCATTTTTATTTAGATTTATTATATGTGCCGAAAATCCGGTACATTACAACACTCCAGAATTTAGAATAGTTATATATATAAGGTCTAATAGGATTAAAACTTTTAAGCCAACTATAACATTTTGTGCGGTGGCTATGTTCGGAGGTTAAGTGAGTTAGCATATTAAGGCTATAATAGTTCTAGGATGAATGACCTTCCAAAAACTGGTCATCACAGAGGGTATGTTTAAGATGTGCTCGTTTACCCCTCTCCAGTCCCTTTATTATTTTATGAAATTGAAAGAATTCTACGTGCACTCTCATAGCATGCTATTCAAAAAATTGATCTAGTAAAAAATGGCTTAAAAATATACAAGCGTAACAGTAGAGAAAAGACTCTAGTATTAGTGCGAGTTCAATGAGTTTGATTGTAAAATATTTATAGTACTTATTATATAGTGAACAATACATTTGGGATTGATACATTGAGTTGCTAACCTCATGGCCCAAGTTGTTTGGCTTTAGAAGAGCAGGATTCCCTTCCGAAAATGCTTTTTTGAGTTGAGAAGTGGAAAACACTTTCACTTCCCCCATGAGCTCTGATTCACTTGAAAGCCGCTTTGCCAGCATCTATGCAGGTTCAACATTGCCGAAATGTTTGCAGGCTTTCGATTGAAAAGGAGGAGAATTTTCCGTCTGCCCCTCTCAAATTCTCAAGAACACCTACATTAGTCGTGCAATAAGCTGTCAAGGGCGTCGAATCCCCGACTGGCTGGGCCGCGGCTACGTAGTTCGTAACCGCCGGCCGTCTTCTTCGGTGAGGTTATTCCCCTCAACCGCAGGCTTAACAGAGAGAGAGAGAGAGATTAGGGATATAATTCTTATTGCTTTATTGTCCCGTGATCACAAGCATATATAGCCACTGGCCCAACCTAAATGGAGAAGGCTCTCCTTGATTCTAGGAATTCCCAAACAACTTACCTAATCTAAGGAATTTCCAAACAACTTAACAACTTGCCTAATCTAAGGAATTTCCAAACAACTTAACAACTTACCTAATCTAAGGAATTTCCAAACAACTTACCTAATCTAAGTTTCTATCTTTAGCCACTAGAGGCTAACCCATGCAGCGCCTGCCCAACGTGCTCCTCGCGCTCAGCCGGTCCGCGCCTGGCATATGTGCGTCCGCACATGACATCTCTCCCCGCCTCGAAGGCCAGCTCGTCCTCGAGCTGAAAGGAAGGGAACCGAGCATGGAGGTCGTCCAGATCCTCCCATGTAGCCGACGCAGGCGTTTGTCCTTGCCATTCAACGAGCACCTGGCGCACTCCCCGGGCCAGCCGTGCCCGAGTCACCCGGGCAGGTGCAGGCACCACAGCACCGTGCAGGAGTGGAGGCAGCAGCGGTGGAACGGCCGGCGGGTTACCGACAAACTTCTTGAGGACGCCGACATGGAACACATCATGAATGCGAGCGTCGGGAGGAAGCTGTAGCCGCACAGCCACCTCGTTGATGAGCTCCGCCACCTGGTACGGCCCGACGTATCGCGGTTTGAGCTTCCCTGTTGCCGTGCGTGGGAGGGATGCTGCTGCCCGCTGCCGAAGGCGAAGAAGAGCCCAATCGCCGACCTGGAAGGACACCGGCCTGTGGTGCTGGTCGTAGACGCGCTTCTGGACCGCCTGCGCCTGTTCAAGGCGATAGCGGATGTCGGCGAGGAAGGCAGCGCGCTCCTCCATCTCCTGGGCGACCGCTGCGACGCGGGCCTCGCCGGGCTCATAGGAGCGGATGGTCGGGGGTTCCCGGCCATAGACCACACGAAACGGAGTTTCGCGGAGCGATGACTGATAGGCGGTGTTGTAGGTGTACTCTGCCCATGGCAGCCACCTGAGCCATTGCCGGGGACGGTCGCCGGTGAAGCAGCGCAAGTACATGACGATGACCCGGTTGGCGGCCTCGGTCTGGCCGTCCGTCTGCGGGTGAAAGGCGGACGACATGTAGAGCTTCGTCCCTGTGAGCCGCATGAGCTCCTGCCAGAACGTCGAGGTGAATACTGGATCGCGGTCCGAGATGATGGACTGCGGAACGCCATGGAGGCGAACGATGTCGGCGAAGAAGGCGTGAGCGACGGACTCGGCGGTGTAGGGGTGCGCCAGGGGAATGAAATGGCAGTACTTGCTGAAGCGATCCACGACGGATAGAATGACCGTCTTGCCTTGCACCTTGGGCAGCGCCTCGATGAAGTCGATGCCGATGTCAGCCCACACAGCAGTCGGAACCGGCAGTGGCTGCAGCAGACCGGCCGGCCTGAGGTGGTCGGACTTGTACTGTTGACAGGTGACGCATGCCGTCACGAAATCCTGCACCCGGCGACGCATGTTGGGAAAATGAAAATCCCGCCGGAGCCTGTGGAGGGTGCGGTGGATGCCCTCATGGCCGTCGTTGTGGACCGCGGCCAGGATCTCCTGCAGCAGCGGCGACGCCGGGGGAATGTATAGGCGGCCGGCGAAGGCGACCATGCCGTCCACCAGCGCCCACGGAGCGGTGCGGGTGGCAGCCCGGACCTCATCGTGGATGGTGACCAGGGCCGGATCAGTGGCCTGGGCGTGGCGGAGGCGCTCGATGAAGTCAAAGCGGGGTGCCGAAATAGCCATCACCTCCCCGCCGTCACTGTCGCGACGGGAGAGGGCGTCGGCGACGACGTTTGTGGCGCCCGACCGGTACTCCACCGAGAAATCGAATCCCAGGAGCTTGCCGACCCAGTGGTGCTGAGGGATCGTGGCGAGGCGCTGATCGAGGAGGTACTTCAGGCTGTAGTGGTCGGTCTTGACGATGAAGCGCCGCCCCCAGAGATACGGGCGCCAATGCCGTACCGCCTGGACGAGGCCGATGAGCTCGCGCTCGTAGGCGGCAAGCGAGCGGTGGCGAGGTGCCACAGGCCTGCTGAAGAAAGCGACCGGATGGCCCTCCTGGATCAGGACCGCGCCGAAGCCGAGCGTGGACGCGTCGCACTCGACGGTGAACAGCTTGGCGAAGTCGGGCATGGCGAGTACGGGGGCGGACGTGACGGCGGCCTTGAGCGCTGTGAATGCCGCGGCCGCCGCGTCGTCCCAGGAGAAGCCCTCCTTCTTGAGTAGGGCCGTCAGTGGTGCAGCGATCGCCCCGTAGTTGTGGACGAACTTGCGGTAGTACCCGGCGAGGCCGAGGAAACCGCGCACAGTCCGGGGCGAACGTGGAGCCGGCCAATCATGGATCGCCTGCACTTTGGCCGGATCCATGGCCACACCCGCTGCGGATATGACATGGCCGAGGTAGGCGACGGAGGAGGCACCAAACGAGCACTTGGAGCGCTTGACGAAGAGTTGGTGGCGTCGTAGTTCGTCGAGGACGGCCCGGAGGTGGCGAAGATGATCAGCCCACGTCTTGCTGTAAATTAGAATATCATCAAAAAATACCAGGACGAAGCGGCGCAGGAACGGGCGTAGCACGTCGTTCATCAAGGCCTGGAATGTCGCCGGGGCGTTGCACAGCCCGAACGCCATCACCAAGAACTCGTACAGGCCGTCGTGGGTGCGGAACGCCGTCTTGTGCACGTCCTCCGGGCGCATGCGCACCTGGTGGTACCCGGACCGGAGGTCCAGCTTGGTGAAGAACTTGGCGCCATGGAGCTCGTCGAGGAGCTCGTCGACCACCGGGATCGGGAAGGCATCCTTGACGGTGAGCGCGTTCAGCGCCCGGTAGTCGACGCAGAAGCGCCACGAGCCATCGGCCTTCTTGACGAGGAGGACGGGCGACGAGAACGGTGAGTCGCTGCGGCGGACGATCCCTTGAGCAATCATTGCGGCACACTGGCGCTCCAACTCGTCCTTGTGCGCCGCGGGGTACCGGTAAGGGCGGACGGCGACCGGCTGGGCGTCGGGCTTGAGAACAATGCGGTGGTCGTGCGCACGCTTGGGGGGCAGACCGACGGGGTCCGCGAAGAGCCCCCCAAACGAGAGCAGCAGCGCCTCCAGGAGGGAACCGGCCTCTGTTGTTGCGCCCAGGGTCGGCACGGCGGGGCTGGCCATGCCGGTCCAGGAGACGGAACGCCCCCGGCGCTGGAAGGACATGCGCCGGCGGCCGAGGTCCCAAACAATGGGCCCCAACTCGCCGAGCCACCGGGTGCCGAGGACGACGTCGTACCCGGCCAGTGGCATGACGTAGAGGTCGGCCGGGAATGAATTGCCGTCGATGAGCAGGGGCGCGTCGCGGATGACGCCGGCGCAGGTGACCCGCTCGCCATTAGCGACCAAGGCTGTGAGGCGGGGGTGTTGGCGGAGGGGCAGACCGGAGCGCCGCGCCGCCTCCTCCGAGATGAAGTTGTGCGTGCTGCCGGAGTCGAGGAGGGCGACGAGGGACGCGGAGCCGAGTGCCACGGCGATCTGCATGGTGCCCGCCATGGGAACCCCAGCCACGGCCTGCAGGGAAAAACAGGGCGCCTCGGCGTCGTGCTCCGCGTCGCCCGCGGCGTCCGTGGCGTCCTCGATCTCCACGCCTTCAAGGAAGAAGATGCGCCGGCAAAATCTGTTATGGCCACGGGTATATTTTTCATTGCAATTAAAATAGAGGCCCAGACGGCGCCGTTCCGCCATTTCGTCCTGGGTGAGGCGCCTCTGATTGCCCTCGTCGCGACCCTGCTGGGCGGCCACCGGAGGAGCAGGGAGCGCCAGCAGCTGCTGTGGCCCCGGAAGCGCTGGCCGTGGCGCGGGGGCGGGAAGGAGGCCACGCTGGGGCGCCCGAGGAGAAGGCTGCACCGGCCGGTCGCTCGCCATCAATTCTACTTGTCGCGCCAGGCTCATGGCGGCTGCGAGCGTCTCCGGGTTGTGGATGCGGACGGCGTGGCTGAGCGGCGGCAGGAGTCCGCCAGTGAAGAGCTGGACGCGCTGAGCCTCATCAAGGCGGCCCGCGCGAGGCAGGAGTGCCTGGAAGCGATTGGAGTATTCCTCCACGGTCCCTGTACGCCGGCACTCGGCGAGCTCGAACAGCGGAGCCGAGCGGAGGGGAGGCCCAAACCGCAAGGTCAGGAGCTCCTTGAATCGCCCCCACGACGGCGTGCCCTCGTCCTCCTGGAGTTGGATGTACCAGAGTTGCGCGACGTCCTCCAAATTGTACGAGGCCATCCACACGCGCTCCTCCGCCATGGTGCGCTGTTGGCGAAAATAGGATGCGCACTTGTTGATGAAGAGCATCGGATCGGTCTTGCCGTCGTAGCGGGGAAATTCCAATTTGTGGAATTTTGGGGGGCGATCAAGATCGCGCGGCCCCTCCGGGCGGCCGCCGGCGCCGTTGTCCGACGACGAGGCCGACTTCTCCTTCATAGCCGCCATGTCGGCCTTCATGGTTGTCATCTCCGTGGTGATGGATTTCAACATCTCTATCACATCGGCGACGGTGGGATCGCCCATGGCTGTTGGCTGCGGGGCGGCAGTGGCGGAGGGCTGCGGCGGTGGTGGAGGGCTAGGGTGGTGGGCGGCGGCTTGGGTGGAGCGGGCGAGCTCTGATACCAGGTTGTCAAGGGCGTCGAATCCCCGACTGGCTGGGCCGCGGCTACGTAGTTCGTAACCGCCGGCCGTCTTCTTCGGTGAGGTTATTCCCCTCAACCGCAGGCTTTAACAGAGAGAGAGAGAGAGATTAGGGATATAATTCTTATTGCTTTATTGTCCCGTGATCACAAGCATATATAGCCACTGGCCCAACCTAAATGGAGAAGGCTCTCCTTGATTCTAGGAATTCCCAAAACAACTTACCTAATCTAAGGAATTTCCAAACAACTTAACAACTTGCCTAATCTAAGGAATTTCCAAACAACTTAACAACTTACCTAATCTAAGGAATTTCCAAACAACTTACCTAATCTAAGTTTCTATCTTTAGCCACTAGAGGCTAACCCATGCAGCGCCTGCCCAACGTGCTCCTCGCGCTCAGCCGGTCCGCGCCTGGCATATGTGCGTCCGCACATGACATAAGCCAATAATAAATCTCCTCTTCTAGTAAAATTATATGGGATATATATTAATAATTGCATAAAAACAAGTAGTTTGAGGATTAAGATTACCTACGGAGACAGGGTAGCCGTGAAGCCGAAGTAAGCGGAAAGCCAAGACGGTGGTTGCTGGATCATCCAATCCATGTCTTTCATCCCATTTTCTAGAACACACATTTCTAAGTCTAAGCTTACCAAATTGATCGATTATCAACAGAAATATTTTATCATTGCGCACGGTTTATAATTTCATTCTATTCAGTTTCACTTCATTTTAGATTTTCTAATACACTAAATAGTTGAATAAAAATCTTCAATCATATAATTCACCAATATTAAGCACATCAAAATCAATCAATGGATATATATATATATATATATATAAACAGAGAGTTGAGTTAGAATACTATAGATAGCAAACAAGCTCTATTACTACTGATTTATTTTTAAAGATGAAGTTTCTAAATCAACGATCTGTATCGTTGAATATGATTTAGACCGTTTAAATTATTTATAAATAAAATTTCATACTTTTTCGATAAAACCCGACAATTTCTACTCGTACCCGCAAGCACCCACAGATTATCTGTAAATTTGCGGATATGAATATTAGTTTTCCTTATCGAAAAAATTATGGATAAAATGGATGGGCACCTATTTAGTTATGGATATTTTGGACAACTTGCGGATATCCGTATTTTTTTAATTAAAAATATATATTATTTTTTTTTATACATTTTTAAAAATTCTAACCCTAATTCCTCTTCATGTTTTTTTTTTCGTTGTGGTTGCCTCTCGTACTGCACCGACTCCTACACATTTTTTGTTCTATGAGAATTAATTATTCAAAGTTTTAAATATAAATCAACCTAATGATAACGATCTTGTGTGTCATTGTTGAAAATTAGCGAAACTGCAGAATCAATAGAATTAATTAACTACTAAAATTACAGTTGTGAATTGAGGTATGGTGATTTATTTTTATGATATTTGACTCTATAATTATGAAATTTTATTAATTTTGTATTACAAAAATTTAGAATAATAAAATATTTTTATATTATATAATTTATATATTTAAAATTTTTATATTATTTATTATTTATTGTTATATTTTAAATAAGTTATATTATAATTTTAAAAATTATAATATACAGTAGTCAACCCCTCCTTGCCCTTGCCCTAAGAAAACACTTTCCTCTTTCAAATAATAAATAAAAAGATTATCACAGATCACTTCTCCAGGCCGACCCCATCCCACCCCACCCCACCCCACCCCACCTTCTCTTCTCTTTTCTCACTCCCGCCTCCCCCTACCCCGACCCGGCCGCGTGCGCTTGCCAAGTCGCCATCGGAACAGAAGTCGGAACCCTCCTAGGCCACTTGCCGCTCGCCATCGGAACCCTCCAGGTCGCATGCAGCTCATCATCTTCCTCGCCAACACCGAGCAATGCTACCTTTACACCCATTTATGGGTGTACATCTTATACCCCCACCCATCCAAGGGTAGGGACTTTTCCACCCATCACTTCGAAGTGATGGGCGGAATTCACCCCACCTTTGAATGGGTGGGGTATAAGATGTACACCCCTTTTGTGGTATACATAAAGTATTTTTCAAATTGATAATTGCTCTCAATTAATCTAATTTTTCTCTTTTATCTACCAACTTGTTTCTTTCTAATTTTTCAACTATTTATCATTTTTTTTTGTTTTAGAATTGTATTTTTTTTTTTTTTAGAATGGATATTTTCTTTACTTCTAAATTAAGTCGATTAAATTATTTTTAAAAATTATAATATTTATTCTAATAGTATAAATTTAGAGAGGAAAATATAATTTAATAGCTGAATTTTTAATTGGTGAATGTAAAATTTTCGTATAAATTGTATATCCGAATAATTTACAAATCTATTTTTTTATCTACTTTTGTAGCAAATTTTAAAATTATGATAAATTTTATTTAATACAATAAATCTATGCCGTTAAATTTAATCTAGTGGATGATAGATATGTCATTTTTTACTACCTAAAATACCGACTTGGGAAGAGGCGAGGCTCCCTTCTCAGGAATTTTTTTTTTTCTTTTACTTTTCTTTTTTTCTTTTTTTATTTTTATTGTTTTTAAAAAAATTATAAAAATCTATATGAGTTGGAAAGGATATATAGAATCCCCCGGTTTGTTTTATAAAAAACTATTATATTTTTTTCCTTTTCATCTATAATGACAAATATATGTTATAACTTTTCTTTTTCAATATTTTTTTTTCAAAAATTATAATTAAATTTTACTTAAAAATCATCTACTCTAAAAATGAGTGTCAATCAATATGATGCCTATTTTTATTCAAAGTTTTCTTTTGGTATTATCCTATTATTCCGCTGGTTAGTGCACTAATAATTTACTCTTTTGCATATCAATATTATAGCTATCATTTTTTTTTATTATTATTTTGATCTAGGACAATTATTTTTTTACATAACTACTATTATATTTAATTTCTTAAATATTTTAGATAAAATATAAGTATGTATAAGAATAGGAATCTCTTGGTAGCGTTTGGTTGGGAGATAAAAAGAGGATGGGGGATATCCCTCCTTTACCCCTCAAACACAATTTAAATGGGAAAACTATTATTCCCCCCTTAACTGGTTATACTGGTATAGCTCGTTAATTGGGTGGAACAATTTTGTTCTCATTTTTTTTTTCCTTTCTTTAAAATTAAAATTAAAATTTTAAAATTTTAATTTTTTTTTGAATTTTATAAAATTTAAATTTTGTAACTTTAACTTTTAATAAATTTTTAAAATTAAAAATTGTAAAATTAAAAATTTATCAATATCAATTTTTAAATTTAAAAAATTTATGCAAATTTTAATTTTTTTATAGAAATTTTTAAATTTATATAAATTTAAAAATTAATTTTGTTGTTTTTCTTTACATATTTTTCGAGATATTTAAAATTTATAAATTATTAATTTTTATTAATTTATAGAATTATTAATTTTTATAATTTTTTAAAATTTTAACTTTAATTTTTAATAAATTAATAAATGTTTAAAATTTATATAAATTTTATATACAACTTTTTAAATTTTAAAAATTTATAAATTTTCAAAATTTATAAATTTTTTAATAAATTATTTTTTATATACAAAAAATAATTTTAAATAATTTTTTTAAAAAGTAATTTTTTCAATTAAAATAATTTTTTTCCTTTTATTCTTTTTATTCCACTTTATCAAATTAATTTTTTTTTTTTTATATCTGGTACAACTCTAATACTCATCCAAACACAAAATTATATTAGTTTTTATTTGTTTCTGAACTTATATCTATTCCTGAAATAGATAGTTTTAACTTATATCCGAATTAAACACAGTCAAATAAAAACAAAATTTAAAGATTAATATATATATATATATATTAATGACTAATATATATATATATATATATATATATTATATAATATATATATATATATATATATAATATATATGCCACAGGTTCCAGCTATAATGACACGACTTTTCTAGTAATATTTTACCCTCCTTTAATAAAGTGCTTCTTTTAGTGAATCAAAATTATCGAGTTTCTGTAAGTTGGTCGGTGTGTTGCATGAGTATTTTTCTGTGAAAGAGCACGAAAAGCGATGACCGACGGTGCGATCGGATCTGGAATCCGACCTTAGGATCTCCCGGAATAGGGTTTTTAGTGTCGCGATGACTTAGCGCGCATCGGAATCCGTGCAAAAGATCTGGCACGCCTTTCAAGGAATTTTGGAATTTATCTTGTGGGATTAGATATTTATTATTATATAATAAATATCCGAATATGGGAGTTTTCCTTTTTACGTACGTAAGAAAAGAAAAAATAAAAATAAAAAAAAAAATAAATTAATAATAAAAGGATAATTATACCCCGTTTACCGAAAGGGAAACCCTAGTTTTAAAAGATCGTCTCCTCAAACCCTTCCCTCTCGTGCGTACCGAAGACTAAAAATAAAACCCTAGTTCGGAGAAGAGAAAAGAAAAGAGAACCCTAACCGGAGGAGAAAAGAAGGAAAGAAGGAGAAAGCAGAGGAACCCGATTGCCCCGATTGACGTGCCGGAGACCGGAGAACGAGATGCCATCATCTACGGGGAGCGGATCCGGATCCCCAACGCCGCGAGGGACAAGATCGATTCTTTAATCCCGATAGATCGAGGTTAGCGATCGTTATTTCTTTAGGTCGGATTAATCGAGGGTTTTTCATGTTCTTTTGAGGTCGATTTATTCGGTAGATTGATCGTGGATTTTGTTGGGTTTTGATCAATGTTTTGTTCTTGTTCTTGACCAGGGTTAATCGATGGTTCTTAATCGGTCTTTTGATCGAGTTTCCGATCGATGTTTTGTTTGTTCTTCGATCAATGGTTTAATCGTTAGAATTACCGTGGATTTGTTTGGGGTTTTTGTGGGTGTTTCGTCGGAGCATGGGGGAGTTAACGGGAGGCCGCCGCCGCCGTTGTTAGACGGGAGGCCGCCGCCGCCGTTATCATATTCGCGGGGTCGTCGCCGGAGTCGCACGGGAGCGAAAACGGAGGAGAAACCGCGAAACGGGAGCGAAAACGGAGAAGAAAACCGCGAACGGGGAGTTACTGTTCAAGACCGTACAGCGCGGTCCACGGCCCCGGGCGTGCACCCGGTGCACGCCCCCGCAGCGCGGAAACGCAGACCCGGCGCACGCCTTCGTGCGCGGCCCGGCCCGCGGAGCGCGGTGCACGCCTCAGCGTGCACCCGGTGCGCGACGCCGCGGCCGGAAGGGATGAACCCGGTGCGCGCCAGCGCCGTGCGCGGCCCGGCCCATCCGGCAGGGTGCACGCTTCCTGGGTGCACCCGGCGCACGCCGCGCAGCCGCCCGACGCGCAGACCCGGTCCACGCCTGGTCCGTGCACCACCCGTCAGCCCGAAAGTCCGATAGCTCCGTTTAACTATTCTGCGAAACATTCTTTCATTTTCGTCTTAAGTCCCCACGTCGCCTCGCGCTCCTCATGGTTACTCCATTGCACCTTTACGAAGGGGATTGTCCGGTTGCGAAGTTTCTTTTCCTTCCGTGCCAGTATTCGTATCGAGGTTTGGCAGTAGAGCCGACCGGTATGCCTCCGGGCCTACGCGCTCCAAAATCCCGAATGTCGGGTCATTGGCGCCAACCATTAGTCCCCAAAAGCTCGAACTATTAGAAATACACAACCAGTTTACTTAAGGCGTACTGTCACAACGCCACGGATCTTGACTGGACTCAACCCACCTAGACGTTGGGTCTATTGTTGGGCCTCTTGCCGTTAGGTCTATTGTGAACCTCAGCCCCACTCAACTTATTAGGCTCACCCAACTCAACTTATTAGTTTCCTGGGCCTATTGTCACGAGGCAGGAAGTTGGACCTATTTAACCCTTAAATAAATAGCCAACACATAAGACAACTAAGTCTTCACATCCTTATTGGGCAGGAAGGTACAAAGTATTTACTTCTAAGGGTTCTCCTGGGGTCGAGACCAACCTTACTCTTCGTAGGGGGTCTTTCCTGCTACTACTTCCTTCGTGAGCCGAAGCGCCTGTTTCCCCGCCGGTCGCTGATGTTTCGCTTTCACCTGTTGGCACACCAAATAATGCGCCACGAATTGTGTCACATCGCTCTTTAATTTGGGCCACTAGAAGGTCTGCCACAGATCCTTGTACATCCTTGTACCCCCGGGACGCGCAGTGTAGGGGGGCGTTGTATGCTTTTGCTAGATTTTCTTCCCTCAATTCTAGCTCATCGGGCACACGAATTCGTCCCCGGATCCTTATTACATTATCTGAGCCAATCGTACAAACTCCGCCTTGCTCCGAGGGTATCCTGTTTCGCACCAGTTGTAGTTGCGTGTCCGTCGTTTGGTCTCCCAAGATCTTCTCGGAGATTCGTCAGACTAGATCTTATAGTGCTTTCCGGGCTTCGGCAATGTGAGCACTGTGCCTGTGTGCGTCTGTCTTTAAGTTCTTTGAAACTCTTCTGGCACTGGGCCGTCCAGACGAATCTCTCCCCTTTCTGGGTTAGTCGATTTAGGGGAGTGGCTATCTTTGAGAAGCCTCCCACGAAGCGTCTGTAGTACCCTGCCCGTCCTAGGAAGCTTCGGACTTCCGTCACCGTGGTTGGCCGAGCCCAGTTGGTCACTGATTCACTTCTCCTCGGATCCACTGCCATTCCAGACGCCGAAACGATGTGCCCCAAAAAGTCCACCTCGCGGAGCCAGAACTCACACTTTATGAGTTTGGCATACAGTTCCTGGTCCCGGAGGGTCTAGGGGATTTACTCGCAAGTGTTCCCCATACCCCTTGTCTGTGCGAGAGTAGATTGGAACGTCAAGTATAAGACCATTACCGGCTGATCTAAGAAGGGCTTGAGTATCCTATTCATCATGCCCGTGAACACCGCTGGTGTGTTAACGAGTCTAAACGGTATAACCGTAAACTCATGTTGACTATTCCGAGTTCGCAGGGCTATTTTCGATATGTCATCACCCCGGACTCTAGGTTGGTGATAGCCGAACCGCAGATTAATCTTTAGGAGCGACGTTGCTCCTTATAGTTGATCAAATAGTTCATCTATCCGAGGTAGGGGGGTAACTTGTTCTTCTCGTGTCAAGATCCATACGGTACTCGTGAACGCTACTCGACTGCCTTCTACCAAGCTTCTTGCCCGCAACAACGAAAGAAAAGCGAGCAGAAGGCGTTCCTACGAGCTAAGTTTACAAGTTCCGGTAAGTCCGGTTCCCGGAGACGCATTTGGAACTTCAAGCAGTCAACTACCGCTTAAAGATTGCCGCGACCGTCGGTCCCAAGCGCTACGCCGATAGCCCTTAACGAAAACCCCACTAGTTCTTTGAGACTAAGAACCCGTCCCACCCTCGCTGGGCAGGAAGGAGTAAAGCCGCCTGCCTCGAGGGGTAGCCTGAAGATCCGGCCGAACTTATTTCTACGATGGAGATTTCTTCTAATAACTAAGGTAGGGGTGAAAACACGAAGCGAGGTGAAAGAGTGGGATGCTCAGGTGTTGACACAAAAGTTCTAGCACGATGATCTGAAACTCGAGTATTACCTGTTACGATGTCCTCCGGTGGGTCCGCCCCTTAGTGGGTCATCGTATAGACTCTCCCTGCTCCCGATTGTTGAGACGAAGGTGTAGATGCTGCTACGGATGATGTCCCCGTTTTCAAGGGGCAATTGAAACGTAAGTGCCCCGGTTTGCCGCATCGAAAACAGTGGTCTTGCTTCTGGGGACATTCGGTCACTTGGTGTATTCCGTCACAAATAATGCAAGACTTGCCCACCGATCTTTGTCCTCCCGTCGGCGCATTCTTGATTCCTTGTTGCGATCTCGGGTGTTTAGGAGGCCGGCTCCCCTTGGTATGCTCTCTTCCGAAGTAAGGCCGAGTTCGTTTCTTATCCGCACTGTGTTCCAAGCTCTCCCGTCGGGCTCGAGAAATCGCAAATCCGCGCTCCACTGTGGTGGCTCTATCGACCACCTCCTGGAAGGTGTGCAAATCCGCCGCTTGCACCACCTCGAAGATGTCGCTCCGTAAACCGTCCACAAAAAGACGGGCTTTGTGAGATTCATCTGTTATGACAAAAGGGACACATTTGACCAACCTCACAAATACCCGTTGGTACCCCATAACCGTCAGCCTTCCTTGCTTGATATGCTTCAGGTCATCTTCCATCTGCCGTTTGATGCTGTCGGAGAAAAATGCTCCAAACAGTTTTTCTCGGAACGTGGTCCAAGATGGAAGGGCGGTGCCCTCCGAGGGGGTCCGGACGCACCGTCTTCCACCACATGCGGGCGTTTCCCTCAAGAAAGTGGACTGCCAAAGGGACCCGTTCATGTTCCTCCATCAGCAAATCTTCGAAGAGCCTTTCCATGGTGTCTACCCATTTTTCCACGACCCAAGGGTCGGTCGTCTCTCCCTCAAACACGGGTGGGTCGTACTTCTTGAAATCCGTCAAGTTCGCTCTCACCCTGTCCCGTTCGGTTTGCTTGATAGGGGCTTCCTCCGCGGCATCGGCGGACATTTTGAGGGTAGGCGTCACCACGATCTTTCTCAAGGGGTCTCCAATAGTGGCTCCCGGCATAGGTCCCGAAGTTGCTGGCGTTGGTGCTGCTGAAGGCGTTGTTGGCTGAACCGACGGTATCTCGGTCACCATGGTCGGAGGAGGGGCGGCCATAGCCTCGCTGTCCACCACCGGCGGTCCCGTCACTGGTGCGGCTGGTCCGGGCAGAGGAGCCTGGGTGACCTCCACTGGTGTAGTCGGCTGTTGCGTCAACTGACGCACTTGTTCCATAGAGGTTGCTAACTGTTCGGCCATCTCTCGTAGTTGTTGTCGAAGAAGCTGATACTCCGCCGCTGTTGGCACCGTACTTTCTGCCCCTGCGTTCTCCGTTGATAACCCAGTTCGGGCCATTATTCGCTATAAACAAAGAAAACAAGTCAATCCTAGACCTAACTGGTCTAACACCAGGACCTGCAAACGCACCGAAATTAAATCCCCTTTTTCCCCGTACACTCATGATCTACTGCACCTACATCTTGGTTATCTCATATTCAATTTGCTTGTGGCATTATGCACTGTGGATGTTGGTTACTGACTGCTGTGGTTAAAGTTGTTTTTCTCTGATACCAAATGTAACGACCCGGCCACTAGCAATAATAACTCGTTGGGCCCAAACCACAGCCCAAAATGCTTAAGCCCAGTTATTATTACTAGTGTCCATGTCTTATATAAACCCAATCACAATTCCATCCACATCCGATGCGGGACTATTGGGGGCGTTACGGACTCCCACCGTTTAGGCCTAACGTCCTCGTCAGCCCAAACACACGCACAGCAGCCCAAGATCACCAGGCGATGTGAGACTCGTCTCGCTAGTCCTGTCATCTAGACCCAGACTCAGCCGAGACTCGCCACACATTTCCGACTGGTTACTGGCTCTGATACCAAATGTAACGACCCGGCCCACTAGCAATAATAACTGGGCTTAAGCATTTTGGACTGTGGTTTGGGCTCAACGAGTTATTATTACTAGTGGGCCGGGTCGTTACACCAGCCCTCCATTTCATCCCTCCAATTAAATCCAATTGTACAAATCACTTAAAATTAAAAAAAAAAAAAAACAAAAAAAAAAACTTAATTTTGTTGACAACAGTGATCAGAGTTTGAGCTAAGATGGAGAAAAGTTTGGCAGGGTATGTGGTGTATGAGATATGCAGGTGCACTGGGTGTAGGTAATATATTTCCTTTTAGTTCCAAATAAATAGTACTAAATATTAGGTGGGGGGTGGGTGGAGGATGCTTACATGAAGGTGGTTTTCAGAATCCCCTTTATCTCTTCCTGAAAAAAACCTTGAAATCCCCAATCTCTCTATCAAGTCCACCAACTCCAAAGCCTCAAGGAGACCCTCAACAGATCCAATTGAATTTAGCCCTCCTTTAATAGCCTCAACAAGTTCCTCCATCTCCTTCTCTTCTCCTCTTGTTTCAATTACATCACCCTTAGAAAAATAAAAAAAAACATCCTGCATGAATATCAATAATAAAATATAATTTTATAATAATTTCAACTTGAGAAACAAATATTTTAGATAATTTCAACATGAGATCAATCTCTTCGAGTGAGTGCTTAAATATTCAGCGCGACTAGTCCTTATCTTCTTATTAGGATGTAAAATAGTATGGTTGTGAGTACTGTGAAAAGGATTAATACTTGGTTTTGGAGACTGCTGGTGGGAGGAGCCTCTTGGGTGCTCCAATGGAGATCGCGTTGTAGTTGGGTGTGGTGAAGTAGTGATAAATGGAGAGGAGGAGGAGGAGGAGGAGGAAAGGTGAAGAAGAGAGAAGGGCTATGATTAATGGACTGGGTAGTAGTCGTGCGAAGAAGTGATTTTGAGCAAAATGCACTAGAAATAGAGTTCGCAATGGCGCCCATGGTTTTTGTTGCCTCCGCCGCTTTTCCCTTTGTACCTGATCCTCTTAATTAGGTGTGTACATAGTATATAGTTGCAATGGGTTATTGAAAACATATATATATATATATATATATATTATACTCCAAATGTACGAATATATGTATTATTATACAAATCAAACCAAAGTAAGATTATTAAATTGCGGCAATTTAATAGCGATATTATGAAATTGTTGTTATTGAATAATATCTAATTATAATTTAGCGATAATTATTATAAGTATTATTTTTTTATCTACAAATAATTTTATGTTTAATATGTGATTGTTTGGTTATTATTTGAAAAGTGGTTTTGGACATTTAGCTCAATAGAGCATTTAAGAAGTGATTTTGATTTTTAAAATTAAAATTTAAAAATCTCAAATTAAAAATTTAAAAAATTTAAAATTTTAAAATTTAAATTTTAATTTTAAATTTTAAGATAAAATTTAAAATTTAAAAATTAAAAATTATATATTTTAATTTTTAAATTATAATTTTTTAATTTTTAAATTTAAAATTTAAAATTTCAAAATTCAAAATTTTAACCCTAAGAACAATATTTTCTCCCTCCTCCGCGGACGCGAGCTCTGAGCTCTCCTCCTTATCTCCCTCTTTTCCGCGCGAACTCGAGCTACGAGCTCTCCTCCTTATCTCCCTCCTCCCCCTCTCCGAGCTCGGTCCCCCCAACTCCTCCTCCTCCTCCTCCTCCTCCTCCTCTGACGACGACGACGATCTAGGGTTAGTGTTCCGCGCTCCGGCTCAACTGCCGCGGCCTCTCTCTCTCGGATTCGATTCTCACTATTTTGATTCGCCGACCATTCAAAAGGTTCGATCTCTCTCCTCAATTTTGCGAATTATTAACGAGATTTGCCGAGATCTGATTTGTATTTCTCCAGATCTGGTAGATACCAAAATCAAATTGCATGTTCATGAATGCTTTTAACTGTTGCAATAGCTGTCGATAGCTTTTATTGATTACTGTAAGATCTTCCTCCTCTAATCGAAGCATCCATGTATTTTGTGTTTCTTTCGTCGAGTAAATTACAGTTTCTTCTCGATATCTACGTCGAATGCCAATTCTGCTTCTGTTCATAAAATCCTTCAGTATGAATCTATAATTCAATAGGTGTGCGACTCAAAAGGTCGCGAACACATCATTGTATGATTCTGAAATCAGAAGCAGCAGGTGCTCTGTTTAGCTTCTAGAGGCCAGGAAGATCTGTAGACTCAAGTAGTCTTTGTTGATGTTTCAATTTATGAAATCAGAAGCCGGTCACAACTACCAACCCTTCAAGAGAGGGGAGTATTAGCTCAGGAGATCATATGGATCAGAGTGAATGAGGAAGAGTAGTATGTGAGCTGCTATTCATCATTAATTAGTGATCGAGTATTGCTATAAATTCAACTGGGGAAGTAACCTTAGGATTTTTTATCTTTAAGCTTATCTAATGTTTGTATGTGTTTGGGGACTCGATCTATATATCTATATCATGCGGATAATGCTCTTCTCTAAGATGTTCATTAATAGTAGACCATTTTAAGGGTGCTGATGAGTACTCAAGAAACTTAATTAATTAAGTGAAGCAACCTAATAGCAGTACTATTAATTAGTTGGTGATGAACATACCTTTTCTTCTTTTTTGTACAAAGTGAAGATATTGGTTGGTAGACTCTTTAAGAGTTATATTCTCTTCGATCTCATTATCTTTTTGTTTAAGGAATTGATATCATATTCTACGAACTTCATGTACACACCTAACTTCAGCTCTTTTGTAAATATGCGTCTAAACTTTTAATTTTAACAATTAATTTTTTTGGAGTGTGTGGCATGGACACTCACTACTTGATACGTAACATCTAAGGAGGAGAAATTATTGGGTGCACCTTATATATATACATATATGTAATACACTGCACCTCTACAATTAAATAAAAATCAGAATCTAACTAATTAAATACGTTCGGAAATATGCAAAAAGCTTATATGTCAAAAATCATACATGTTAATAATCACCGTTAAGTTAATGTCTTATAAATCAAACAACAACTATTTAAGGGTACTAAAAAGTGATTGCGAAAGAAGAAGTGGTTTCCTGCCATAATATAGATAGAGAAGTGCAAGTGATAGGAAGAACCACCCGTTTAAAAAGTTTTTCTGCTATAATACAGCAGAAATGAAGGTTGTTACTATCATTTCCGCTTCAAAAAGACCACACTTTTTTTCCCTTTTTTTACCCCAAGTGTCCTGTTTTGACTGGTAATGAGAACTTCAATTTTGTAACATTGTAAGGTCCCATGGAAAGTATTTGCAATCTATCAATTTTAGATCTTGATGATGCTGAATGTTGAAGATAATAACAGCGAAATCACCGTTTTGTTGTTTTTTTTTTTGATTAAACAGGGATATACCCTATTTGAAACGTACAGGACAGGAACGAAAGAAAAAGACCCAACACGACATAGAATACAAAAGATGAGCCCAGCGCTCGGACCCACGAAGGGGGGGTCGAATCACAAATGTAAACTAATGTACTCCCCAAAAAAAACAAGTAAAAGACGAAGCAGACTTGAAAACTTTCTCCCCTGGGAACAATCTCCAGATCAAAGCATAGCCCCAACAGCAATAAAAGGTGGACATAGACTCATAGATTCACAGCTCCAAATCCCTCACAACCCATGTATTCCAGCTCGATGTGATAATAATAGGACCGCATAGCTCAACAAAGCTCCCCCAAAAAACACTGCACCCAGTCCTAAAGTGCAATACAGCGAGTCGACGAGGCCATCCCGGAAGAACGTAGTTAAAGAACCCAACTATACTAGTACTACTCAAACATAACAGAAGCTGGATCCTCCTTGGTCAGTAAAGTAATCAGTCGAGCAAGAGACCCCAGCCTTCAACCGGAATTCTGAACTCCCAAAATCATGAGTTGTTATCCTGTAGCACCCTGCCTCGACACAGATGACCTTTCCCAATCTCCGAGCATTGAGTGACACCAAGCCAAGAACAAGCTCCTGCAGCTTCAGGCACCGACCACTCGGACTTGATCATAGCAATAGCTCCCAATCCTTCGAAGCTAGAGCACAGCACCCAGTCTAACAATCCAATGCCCCGAGACGACGAGACCATCCCGGTAGGAGCAAGAATATAGATCCCAGCTATACTAGCCAATTCAAGCATGAAAAGACAAGTTAGTGACCCATGTCGAAGTAATTGAAAGAAGCCGCATTCTACACAAACCCAACAGGAGCAAGCTGAAACTGGATCCTCCTTGGTCAGAAAAGGAATCCCTGTCGGCAGTCGAGCAAGAGACCCCTGCCTTCACCCAGAACTATAGACTCCGAAATTCTTGAGATGGTATCAAGCAGCCCACTGCCTCGACACAGTGAACCTTCCCCCGCCTCCGGGCGTTGAATGTCATCGAACACCAAGAACAAGCTCCCTCGGCAGCAGACACCGACAAATCCAACTTGAGCTTATTTTTTGATTAATGATTAAACAGGGTGAAACCCCAAAACACAACAATAGTGGTACTTCGCCAGCCTAATGTGGTCGACCTCACGACAAAACGAAAAGACAACATAGCCTACGTCGCAGTTTCTGCCGAAATAACAGAGTATCACCTCAGACTTGAAAGAAAATAGCAGCAACACTTAACAAAATATTGCAGCCCCAAAGGTATGGTCTCAAACAGGAAATGCCGGCGGGGCGAATGGCGAAGAAGAGAAGCCTCCTCTGATTGGAAGCAGACCATGCAAACAACACAAAATGAAGAAAAGAATCCACACAGTTCCTTCATTTTAAACTATAGATACCTTCGTAGCGGCCACATCAACGTTAAAGCAGATCAATGATCTCGTCAATACTCCCATTGGGGATATAGACGAGAAGAAGCACCAATGAGGCAGATAAAAGCCCGATAAAAAATTGTAATGTTAGCTTGAGGGAGAATGAAGTAATAACCCAAAGGCGAGCCCGTCCCTCGGCTTATCCCAGAAGCTGTCGTGAACATTAAACAAGAGAGCTTAGACTACATTGTTCCCAGATCCAGCGAGTCTAGCCGATGCAGCGAAGGAGAGAACGCCGAGAATTACAGCTCGCCTACTAGCAATTTGGAGAAGGTGGCGCCAATCAGCGAGAAAGGGTGGATCCAAAGTCTAATCTGGATACAACAGTCCAGGATTAGAGGCATCAGATTTCGTCCGCAGCAACCCAGAGGCGACAGTGCGAAATAAGGAACAACAATTGATCAAAGAAGTAAACCAAAGCATAGCCGAGAGAAGCCAGAACACATAAGAAAGGTCCCTCTAGATTCCAGAGAGGATCAATCAGCTATTTTCCCAATCTTATGTACCCTCGATGCTGTACCGGTTGCAGCTAAATGTACTAAGCAGCAAATGACTATCAACAAAAACCACCTTTAGCTCTGGTAGTGCCAAGTACAGTTGAAGGGGCCTTCACAACCGACAGACCAACAAAAGAAACTGAGAACAACAGACTTGCAATGCTTCGCTGAGGGGCAGGCCCGAAGTCGCGAAACCTGTATACGGTCGCTTCAATCCCTTGTGAGAAGACAAACTGTGTGTTCCCAAGCAGGTAATCCCTCCGATGCATGCTTGCCACGACTTTGCACAACAATTGCACGAAGCAATCCAGATCTGAACCTGTTCAACATTTTGGCAATCTCTGTCATCCTGTAGGTTCACAACCCTACCAGACACGCCTGCCAGGGCTGTTCAACATTGGTCAAACAGTTTATGATTCAACTGTGAATCCAAACCGCCTGCTCCTCAAGCAAGATTAAAAGCCCCTCGATATCCAAACTATGACAAGCAGCTTCTCAAAGATCAGCCCAAGCGATGGCGAAGGGAGGTAGGATGCCAAGATCAAAGGGTGGCTGAGGTCAGAAAGGTTCAGCCAGAGAAAGAAACCAGTGCAACCGTGTAAAAAATAATCCCAGCAGAAATGAAGCGAGGCGAGGGGACCTTCTTGCTCAGCAGACCAATTAGGCGAAGGTGGGTAGCCGAGAGACCAAGAGAAAACTCGAGGCCGTGATTAACAAGAAAGAGCTGTGTTGGAAGTGGATTAACTTCGGTGTGAAAAAGGGAAAACCGAGGATCCCCCAAGAGCTAGGGTCCAGAGATAGGTGGTGTGGTGGATTCTTGAAGCGCAAGAGGTGCTCAGAGAAGAGCAATCATTGAAGATACGCCTATTACGTTCCATCCAGAGTTCCCAACAGGTAGCGGCGAATAAAAGATCGAAATGCGCTTTAGTTCGACCCGTTAAGGTCAACCTCGCCCTCCTCCATCTACTCGCAAAATCCCCCGAGTAGTGGAGTAATCTATGACAAGTGAGAGGCCAAGGATGTAGTACTTCCCCCCATAGCGACCTCGCAAACGCGCAAAAGAAGAAGAGATGATCCAAGTTTTCATCTCCTGCACGGCAACACATACAGATAGAAGGGCCAGACCAACCTCTTTTTTTGAGAAGCTCCGCGGTGAGAAGCCTATATCTAGCTGCAATCCAAAGAAAAATTTTTGTCTTGAGCGGTATCCGAATGGCCCACAGATGAAGAATCTTACAGTCGTTGACCCCGTCAAAGGAAATGAAATCGTAAGCAGTCTTGGTAGAGAAGATCCCGTTAGAACTCCATCTCCACTGAATCAAGTCGTCGGAGTTAGACAACCTGAAACTGTTGATCATCGCTTGTAAGACAGTAAGCTCACGCCTAGCTTCCGGGCAGTGAATACCATGGAAACCCAAATCGGTCTGAGAGCCAAAACGGCGAAACCAATTATTCACTGATAGATGTTTGAGTGGTGCCGCTCCAAATAATCGTGGGAAGCTATAGCGCAAAGACGAAGCACCGCTCCAACGTGCATACCAGAAAGACGTCGACTTCCCGTTCCCGATTGAATAAGTGATTGATGAGCTGAAGAAAGGACCATTTGAAAGCAAACCCTTCCAAATCGGGCAACAACCGGTCGGCTTCGTCTCAGATGAAAGGGGCAGCCGACGGGAGTAGTGTTTAGCAGTGAGCAGGCGCACCCAGGGAAGCGACTTGGAAGATCACCGTTTTGTTGTTGTCAAGTAGTTTGAAGAAATTGGATTTTGCTAGGCGATGCAGGTCAGGTAGCATCTGAAAATCATAGATTAGAATAAAGTTTACATCTTGGTTAATAATATTTTTCTCAGATTGAGGAGCTGCTGAAGTTTGTAATGAATATAGTATTTCACTGTTTTCTAGAATTAACTATGAAGAAGTGCCTCACAATGATTTATTGAATCTTTTTCAGCACAAACATGATTGGCAGACAACTTGTCAGAAAAGTAGAGTCGTCCTATACTCATGTGTACAATCTATTTGTTACTATATGCATGATTCTTTTTGGACAAGTAGAGCTATCTTTTCCTGTTCATAACTTTGTCATCAGCTTGTTCTTCATATATGCTTTGCAGAAAGGGGTAGACATTAAATTCTGGAAAGCCGAGTGCTTCAAGATCGATCCAACAAGCAAGATAATTCACTGCCATTCAGATATTGGTACAAATTTGGACGGTACTGGTGAATTTGTGGTTGATTATGATTACCTGGTCATAGCAGTTGGAGCTCGGTCCAATACGTTTAACACCCCTGGTGTAGAGCAGCATTGCCACTTCTTAAAGGTACACTTCCATCACAACAAAATATGTAGATCTGCTTGCTCCACTAGCGTGGACAGTAACTTTGCTATGTTATTGAGGTGTAAATCAAGCACGTGCACTTTTTATATAAAAATGAAGTAAGATGCAAGGATGTGTCGATCTCACATTGTTCATAGATTTTTTAAGGTAGAGTTGGTATCAACTATCTATAGTTGATCATTATTGACTGCTAATGTTCTGCACTAATTTACCCACCACTCTGAAGCTCTGAGTCTCTGACCTTTTGGGGCATATAATAAATAATCATCTTCAAGTGTTCAATTTCTCCATACAATAAGGGACTATCTTGGTACATGGTCATGAATTTAAGTTCATTTGGTTGGTTGTACTGTGATTATACATGTGCAGGAAATTGAGGATGCTCAGAAAATCCGGAGGAGTGTGAAAATCAACATGATGTTTCTTATTTTTCCAATGTTTCTCTGATAAACATGCATGATGACTAAAACTATGTTGTAAGGACTTGTTTGATTCGTTGAGGAGTTAGTAAACACATAATGTATTTATACTGTTATAACTCCATCCTAGATATTTACTCCAGAGATATCCACTTGAAAGAAATTGGATACAGAGCTATTTTACACAAGCATAATCAGGATTAGGAAGAGAATAGTAGGCTTTTAAACAAACCAAGTATGGAAAATCAAAGTAGTGTTTCCAGTGAAAAATAGTTGTTCAAAGTACGGTATCCAGTAAAAATGAGAATTGCATAAGCTTTTACATGGGTAGCAGTTGGAGAGGTCTTTCCTTTCCAAGTATCTCTTGCTCGCGAATCCGCTGTATAAGATTAGTTGAAAAAGGTATTTATCCTTGAAATCAGCACAATTTTCTGATTGTTCATTGTAGCTTCTATACAAAGCTTATGTCTTTTATGCCCTTTGATATTTGAATGTTGTTCTTGTCGCTGCATTCAAAAGGTTCGATAAAAGGATAACTAAATTTGCCGAAGAGAAGTTTCAAAGAAATGGCATTGAAGTGAAAACAGGATATAAAGTTATAAAGGTTTCATATAGTCTAATCACCATGCAAAATGCATCCACTGGGGAGGTTTCTGTGCCTTATGGAATGGCCGTATGGTCTACTGGCATTGGGACTCGTCCATTTATCCTCAACTTCATGAAACAAATTGGTCAGGTAATAGACTGATATTATAGTGGTTCCAGAATTAAGTAAGTGGGTAGTTAACAATGGTATCTAGCAAAGGGTTATATTGGGTGCATTTTTGCATTTTTGCTATAAAAGGGACTTGCCCTCTTTGATTAAGTGCAGAGCACTTGTATCTATCTAAGGGTTATATTGGGTGCATTTTTGCATATGGAAATCCATGTTGTCATTTTCCTGCTTTCTTCTCTCATTATGCTTAATGCATTTCAATCGTTGTATTCCATGCAGCTACCTGTTCCACTTCTCAAGGAAAAAATTGCTACCGTCACCGGGGTAGTATCAGAACAACAACGGCTTATCTGTCGTGGAAAGGGTTTGAAAGATGACGAACTCCTTTCTGCATACCGTATCCTCCTTTGGGCATTGAATGCCTTATATGTTCTCCAAACAGATATGTCATTATGGATTTTTAATTTTTTACGTATACCTTAAATGGTATTACTTTAAAATCTTTATAAAATTGTTAACAAGATATGAAGTTAAATGCTTCATTCTAATGTCATATTTATTTGAAGAACATTGATAATTCTTTTCCTTAACTTGTTAATAAGTATGTAGATGGAAGCAGAGAACAGTGATTTTAATGATGTCCCGATCCATCCCTTTCTAACATTTGGTATAAATTTACATAAGTAGTGTCCATTAAATTGGCCTATATGCTACACTTTTTATGCTCGCGTTGCTCATGACATTTTTCTCTTGCAATCATTTAGCATATGTACATGTGTCATTATTTGTTGTTGTATAATTTATCTTAGAGCATTGTGCTCTAAAGGCTTCACCAATTTAATACATAGGCTGTATTGTTGATTACTTTGATATTTAAACTTTCACCAATTTAATACATAGGCTGGATTGTTGATTACTTTGATATTTAGTTCCCTAACATGTTGATTAGATGTGGAAGATGGCCATACATTGCATCTGGTTGTTAGACAACCACACCAATCGTCATCATCACCTTCAACGGAGAACGTGGGACATGAAGGTGCATCGAGCAATTCAGGTAATATGGATAATTTGAAAACTTGGCTTCATATCTGGTTAGATTACTATTTATTTGCTCATTGGCTTTTAGCTATTTGAATTTTTAGAAATTGTATATATGCATTATAATTTACTGATATTTTAAGCCGCTACTTATGCCATATGTGGTGGTAACCTTATCATTTGTTGTAGAGACTGGATCAATACTCTTAAATCTCTTGTAGCTGAAACTGATCAACTAGAGGTTTTGTCTATTTAAGCTACCCAATTTTTTGCCTTTAGAAATTTGGTTTCTTACATTTACTTTAGTACGTAAAGAGTTGGGCATGTACAGAATTGTCGATTGAAAAATTGCTTTGCTCTATGTTAAAGCAACTAATACTTCCTCAACTACAGCTCGTCAGCATGTGGGTTCAGTGACTCGTAGCATCGTTTTTGAGGCCGTCAATATAGATCAAGGTGATCATCAACCTCCACACCTTAGTCAGGTGAGGCTTCAAGAATAATTTACTATATATTGTGTTAAAAGAGTTTCCAGTTAGTTCAGTTACTTTCAATGAGGTTGACTGTCACATACGTTTCTACTTCTTTTTGCAGATATCTCTAGTATCTTAAATTCTATTGGGGCAGCAAACAATGGTTCACTTTTCTTTTGTATTTTTAAGTTTGTCGCTTGTTACCAAATGGATGATCATATGAGGTTCACTTTGTTTTAACTTTTAGGTACTATCCAGGCATATGACATCAATATGCTACACGTTATGAAGAATTCGTTGTCTTGTATTGTGGAAGATGCTTATGTAACTTGTATAGATCTGAATTCCCTACACGATTGGTCAGAGATCTTTACAGCGTTGGAAAAATGAAATGCTGTCTATATGAATAGCCATGCTTTACATGTCCCGCCTTCAATGTCAGCGTCATATTTACAGATAAAGAAAGCATTAGTTTTGCCCTTTAAACCTGAAATAACAAATTGTGAGAGTTTGCTTAATCTCTTATGTAAGATTCCTGGGGTACATGTTACTACTAAATCATTCTGTAAGTATGCAACTTGCATTCTCCATCTTGAAAGGTCAGTTTGTCCTCCTTTTTTACAGTTTACTTCAGTAATCCCTGCTGCAAATTTTAATATCTTGATATTTCAAGGTATCTTTATCTTTCAATCTTAGTTTATTTGTAAAATAATTTTGTAAGTTTGTAGTTACCCATTTTACTTGTCCATGTTTTTGTATGCATTTTCTTGAAAAATCAAGCGTTACTAGAGGAACTTCATTGTGATTTTTTTCTTATTTTCAGGCTAGTGATTTCAAATTTGTTAATCAATGATGATGAATCCATTTCCAACAGCCCCTTCGGGCTCTTGAGACTGTTTCTATCCTATCGAAGGACCTTGAGATATCTGGTGGTGTCACTTAACAAGTTTAATCAAGGAGCAAAGCCACTCTCAAGTTTTTCTAAAATTTTTAGTTCATCTTCAATAATTTGGCTTTTGGTATCAGTACACACATTAGTAGGATTGCCACATACGCTATTTGGGGAGTTCTATAATCAGTTAAACAACATAATCTTCTCTATAATAGATCATACCTCAAACATATTTTTGAATCTGAGCAGTGGACAGATGAACTATGATACTAGTGAGGATCATGCATCATGGGAGTATGTGGAACTTATAGTTCATGTGGAACTTTTCAAGTACTTTCATAAAATCAAAGATTCTTGGTCATTTCCTGATGTCAATCAATTCATCATTGATCGCCAATTCATGGTTGACTTGAACGCGGCATGTTGCAAATTGTTATGTGCCACTCTTAAGCATCGAACACGGTAAATATTTGTTTCCCTTCACATCTTGTGTTTTATTATATTACTTTTGAAACTTCGGTTAGACTAAGCACAAAAAGAAAAAGAATAGTGATGGTTATAGCAAGGATTAAGGTGCCAAAACTACCCTGTTTGTAAACTCAACGATGCACATAAGGGAAAACTAATTAGTGAAGATCATATGACTAGTGATGTTGTAATAACCATGATTTTTAAAATCCAAAGTTGGAGTTTAAATAATTTCCTGATTATTTAAATGGCAAAATGGGGAATTAATAGGCAATAGTGGCCCTAAAAACATCGACTTTTGATCGGGGCCTGATCTCGAAAATCCGAGATCACCATTGCGATCGTCTCGTCGAAACATGAAAAGTTGATATACATATGTCGACGATCTGACGGTCAGATCTTCCAGAAATCAGTAAAGAAGCGGGCGGACCCCACAACTTAAAGTGAATAGTAAACCCCTATTTTTAATTCCCTTTTGGATCAATGTCGGCCGATTCGCCGTCTAGACACCAAATATAGAAGTATGAGTAGTCGATCTTAGCTATTTTCGATGTTCTGAGCGCAATGGCACTGACAGATTTCGCGTTTGGCGACCCAGGTGCATCGAAGTGCGTTCAGTGTACTGCAGCTTGTCAAACTAGATGGCCCGAGATTTTACTCGAGCGCCAAACTAATCAAACAAATACGCTACTTGATAGGTCTCGACGAGCCGGACGTCGTGGCGCAGTCCGTTTTGCAAATTGATGAACGAATTTTCTCGAAATGCGTGAAATGCACCGAAAAAGGGGGTATTTTTGAGAAAACTATAATATTTTATGTGTCGAATTGTTAGGGACTAAAACATTAAGGTTCTGGGTGCATTTTGTACCTACTGTGAAGACCTCGGAGGTTAGGGTTAGGTCTGAACCGGGTTGGAGGTTATTTTGCAAGAATCTTGCATTAAATCCAAAGTTGGCTCTTGGGCTTCTTGGGTGCATGCACGAGGGGTCTGGGTTGATCCCGAAGCATCACATCCCCTCTGCATTCTCCACACAAAGCCCTGGGTAAGAGGGTTGGCCGAAGAGACTCCTCCAAGGAATCCAAACCGAGAAAGAGGGAGAAGTAGAAGCTTGGAACAAAGTTGATCAAGTTGGATTTTTGAAGTTCCTGTGGTGATCTCCTGTGTCTGGAGGACCATCTTGGGGTTGCCGGGGCCGCGCGAAGTGGGAGGAGTGTGACCGGCTTCTTCCTTCTTCATCAACTCCGGCAAGGTGAGTGGCTCTAAACCACTGGTTGCATGGACCTGGGACCCCTAGCAGTAGATTTCTTAGGACCTTAGGTTGCTCCCTGCCAAGCCCCAGGGTCTCATGCACGTTGCATGGCCGGCGGGAGCATATCTTGCCGGAAACCTAAGTAAACTTCGCCACGAATGTTCTCTGCAACCATTGAACCAAAATAAAAAATAAAATGATGGGTTTTTACTGTAGGAGACAGTGATCATCTCCACCAAATTTGGTGGAGTTTGATCAAGCCAATCACTGGTAGATTGATGCCCTAGTTTTCGGGAAACATGCATGTTGGCCGAGCTTCGTGCTCCGGCGCCGGCGGGCTTCACCGACGCCGGCCACCTACCCAGAACACTTGCTGGGAGCAAGAGGATCCTAATCATGCTATTGCATGGCTTCCATGCAGCTTGAAATCCAAGTTGCCATGGTTGACCCGAAATCGAGCTTCAATGCGGCCGCCGGCGCTCCGGCCATCCTTGGCCGGGGTGAGATGGTCGGGAAGCTTCCTATGACTCTTTAGAACATTTCTATCCATGTTAGTGAGCTTCATAATGCTTCTGTGAAAATCCGCCATTAATGGTGAAGAAGCTCGAAATGGAGCTTGCTCCACCGCCGCCGCCGCCGCATCCTGTCGCCGGGCATGGGTCTAGGTAAGTTTGCCTTGAGCTTTTAGGAAGGTTGGTGCAAGTGGTTTGGTCCCAGATCCCTTGGTTGATTGGTCACGAATTTCAAGGTTGAAGCTTCATCTTCTCCACCTTGCCGCGGCCAACCTGGGGGTTTTGGTTGTTCCAGATTGAGGGAAAATGCTCTATAAACTTTGAAGACTAATTTGATCCATCTTGGAAGGGCCCAGGTACAGTGGAGGCAGAGAACCAATTCACTTGTTTGCTTGTGTATTAATATAGATATTATGCACATAAGGTGTTTGATTAAATGTTTCAATGAAGAAAAAGATGGAATCTGGCTTCACAGTAAATATGAAAGTTGCTCAAATGCATTCCCTGTGCTTGATGCTCACTTCAGATCAAACTGATTCTGTGAGGATTAAAGAATGGAGCATTGTGAACTTGTATGTGACCTTGGCTTTGGATCTTCTTGATCCAGTAGATCTGGGCTGCAAGTAGGGCAAGCCCTGGGATCCTTGCACTGTTTAGAGACAGTTTGATATACAAAGTTTTAACAAATGAAGAATAGGTTAAAAGTTGTAACATAAACAAGCTTTAGGTTAAAATTATGGCCCAAAGTCTTTTCCGGGCTGTTTGCGAAGCCGCGACAGTGTGCTCTTGGCTAATTTGGGGTCACTGGATGCGATGCTCGCGTTAAAAACTGATTTTGAAGTCCTGGAGAAACAAAAATGCGTTTAGGCTAGGTTAGAGAAGAAATTATGACCCGAAGTTTGCCTCGGGATTCGTGCTGCCGCAAATTGGTGAGCACAGTGTTCAGCAAGTTAAATGTCACCTGCTGGAAGTGACGGATCGTTAAAATGAGCTTCCAGTTGAAAGAACGAGCGAAAACAGTGCTCAAATGACACTATTATTTAAATAATTAGAGGTTTTAAGTTGATCTGGAGAAGATCTGAGTTTATGTTAGGGTTAGTGGGACAAAGTTGATCCCTAATCATTATTTTGATTCAGGTTTACTCGGTGACTCTGGTTCTGAGCATACAGTGGATACAGTTGTCGCCTGCAATTTGTCAGGTGGGTTATCTTCGGTCCGGGCTTTATCATTTCGGCCCTCTGTGTACGGTATTGGTTGGACCCCTGTTATTGTAGCCTAGTTGATGTTTGAGCCTGCCTTCCTTTTTGATCAGTTTTGTTTTTCTAAAAACGTGTTTTTAACCAACCCATGTTTTGTTTCCAAGCTTCGCAGAGTCGCCGGAGTCTGTTCTTGTTTGATAGGACGAAGGCTTTGCTCTTCGGGGTTTGGATATAAAACATGTTTTCAAAATTATTTTTCTAAAAAGATTTTAATTCGCATAATCGATTTCCAGATATTATGACTCTATTCCTGGACATTTGCCATGCCCGATTGGTCATTAGCTAGCTTGCACATTTATACTTGATTATCAGTATATCCTGATCTATGCTTTAGAGGTTATATCATCCTATATATGCTAGCATACTTGATATTCTTCGTTCTGCATTTTCTTATATATCCCCCCTCAGATTTTAAGCCTGTTGTATAAGGAGCTTAGAATCTTTATACCTTTGTGTAGAACATAGCTCAGAGATGATAATTTGACATTTTGCATGTAATTCACTGCCAATTTTAAGCCAGAATTATATATATATATATATATATATATATATATATATATATATATATATATATATATATATATATATATATAAGTATGAAAGAACTCATCTTTTGTTTAACTTCAAGATGTTCTTCAAGTAATCTCTTATGCATAAATTGTCTTTTGCTTGAAAGCATCTAATAAACAGTTTATATCGGCCTTGTTATTTATTTGCAGATAACGTATCCTTGACACCCAAAACACGAAAGGCTTCGACAAAACGAGTAGCACCCCCTAGTGTGAAAAACCAACTTGCTGAAGCTTGCATGAATTAGAAGCTTGAAATGCTTCTTATTTATTTCATTTTAGGTTTTAATTTTTTTTTAGATTGAAAGCTTTGAATGTAATTTTTAATTGACAATTATATTTTTACTGTGCAAATTCTTATTTGGCTAAATAATTTGGCTACTTTTGTTTGACAATTGTTGAATGTAATCAAATTTAAAATTATTTGCATGAGCAATTTATTTTTAAATGTCAATTTAAATCGTCTCAAAATAATTGCCGCTATAGGTCCTATTTACTAGTCATTTAATATGTTTTTAGTGGCAATTATAGATAATTATAGTGGCATTTATAATAGTTGCTATTATATAGTATTTAGCGGCATTTGTTTAGGCTTTTACCAACCGCCGAAACAAATGCCGCAAAAACTTTTAGCAACCCTACCAATAGCGGCAATTATTATAATTGCCGTAAAAGTATTTAGCGGCAATTATAATCGCCGGGAAAGTAAAAAATAATTGCCGTTAAAAGCCAGTTTTGTTGTAGCGTAGTTATGCTTGGAAACCCCAATAAACTAGGATTCTTTTGGAATGATACTACAAATTAAATATTCAACGGCTTGTTACACTTAGAAATGAAATTAATATTTTCTGTGGAATCCAACCATTTCTTAAAACGTGAGATTTAAAAACCCACCAATTATCTCAGTATTTTTTTTTAAAAAAAATAAATTAATTTATAAGACTAAAATATTCTTGGGCAAATTTTATATTTATTCCAAAAATTTATATTGAATACAAGAAAATAAATAAAGTTACCAATAGTCTAAATTTAGAAATGTTTGTTACGGCGGTAGGCCTGCAATTAACAAATATTTTCTATATACTTCTTATAGTATATAGAAATATCCACAAAAAATAGAATAGAAAAGAGAAGAGAGAAAAATAAATAATAAAAGAATCTGGTTCGTCTTGATGGAAGCAAACTAAAATTGTCTTTATTGAAAAAATAATTTCATGCCCTTACGTCTTTCTTTGGGCCTCACTAATTAATTAAGACTACTCCAACTTCTCGGCTTCATTGACTATCATAATAGTCTCGGCCTATCTATTTATAGATTATTACATAAAATCCTATTCTAATTAGATATCTCATCTAATTAAATTTATCTTTATCATAATTTAAACAACCAAATATATTAGATAATCTAATTCTAACTAATTAGCATTATCTCTAACACTATGGGTGTCAACGAGCCGAACACGAGCGAGCTGTGGTCGGCTCCGAACACGAGCTGGCTCGTTTAAATATTGAGCTGAAAAATTCGGCTCGTGTTCGGCTCGTTTATTAACGAGCACGAGCTGGCTCGCGAACAACAAGTTTGATTTTTATTCCTACTATTAGGTGTAAAGTTGAAAAAAAAATTAAAAAATTAAAATTTTTATCTAATAATTAAAATTTATAAAAATTGATAGCCTGAAATCTAAATAGTAAAGTTTGTTTATATATATATACACACACACACACACACACACACACACACACACGAGTGAGCTGACCCCAGCTCGTGTTAGGCTCGTTTATTAAACGAGATGAAAAATTCGGCTCATGTTCAGCTCGTTTACTAAACGAGCGATTCGATCTCGAGCTCATTTCGAGCCGAACACGAGCTGTCTCGCAAATAGCGAGCTTGATTGCCACCCCTATCTAACACTCCCCCATAATGTTAATGTTCTTCACACCGATCTTCTCTTAGCAAAATATGAATTTTTTCAATGGTAGCGGCTTTGTAAAAATATCGACCATCTGTTCTTCGGTAGAGCAGTGTATTAACTCGATTTGACCTTTAGCGATCTGTTCACGAATAAAATGATGCCGCAGTTCGATATGTTTGGTCCGACTGTGATGTAGTGGTCCTGATTTCCAATGCAACTTTTCCGGTGAATCCATTGGGTAAAACACCTGATGTTGGTGTGTCTGGCCCATGGGGCATCAAAGGGATGCCACAGATGGACCCTGTGAGACATTTTTAGCTGTTTTGGCCTTCGGCTGGGTTTGCCGAATTTTAGAAAGGGAATTGGGACAAACAGAGGTTGGATTTGGATTCAGCACGGAAAAACGCTTGAAAACGGCTATTTGCTTGTTAAATTTGGAGTCCGGATGACCAAAAACGGGCTACCGGAAGTTTTCGGGAAAATCTGGTGCATGGGGGGTGACCGTGGACCGGCTAGAGCCACGTGGCGGCCTGCCATTGGCCGGCTCACGCCGCTCGGTCCACAGGGGAAGCGAGCCTGGTGCATGGACCGCAGCGCGGGCCACATGGCACGTCCTGGTTGGCGGGCGCGCGCGGCGCGGTCCAGTGAAATTGGGGCGGCATGGGTGGACCGGGAGCACGACACGTGGCAGCCTGGTGTTGGCGCGCTCACGTAGTCGCGGTCCACGGCTCGCGCAGTGGGGTACGGGGCAAAGGGGCGGCCGACGCGTGGCGACCGCACTCGAGTGCGCCACGCGTCGCCTCGCGCGTGACTCGCCCCACCTACCCCGCCAACCGCGGGGAGGGGTACGTGGCGCGCCCGGGGGGCCCTTGCACTGCTGTTTGCTGTTGCGGGCATACGTGGCGGCACCGCAGGGTTTCGGGCGCGTCGGACGGGGGATGGTCCGACCCTTTGGGCGGATTCGGGCGCCCGAATCTTGCGCCCGAATCCGGCCCAAAGGGGGGAGTGGGCTGGGCCTATAAATAGGCCTTTCTTGTTTGTTTTTCAGACTTTTTTGGCCTTTTCTCTCTGTGGGCCCTTCAGGTGTTTTTCCCCT
Source organism: Tillandsia fasciculata (assembly GCA_029168755.2). NCBI lineage: Eukaryota > Viridiplantae > Streptophyta > Magnoliopsida > Poales > Bromeliaceae > Tillandsia > Tillandsia fasciculata. Next base: position 111,719 of record JAQOTM010000164.1, on the reverse strand, counting down.
AGCACAGTGCTCCTCACTTTGGTGGATTCCTGGGATTTTCTGTGGCACGCATCCCGAGGTTCGCGATTTTACAGCGCGGCGCGACGCTTGTTCTTCGGCGACCCGTTTCGTCGCATTTTAGTGCGCGGACTCCCCCGACTCACCCCGATCTCTGTTTTTGGCGATTCTCACGCCGTTGGACTCACGACTGGTAGGACTCCAACTTTGGTGTTTTGGGTTTTCTCGTTCTCCATGCGGATTTTGGAGTTTCTCGAGCTTCCATTTGACCCATTTTCTTCGCGGATTTGTGGACAGCACTGCGGAGTTTTTGCTGTATCTTTGCGCACAGGCATCGGATCGAGGTGATTCAACAGGCAATTCTCATCTACATTTCGCAAGGAATCTCCTGAATTTTTCTCAGAATTTTCTGAGTTTTCTTCGAAGGTGAGAAGCTTTCTTTTTCCCGAGCTCTTAACACAGTATTTTTATACAGTTTAGTTGGAGGTGTTTCCTATGCCGATTTTATATCTCAGCGTAGGAAACTCGGATTTGGGCGTGCAGGTACTCGTTTCGACGGGTTCGTCGCGAGGATCGTGACGGTATTTATCTTGGTATTTATCTTGGATTTTTTCGGGCATCTTTCCGCAGGTGAAAACTGTGAAACTTTGGACTATTGTAAAAGGGGGCAGATTTGGACTGGAACAGTGTATATTTAACTGTGTATACTCTATGTGGTATGTTGTGCAGCATTGGGGATATTACTGGACTGAGCGTGGACTTTACTTTCGGGGACCAGGATTTAGCGCTCGAGGTGGGTACCGTTGTCACCTCTCACTTTTGATTACCCACTAGGCTTATTAAGAGATGAACGGAATCATGTTAATCGCAGTGTTGGGGAACTGAAGTTAGCATGCTTGTAGGAGATATAGTAAAATGTTCACACTTGCATTGACAGTGGAATAAGTAATTCTTAAAGAAAAAGGGAGATAAATGGTTTACCTTCAAAAGAACAATAGATTCACATTATGTCATGCTTTTTACACAGCTAAGAGAACTTATGCAGATGTGAAAACTAACTGGGGACATGTTAGTACTTAAGTTATTTAAACAAAGGCATCAATGTTAATTCCTACAAGAATTGAAACTCTCTGGCTAAATAATGAATTTGCATGCTGTATGTTCAGTTAGCTAGGCCACATTTTTCTGCTACACATATATGCTGGAACAGACATAGGAGAAACCATGTTTTATTCTTCCTCCAGTTACCTAGTTATAGGGGATCATATGCTCAGGTTAGCGTAGGAACTGGAATAGTGTAGCCAGTTATTGGGGAATTGGGGACAGGCAGGTTGAGGACAGGGTAATTGCGGCAACCGCGGATTTTGGGCGGTTGACCGGACTGTTTTATTGCATCAGATTGAGGGATAGGGGATCGGGATCTCTCTAGTAGATGGGTTTTCCTACTTGTTAGGGTCTTGATCCAGTCTTACTGTACCAGGATACTTGTGGCGACTTATTACACTCGTGAGGGTCGCTCCCCTCGAGTGCCACTCCGGAGTGTGTGTACTTATGACCGTGCCGGTCAGGAGCCGGTCTGTTGCCTAAGGGTAGGACCGTGCCGGTCAGGAGCCGGTCTGTTACCCTAGGGGTGGGACCGTGTCGGTCAGGAACCGGTCTGCACCCCACAGCTGAGTTGTGAGTCAGTAGACATAGCAAACAGTGCCGGTGTTCACTAGTGTCCAGATTGGGTTACCCATGCAGGCTTATAGACTCTGATGCATGCATTTTAGCTATTTTGTTAGCTCATCATTTTAGAGGCATCTTAGTGGTAACTTTTATCAATTGTTCGTATTTATAGCTTACCACCCTGGCTGTTCGGAGTTTTGAGGTTTACCCACTAGGGGAAACTACTGTTTATATTAGTTCTGACCCCCACTGTTTTTCTTCCTTTTGTCCCCTTTGTTTTGCAGAGTCATTTGTTGGAGTTGCGGGACCCTCTGCTCAGGAGCGAGGTAAGAGGATCGCTGATTAGCTAGCTACTTCCCCGGTGCCGAGTTCTGTAGTTTTGATGTACCACGGACACTCAGACAGTTGTACTTTTCTTTTATTTTGGGTCTGGCTGTAGCCAGCTGGTTGTATTTACTTCCTGAGCTGGGAGAGACATATGTACATATTTGAGAGTTTATTGTACTTTATTTCCAGCATTTGTCTGAGGTGTATTAGTTTTTAGTATAGCTCTGTTTTATGCTCCAGTATTGTTTCTTTTACATTTGAGCAGGTTAACAGCGCTTCGTGTACACGGGAAATACCGTGTGCACGGCAGATCTGTAGACGAGTCCGGGTTCTGGTTTACACCCGGGGCGTGACAGATTAGGTTGGTATCAGAGTTTAGGGATAGGTCAGTTGGGACTTAGGAAACCCTAGGCTTTTGGCAGACCCTAGGATGGCAGGGCGTGAGTGACGTGATATTTTGCGAAAGTCGGTAGATTATTATTAAAACTCTTCCTGTGAGTGGAGAGGGACTGGCATATCCCCTTTCTCGACATCACCGGCTCCTTCCGCAGCATAAGTACCTTCGGCACCTCAGCAGCGGCCCTATGCTCCAGCGAGCAGGGCTCCTTCTTCTCACCCTACAGACTACAGATCACCAGCTCAGAGCGGGCGAGTCTATGCCGCCCAGGTAGAGGACTCCTCGGCAGCCGACCACGTGGTGGCAGGTATCATTTTACTTTTCGGTACTAGAGCTCGTACTTTATTTGATACCGGTGCATCACATTCCTTTATTAGTAGATCCTTTGCATCCTCTCATGGACTAGAGTTAGGTCGGTTGCCACATGCATTAGAGGTACAGATTCCTGATCATACATTGCATGTAGAGGAGTGTTGTTGGTCTTGCCCTGTACAGCTTGAGTCTTGGATTTTGCCAGCGGACCTGATGGTCCTTAGTCAGCTGCGAGATTTTAACGTTGTACTGGGGATGGATTGGCTGGCTCGCTATTTCGCGACGATTGATTGCGCTGCGAGGACTATTGTGAGGTCCCAGAATCCCCCGCGTAGGGTTTGCTGGTTGTTGGGCAGCTTTTAGTGGCCTCTGGGAGTGTTTGTGCACGTGTCGGGCCCGAGAGTTGGATTTGTGGTGCAATTTGGGATTTAGTTGCATCACTGGAGGCCTGCGTGGTGTGTTGGTAGTGTTTGCGCGCAATTTGGACACAAGTGTTGGACTTTGGGCTTAAAAGGAGATCCCGTGGGAATTGGAAGACCCGTCGTGTAGAGTACTGGGACTTCGGACAGCGCGCCGACCACATATGATGGCCTGGAGTGGTGAGATTGCCTCGGACATGTTGCATCTGAGTTTACAGTTGATGCCGGGTTGATTTGGATCAACGCAGAAGCTCCAGCTCGATTCGGGATTTTTCCGGGCTTTGTATGCCGATTGTGGATGAGATTTGGGAATTACCGCCTTCACAGCGGAGCGCCGAAAATTCGGGAACACTTGGAACAGGTATATATTCAGTTTACAGCGAAGTTCGGGAGGTTCCGGACTGACGCGGAGGATCCGGGGGCAAAAAGTGAGCCGGAACTGGCAATTTCGGAGCCGGTATTTGATTTGAGCATCCCGACTCAACGGATGAGCTTTTTGAAGAGAAAAAGCTGTGGACGCGTGTACTTTTGATTTACAGTGGAGTTCGGGTGGTTTCGGGTAGCGGCGGAGGGCCCGAAGGCAAAAAGTGAGTTGAAGAGGGCCTTTTTGGATTATTTTAATAATATAATTGATGGATTACTAATTTTGTGAGCTCTTTGTTGGGTGGCAGTGGAGGTGGCTGTGGGGTTTTGGCATTAGAGGTTGTGTTTAATATTTTAATTTAAGCTACTACTAATTAATTAAGAGCCAATTATCTTTGGTCTTAATTAATAAAGGGTTTGTAGCTTTCTGGGAGGTGACCTTACCCTGAGATAGGCTCACCTCCACCACCTACCTCCCTCCCTCTCTTGCTCTGTAGCCTCCACGAAGCAGGAAACCAAGAAGGAAGAAGCAAAGGTGAGAAAGAAAGGAAAAGAGAGAAGTAGAGGAAGGAGAAGGAAGGAGGAGACGAATTGGAGATTTCTCTTGGTCGAGGTATTTTTGTTTTTTTTGCTTGCTTAGTGAATTAATAGGGGTCTTGAGCTTGATTTACTAATTGAGATTTTTGGATTTGAGTTGTTGGATTTTTTTTGGAAAAAAAAAAAGAAAAGCATAAAATGTTTTTGAAATTTTGGAACTTCCTTTTTGGATTTTTGTACCTGAAGCTTGGGATTTTGATGAAATTATGATAAAGCAAGGAAATGGATTTTTCATTTGGAGCTTGGGCTTGTTGGAATTATTTTTTTTAGAGCAAAAAGGGAAATTTTTGAGATATATGGGATTTTTAGAAGTTTTTATAATTTTTATAATTTTTTATAATTTTTTGAATTTTTTTTATATTTTTTTTTTGGCGTCGCCAGCGCCAGGGTGCTGCCGCTTGCAGCACCCTGCGGCGGCGCCGCGCGCAGCAAAATGTTGCGCGCGGCGCTGCCTGGCCGCGCGCGGGCGCGCCGCGCGGCAGGGCCGCGCGCGTGGCGCGGGCCGCGCGTGGGCCGCGCGGGCGCGTGGGCCGCGCGCGGGCACGCGCGCGCGCGCGCGCGCGGCCTGCGCGGGCGCGCGCACCGCTGCGCGCAGCACTGGGCGTTGCGCGCAGGGGCCGGCCCGCGCGCGCGGCGGGCTGGGCGCGGGCCGCGCGCAGCACCGCCCGCGCTGCGCGCACCGCCGCTGGGCACCGCGCGCAGCGCCGCTGGGCGCGCGCGCAGCGCCGCAGGGGCGCCGCGCGGCGCGCTCCGGCGCCGCGCGGCGGGCCCCTGCTCCTCGCGGTCGGTTCCTTGGGCCGCGCGACCGTCGTCTTCATCGCTTGGCGTGCCCCGGGACTTCGTCGATGCCTCGGTTTGCGTGCCGGCCCCGTTTTTCCGCCGACGGAGGCCGGTTTCGCCGTCGGATGCTGTTTTTCGCCGACGGAGGCCGTTTTTTTCGCCGACGGAGGCCGTTTTTTTTCGCCGTCGGAGGCCGTTTTTTTCCGCCGCGAGCTGTTTTTCGCCGTCGACCGCTGTTTTCGCCGTCGACCGCTTTCGCCGCGCGAGCTGTTTTTCGCCGTCGACCGCTGTTTTTCGCCGTCGACCGCTGTTTTCGCCGTCGAGCTGTTTTTTTTTCGCCGTCGACGCTGTTTTCGCCGCCGTCGAGCCGTTTTCGCCGCCGCGAGCTATTTTTCGCCGTCGACCGCTGTTTTCGCCGCCGCGAGCTGTTTTTCGCCGTCGACCGCTGTTTTTCGCCGTCGACCGCTGTTTTCGCCGCCGCGAGCTGTTTTTCGCCGTCGACAGCTGTTTTCCGCCGTCGACCGCTGTTTTCGCCGCCGCGAGCTGTTTTTCGCCGTCGACCGCTGTTTTCACCGCCGCGAGCTGTTTTTCGACGTCGACCGCTGTTTTCGCCGTCGGAGTCTGTTTTTCGCCGACGGAGGCTGTTTTTCGCCGATGAAGGCTGTTTTTCGCGCGCCGTGCGCTGTTTTTCGCCGATGAAGGGCTGTTTTCGCGCCGCGCGCTGTTTTTCGCTAATGGAGGCTGTTTTTCGTCGCCGGATGCTTGGTTTTCGACCGTTTTGACTGATTTTGCGATTTCTTCTTTCCTGGCAGTTTGCAGTGTAGTTTTAGCATCTGACTTGGATGCGACCTTGTGACTCCGTTTTGCGTGCGGGTTCCGGCATCGTACTTCGGGTTGCGTGCGGACCTCGTGGAGACAAGGTAAGCCCGCTGAGCCCAATTGCAAGTGTCGACAAGCAATTGGGGGCGATCAGAGGTGGGTTGGTTTTCTCTCCAAGTCTACGGACTTCCTTCTAATTCTATTATGATAGGATTGCATGCTAGTTTAAGTGTTTCTTGGAACTTGACTAGCACCCCCGTCATATGTTGCATGTATTCAACCAGACCAATAGAGAACCTTAATCTGGGCTAGGTTCTATTATGCTTTAGACATTCCACACACTGCATTTCCTTCTGGACATAGGGTTCCTCGCCCGGGTAGTGGGCCGAGTGGTCAGAGTTTTGTGGGATGGGTGTTTCACTCGGGCCTGGGGGCTGAGTGGGGTCTGGTGGCTGTGTTAGGCCAGTGTTGGTGGTTTGGGAACCGCTTAGAGTAAACGGTGGTCCCGGGTTTCTAGTTGTTGCATCGTTTTCTCGTCACTACCACGTTGTGATCGTGGGGTACGTGATTTATCAGGACCTTGAACCCAGAATTGCTTTTGAACTCTCATGATTTTAGTAAACCGGTGTTTTTCTTCCGTATTCCTAGGGGTCACCGGAGCCTGTTCTTGTTTGATTGGGCAAAGGCGTCACCCTTGGGAGTTCGGAAAACAACTTGTTTTCAACTGATTTTCTCAAGAACTAAAATCCATAAAAGCTGGTTTTCTCAACTCAAGACAGTTTTCAAAAAGGATAAATTTTATCCTCACCCCAAGGGGGTTGAGGAGAAATGATATTTTATAATAAAGGTCATCTTTTTTCTAAATTCCCTCACCCGACCGGGGCGAGGTATCTGGGTTCTAAGGGCTGGTTTCATTCTTGGGCCGAAAACAACGGGAGGCTACACCTATAGCCTATTCTTGTTTGATTGGGGTCGTAGGTAGTAGGCTCCCGGGGTTTTCGGACTCTTTGTGGTTTTGGCTGTGGAGCATCTCCAGCCATGAGTTTAGAGCATTGAGTTGAGATACTTTCCCACTTTAACCGAGAGGGGCCAAATCCCTGAACGGTAAAGGATTGAGAACTTCGATAGGCTGAGCCTAGAGTCTGTTCTTGTTTGATTGGGGCTCTAGGCACCAGTCTATCGAGATGCTTGGACCTTGCCGCGTCAGTCGGCTCTTTCGTCTATGAGTGGGGTGTCGTTGTGGGAGCCGTTTGGAGTGACGGCGGTCCCAGCTGTGTGATACCTTCCTTAGTGAGTTAGTGTTGTGAGCTTGAGTCGTGAGAGTTCTCCGACATAGCTGTGAGAGGGTTTGGGCTTTTCCTTTTTGAGTCGAGGTTCTTTCCGACTGGGTTGTGTTTCGAGCTTTGAGATACCGATCTGTTTGATCGTGGATTATAGCCTGCTGAGCCTGGCATTTCATGCCAGTTATGAGTTACTTGTGATACTTGAGTTCGTTGGGGTCGCTCCCCTCGAGCTACGCCCCGGGTGCGATGATGATACCGAGCCTGACGAGGCTGCGATGATGCGACTAGTTGATACACTAGAGTTCGCTTGAGATTGAGATAGTCCTTGAGGGACACCCTACGTAAGACCAAGTCCTGTTTGGGCGTAGTGGCAGTAGGTGAGCGCAGGCTGTTTGACTGGTCCAAAGTGGGACAGTCATTGAGATTGGGTGACATTGAGAGAGTGTTGACATAGCATGTATTGTCAGTAGAGAGTGGATGCATACCATCATCTGTGTTCTTTCTCGTTGAGCATAGTAGATAGAGGCATGATAGCTGTAGATATTTTTCCAGCTTATTCTTTCATTATTTCAGTTTCATTCTGTTATCTTATGCCTCTAGTAGACTTAGTGGGCAGACCGTGGTTCTTGGAGACGGTACCCACTGAGAACTACTGTAGGATGTAGTTCTCACACCCTCTGTCGGTGACAGGTTGCTGAGGCTTTCTTCCGTTCCTGCCCGAGCTGGCTTGACGGACCGAGGACAGGGAGTCGCGTGATAGTTCCCTACCAGCATTATTACTTTAGAGTGAGGTAGATGTACCATCCCGGACTGTGGGAGTTGATCATGTATTGTTATTTCCAGTTTTAGCTATCTCCCCTGTGGATTTGTAGATGTTGTATAGGTTGTTGGCTATTTGTATCATCTTGTATTCGGGAGATAGACTTGTATTTATGTTCAGCTTTTAGTAGTGTGATTTCATATTACAGCTTTTATTACCCGCTCTGATATCTGTATAGCTGTAGTTCTATCTTTTGCAGGTTAGACGCTTCGTCTGTACGGCAGTTTCCGTACAGATGGCGGATCTGTTAGCGAGCCCAGGTCGCAGTTTCGACCCTGGGGCGTGACAGATTAGAGTGGTATCAGAGCCTAGGTTGTAGGTCGTTGAGGACTTAGAAACCCTAGGCTATTGTGGTTGGACATTAGGATGACTACGTGAGAGTCGTGACTTTAGCGAGAGTCCCGATTGAGTTTTTACCTCTCCCAAGGAATGGGATGAGTGATTTTGCTTGTTATTCGCTCAAAGTGATTGTGTTGGCTGCAGACAACATAATACTTTTGGAAGGATAACAAGTTCTAGACTCTCGCTGGATTGGGTCGTTTGGTTATTACGTCCTGACGTTTGTATTTGTTGCAGAGTTACCTGTGATGCCGCCGAGACGTCGTGCAGCGACGAGAGGGCGTTCGACCTTGGATGAGGAGGCCGAGCGGGCCAGGCAGATTGAGGCCCAGGAGCTACGAGCTCAGGTGGCCCAGATGACAGAGGCGTTGCGACGCCAGGAGGAGGCAGCCAAGCTCCAAGGAGAAAATATGGATCGGTTGATGAGACTGTTTGAGCAGAGGACATCTTCAGCAACGCCCCCAGTAGCGACTTCGTCGACCTTGTCACAGATCGCTCCTTTGACAGAGGCTGAGCAAAGGGAGCTCATCGACAGGCTAGCTTATATCAACCAGTTCCATCCCCCGTGATTTTCAGGGCAGAGTTCAGAGCCGTGGGATGTTGAGAATTGGATCGCGGCAATGGAGAAATTATTTGAGAACCTCTTCATCAAGGATGAGCACCAGGTACATTTGGGGGCGCACTATTTGGAAAAGGACGCCGAGTTTTGGTGGCGTCGAGTCCGCCCAGTTGGACCGCCAGGAGTTCAGTTGATGACGTGGCCTGAGTTTCGGGCTTTGCTACGCGGGGCCTACTTTCCCGATAGTGCAAAGCAGAAACTAGAAGGGGATCTCCGACGATTGCAGCAGGGTGATCGACCACTTCAGGAGTACATTCGGGAGTTCCAGAAGTTGTTGAACAGTGTGCCACATGTCGCCCCAGATGAGGCCCAGAGGGTGGATTTGTTTGAGAGAGGACTGCACCAGGATATTTACCACCTTGTTCATTCACATCGGTCACCAACTCTAGATGCAGCGATAGAGCGTGCTCGATGGGTTTCCCGAGGGACAGCGACTATGTCAGAGAGGGACGGAGCGCCAGGGACCAGCTCCAGGGAGAGGCATTCAGTACCTGATTTTGGACAGACAAGTAGATCGAGACCCCCGAGGCCGTCACAACCCCAGTCTGAAAGCCGCGGATTTCAGAGGAGACAGAGATCAGGGGGTCCCCCACAGCCGAGGCACCAGCGGCAGTATCAGGATGAGTGTGTCATCTGCGGTGGGCCACATGCAGTGCAGCAGTGTGACTATAGACAGGGGCGATGCTTTTCGTGTGGACAGACTGGACATTTTCAGGCAGCATGCCCTCGAGCAGTACTTACAGTGATGCCGCTTGCAACAGCACCCCCGCTACCTCTTCCAGATGAAGGAGCTCCTCCGACTTACCGCCAGCCAGATGAGGCCACGACGTCGCGGCAGCCAGGGCGACGACCACCCACATCGAGAGGATGAGTTGGGCTGCCCGTTTGGAGGGCGCCAGGATAGCAGGTCGCTTGGTACCAGATGTGATACCCCCTTCCTAGTTGTTGAGACTGGAGTTTTTGCACCCCCCTACATGGTTTGAGTGGATGGAGTGTAGTTTTTGGTTTGCGGCCACAGCAGGGACAGCGTCAACACCTCTCTCCTTGTTTTCTCGTTTTAACACCGAAACTGGCGAACGGGACGAAAAATTTCAAAGGACTACTCCAGAAATGGAGGCGATGCTGGAACCTGTTCTTGTTTGATTGGGGTGAAGGCATCGGTCCTTTGGAAATTTCGGACTTTTCGCTATTTTCGGCTGCTTTTCAAATAGAGAGTTGGGGTTGATGATGTTCCTGATGTAGGTTTCTGGTGGTAGGGGGTGTGTTTTGGGTTTCGAGGACGAAACCTTTTGAAGGAGGGGAGAGTGTAGAGTACTGGGACTTCGGACAGCGCGCCGACCACATATGATGGCCTGGAGTGGTGAGATTGCCTCGGACATGTTGCATCTGAGTTTACAGTTGATGCCGGGTTGATTTGGATCAACGCAGAAGCTCCAGCTCGATTCGGGATTTTTCCGGGCTTTGTATGCCGATTGTGGATGAGATTTGGGAATTACCGCCTTCACAGCGGAGCGCCGGAAATTCGGGAACACTTGGAACAGGTATATATTCAGTTTACAGCGAAGTTCGGGAGGTTCCGGACTGACGCGGAGGATCCGGGGGCAAAAAGTGAGTCGGAACTGGCAATTTCGGAGCCGGTATTTGATTTGAGCATCCCGACTCAACGGATGAGCTTTTTGAAGAGAAAAAGCTGTGGACGCGTGTACTTTTGATTTACAGCGGAGTTCGGGTGGTTCCGGGCAGCGGCGGAGGGCCCGAAGGCAAAAAGTGAGTTGAAGAGGGCCTTTTTGGATTATTTTAATAATATAATTGATGGATTACTAATTTTGTGAGCTCTTTGTTGGGTGGCAGTGGAGGTGGCTGTGGGGTTTTGGCATTAGAGGTTGTGTTTAATATTTTAATTTAAGCTATTACTAATTAATTAAGAGCCAATTATCTTTGGTCTTAATTAATAAAGGGTTTGTAGCTTTTTGGGAGGTGACCTTACCTTGAGATAGACTCACCTCCACCACCTACCTCCCTCCTCTCTTGCTCTGTAGCCTCCACGAAGCAGGAAACCAAGAAGGAAGAAGCAAAGGTGAGAAAGAAAGGAAAGAGAGAAGAGAGGAAGGAGAAGGAAGGAGGAGACGAATTGGAGATTTCTCTTGGTCGAGTATTTTTTTTTTTTTCTTGCTTGCTTAGTGAATTAATAGGGGTCTTGAGCTTGATTTACTAATTGAGATTTTTGGATTTGAGTAGTTGGATTTTTTTTGGGAAAAAAAAAAGAAAAGCATAAAATGTTTTTGAAATTTTGGAACTTCCTTTTTGGATTTTTGTACCTGAAGCTTGGGATTTTGATGAAATTATGATAAAGCAAGGAAATGGATTTTTCATTTGGAGCTTGGGCTTGTTGGAATTATTTTTTTTAGAGCAAAAAGGGAAATTTTTGAGATATATGGGATTTTTAGAAGTTTTTATAATTTTTTATAATTTTTTTGAATTTTTTTTATATTTTTTTTTTTGGCGTCGTCGGCGCCAGGGTGCTGCCGCTTGCAGCACCCTGCGGCGGCGCCGCGCGCAGCAAAATGCTGCGCGCGCTGCCTGGCCGCCGGGCCCGGGCGCGCGCGGCAGGGCCGCACGCGGGCGCGTGCGGCAGGGCCGCGCGTGGGCCCCGCGCGGGCCCGCGGGCCGCGTGGGCCCCGCGCGGGCCCGCGCGCGCGCGCGCGGCGCGCGCGCCTGCGCGGGCGCGCACGGCTGCGCGCAGCACTGGGCGCTGCGCGCAGGGGCCCCGCGCGCGCGGCGGGCTGCGCGCGGGCGCGCGCGCAGCCGGCGCGCTGCGCGCAGCGCCGCTAGGCGCCGCGCGCAGCCCCGCAGGGGCGCCGCGCGGCGCGCTCCGGCGCCGCGCGGCGGGCCCCTGCTCCTCGCGGTCGGTTCCTTGGGCCGCGCGACCGTCGTCTTCATCGCTTGGCGTGCCCCGGGACTTCGTCGACGCCTCGGTTTGCGTGCCGGCCCCGTTTTTCCGCCGACGGAGGCCGGTTTCGCCGTCGGATGCTGTTTTTCGCCGACGGAGGCCGTTTTTCGCCGACGGAGGCCGTTTTTTCGCCGTCGGAGGCCGTTTTTCGCCGCCGCGAGCTGTTTTTTCGCCGTCGACCGCTGTTTTCGCCGCCGCGAGCTGTTTTTCGCCGTCGACCGCTGTTTTTCGCCGTCGACCGCTGTTTTCGCCGCCGCGAGCTGTTTTTCGCCGTCGACCGCTGTTTTTCGCCGTCGACCGCCGTTTTCGCCGCCGCGAGCTGTTTTTCGCCGTCGACCGCTGTTTTTCGCCGTCGACCGCTGTTTTCGCCGCCGCGAGCTGTTTTTCGCCGTCGACCGCTGTTTTTCGCCGTCGACCGCTGTTTTCGCCGCCGCGAGCTGTTTTTCGCCGTCGACCGCTGTTTTTCGCCGTCGACCGCTGTTTTTGCCGCCGCGAGCTGTTTTTCGCCGTCGACAGCTGTTTTTCGCCGTCGACCGCTGTTTTCGCCGCCGCGAGCTGTTTTTCGCCGTCGACCGCTGTTTTCGCCGCCGCGAGCTGTTTTTCGCCGTCGACCGCTGTTTTCGCCGCCGCGAGCTGTTTTTCGCCGTCGACAGCTGTTTTTCGCCGTCGACCGCTGTTTTCGCCGCCGCGAGCTGTTTTTCGCCGTCGACCGCTGTTTTCGCCGCCGCGAGCTGTTTTTCGCCGTCGACCGCTGTTTTCGCCGTCGGAGTCTGTTTTTCGCTGACGGAGGCTGTTTTTCGCCGATGAAGGCTGTTTTTCGCGCCGTGCTCTGTTTTTCGCCGATGAAGGGCTGTTTTCGCGCCGCGCGTTGTTTTTCGCTAATGGAGGCTGTTTTTCGTCGCCGGATGCTTGGTTTTCGACCGTTTTTACTGATTTTGCGATTTCTTCTTTCCTGGCAGTTTGTAGTGTAGTTTTAGCATCTGACTGGGACGCGACCTTGTGACTCCATTTTGCGTGCGGGTTCCGGCATCGTACTTCGGGTTGCGTGCGGACCTCGTGGAGACAAGGTAAGCCCGCTGAGCCCAATTGCAAGTGTCGACAAGCAATTGGGGGCGATCAGAGGTGGGTTGGTTTTCTCTCCAAGTCTACGAACTTCCTTCTAATTCTATTATGATAGGATTGCATGCTAGTTTAAGTGTTTCTTGGAACTTGACTAGCACCCCCGTCATATGTTGCATGTATTCAACCAGACCAATAGAGAACCTTAATCTGAGCTAGGTTCTATTACGCTTTAGACATTCCACACACTGCATTTCCTTCTGGACATAGGGTTCCTCGCCCGGGTAGTGGGCCGAGTGGTCAGAGTTTTGTGGGATGGGTGTTTCACTCGGGCCTGGGGGCTGAGTGGGGTCTGATGGCTGTGTTAGGCCAGTGTTGGTGGTTTGGGAACCGCTTAGAGTAAACGGTGGTCCCGGGTTTCTAGTTGTTGCATCGTTTTCTCGTCACTACCACGTTGTGATCGTGGGGTACGTGATTTATCAGGACCTTGAACCCAGAATTGCTTTTGAACTCTCATGATTTTAGTAAACCGGTGTTTTTCTTCCGTATTCCTAGGGGTCACCGGAGCCTGTTCTTGTTTGATTGGGCAAAGGCGTCACCCTTGGAAGTTCGGAAAACAACTTGTTGTCAACTAATTTTCTCAAGAACTAAAATCCATAAAAGCTGGTTTTCTCAACTCAAGACAGTTTTCAAAAAGGATAAATTTTATCCTCACCCCAAGGGGGTTGAGGAGAAATGATATTTTATAATAAAGGTCATCTTTTTTCTAAATTCCCTCACCCGACCGGGGCGAGGTATCTGGGTTCTAAGGGCTGGTTTCATTCTTGGGCCGAAAACAATGGGAGGCTACACCTATAGCCTATTCTTGTTTGATTGGGGTCGTAGGTAGTAGGCTCCCGGGGTTTTCGGACTCTTTGTGGTTTTGGCTGTGGAGCATGTCCAGCCATGAGTTTAGAGCATAGAGTTGAGATACTTTCCCACTTTAACCGAGAGGGGCCAAATCCCTGAACGGTAAAGGATTGAGAACTTCGATAGGCTGAGCCTAGAGTCTGTTCTTGTTTGATTGGGGCTCTAGGCACCAGTCTATCGAGATGCTTGGACCTTGCCGCGTCAGTTGGCTCTTCTCGTCTATGAGTGGGGTGTCATTGTGGGAGCCGTTTGGAGTGACGGCGGTCCTAGCCGTGTGATACCTTCCTTAGTGAGTTTGTGTTGTGAGCTTGAGTCGTTGAGAGTTCTCCGACATAGCTGTGAGAGGGTTTGGGCTTTTCCTTTTTGAGTCGAGGTTCTTTCCGACTGGGTTGTGTTTCGAGCTTTGAGATACCGATCTGTTTGATCGTGGATTATAGCCTGCTGAGCCTGGCATTTCATGCCAGTTATGAGTTACTCGTGATACTTGAGTTCGTTGGGGTCGCTCCCCTCGAGCTACGCCCCGGGTGCGATGTTGATACCGAGCCTGACGAGGCTGCGATGATGCGACTAGTTGATATACTAGAGTTCGCTTGAGATTGAGATAGTCCTTGAGGGACACCCTACGTAAGACCAAGTCCTGTTTGGGCGTAGTGGCAGTAGGTGAGCGCAGGCTGTTTGACTGGTCCAAAGTGGGACAGTCATTGAGATTGGGTGACATTGAGAGAGTGTTGACATAGCATGTATTGTCAGTAGAGAGTGGATGCATACCATCATCTGTGTTCTTTCTCGTTGAGCATAGTAGATAGAGGCATGATAGCTGTAGATATTTTCCAGCTTATTCTTTCATTATTTCAGTTTCATTCTGTTATCTTATGCCTCTAGTAGACTTAGTGGGCAGACCGTGGTTCTTGGAGACGGTACCCACTGAGAACTACTGTAGGATGTAGTTCTCACACCCTCTGTCGGTGACAGGTTGCTGAGGCTTTCTTCCGTTCCTGCCTGAGCTGGCTTGACGGACCGAGGACAGGGAGTCGCGTGATAGTTCCCTACCAGCATTATTACTTTAGAGTGAGGTAGATGTACCATCCCGGACTGTGGGAGTTGATCATGTATTGATTTTCTAGTCTTAGCTATCTCCCCTGTGCTTTTGGTAGATATTGTATAGGTTGTTGGCTATTTGTATCATCTTGTATTCGGGAGATAGACTTGTATTTATGTTCAGTTTTAGTAGTGAGATTTTATATTACAGCTTTTATTACCCGCTCTGATATCTGTATAGCTGTAGTTCTATCTTTTAAAGGTTAGACGCTTCGTAGGGCGGGGCTTCCCGTGCCGACGGCGGATCTGTTAGCGAGCCCGGGTCTCAGTTTCGACCCCGGGGCGTGACACGTCGGGTGTTTAGAAGTGATTTCGCGCGATGCGGATGTCAAATTTGGACTTCGGGCGAAGTTTGGATAAAAGATCACCTCTCCGGATGCCTTCGGGAATTTTTAGAGTTGGAATTTGGCAAATCGGACTTCAGAAATGGACCCCGCGCAAAAATCGAATCAAGTTGGCTATCCGGGGGCATTCGGTAAATTTTTGGATGAGAATTTGGAGAAACGGACATCGTTTTTGGATTCAGCGTGCGAAATCGTTGAGAATGGACTATTTACTTGTTTGATTTGGAGCCCGGATGAATTGCGCATTTTTCGAGGCGACTGTTGTGTTCTGGTTTTTCCCCATGCAACTTTTCTAATAAATCCACTTTGTATAACACCTAGTGTTGGTGTCTGGCCCATGGTGCATCAAAGGAGTGCCACAGATGGACCCTGTGAGATTTTGTAGCTGTTTGGACCTTCGGCTATATTTGCCGAAATTTAGAAATTGAATTTGGTCAAACGGAGGTTGGTTTTGGATTCAGCGCAGAAAAACGCTTGAAAACGGCTATTTGCTTGTTGAATTTGGAGTCCGGATGACCAAAAAGGGCTTCCGGAAGTTTTCGGGGCTTTTCGGTGCATGGGGGGTGTCGGTGGACCGCCGGCTGCCACGTGGCGGCCTGTAATTGGCCGGTTCGCGACGTTCGGTCCACGGAGCGGCGCGGCTGGGTGCATGAGCCCGGCGCAGGACACGTGGCAGGCGGGGATTGGCAGGCCTTTGGTGCGCGGTCCACGGGAATTTGACCGGCTGGTGCACAGTTTGAGCGCCGGTGCACGGGATCGGGCGGGAAACACGTTTCGATCCCTGATTGGCGGGCGCATAGGTGCGCGGTCCACGGAGTTCCCCGCGCGGGTGCATGGACCCGGCGCAGGGACACGTGGCAGCAGGTGAGTGGCGGGCTCAGCTTGCGCGGTGCACGGAGTGTGTGAAGTCCTGCCTCGGGACGGAGCGCGCACAGGGGGCCGCTGACGCGGCTGTCGGCCGCACTCGAGTGCGCCACGCGTCGCAACGCGAGCGGCGGCCGTACTCGAGTGCGCCACGCGTCAGCGCGTGATAGGCGGTCCGTACCTACCCCGCTGACCGCGGGAGGACACGTGGCACACGGCGGAGAGCTTTGCACCGCTGTTCCCTGTTATGGGGACACGTGTCAGCCCCACAAACTTTCGGGCGCGTCGGACGGGGGCCGTCCGACCCTTCTTCGGGTTTTCGGGCGCCCGAAAGTTGCGCCCGAAAACCCGGCCCACTTACAGCTTTGGGCTGGGCCTATAAAAAGGCTTCCTGGGTCCTTTTTCGGGCTTTTTACACCCATTTTCCCTATGAAGTCTTCAGATGAGTTTTTCCCCACACAGAGCACGATCCATTGGAGGACTTTGAGGATTTACGGAGGCACGCATCCCGAGGTTAGCTATTTTACGGTGCGGCGCGACGCTTGTTCACCTTCGACCCGCTTCGACCCTTTTCAGTGTTTGGGCTCCCCCGACTCACCCCGACCTTCTTTTTCGACGATTCTTGCGCCATCGGACTCTCGACTGGTAGGACTTCAACTTCTGTGTTTCGAGCTTCCTCGATTTCCGTGCTGATCTTAGAGTTTTTCGAGCTCCCATTTGACCCATTTTTCTTCGCGGATTTTTGGACAGCACCGTAGTGTTCTGGCTGTAACTTTGCGCACAGGCATCGGATCGAGGCGATTCAAAAGGCAAAATTCATCTACATTTCGCAAGGAATCTCCTGGATTTTTCTCAGATTTTTCTGGATTTTTCACGAAGGTGAGAGTCTTCTTTTTCTGTGGTTCTTTGTTACAGAAATTTTGTACAGTTTGGATTGGGGTGTTCCCCTTGCCGGATTTTTATCTCAGCGTAGGAAACTCCGATTTGGACGTGCAGGTACTCGTTTCGACGGGTTCGTCGCGAGGATCGCGATAGTATTTTTCTTGGATTTTTCTGGGCATTTTTCGCAGGTAAAAATTGGAGAATTCTGGACTGTGGTATTAGGGGACAGATTTGGGAAAATGAGAATGAATAGCTTATGTACTTTCCTTTGGGGTATTTTGTACAGATTTGTGACGAGTTTTGGACAGAGCGTGGGATTCGCATTTGGGGACTTGGATTAGCGCTCGAGGTGGGTGATGTTGTGAACCTCCTACTTGTGAATGTCACTAGGCCTATTAGAATGCCTTGATCATGTGCTATTAATTGTGAATGTATCTAGCATGCTTGTATGGGATTAAGGTTCTTTGTTAATATTTGCATTGTTAGCAAGCTACAAGTTAGTAAGTGGTGTTTCCATGTTTTAGATATGCAGTTTAATTATTTGGAAATAATACTAAAGCCATATCATGTTGTATGTTAAGGGAAGGTTTGGGCATGTGGTTAGAATTCATGTTGTAAAAAGGGGAACTTGCTAGTAGATTATGCATCTAAATTGTATCATGAATCATATATCATGCCACATATACATCAGAGGTTCCAAACACTTAATGTTGCATATGTTAGAATAATTGAAATGGTTTTATCAAGTAAAGGACTTTGCATGCTTTAATGGTCATCTAGCTAGGCCACCTTTTTCTGCTACACATACATGCTGGAATTGACTTAGGAGAAACCATGCTTTTTATTCATTCTCCTGTTGTCTAGCCTTAGGGGATTGTGTAGTCAGATGTTCAGAGTTGGGACAGTAGGGGATTGATGGTTGGGTGTTGCGGCAACCGCGGACTGTGGGCGGTTGACCGGCTTATTAGTATTATTATTATTGCATCAGATTGGAGGTGAGGGATCGGGCTTCTTTAGTGGATGGTCTTACCCACATGTTTAGAGTCTTGATCCAGTCCTGCTACATCAGATACTTATGGTTACATACTTTACTCGTGTGGGTCGCTCCCCTCGAGTGCCACTCCGGAGTAGGCTTAGGGCCGTGCCGTGTGCCGGTCGATTGGATACTTTTGGGATCGTGCCGTGTGCCGATCAGTTACTGGTTCTTGAGATGACAGCAGAGCAGGCAGTACCAGTGTTACTGGTGTTTCGATTGGGTTGGTATTGTAGTCTGTGACATTCTGGTGCATACCATTAGCTATTCTTTTAGCTAGGCATCTTAGAGGCATATTAGTGGTAGCTCTTTATCAGTAGGGTTATTTGTAGCTTACCACCTTCATTTGCATTTTCGCCTCTGATAGTCCTAGTGGGCATGTATGAGTTTGAGGTCTACCCACTAGGGGAGGCTACTGTTTTTATAGTAGTTCTCACCCCCCACTGTTTTCTCTTTTCTTTCCCCTCTTTGTTTTGCAGAGTCTTCTGCGGGAGTTGCGGGACCCTCTACCCAGGATCGAGGTAAGAGGATAGCTGATTAGATAGTTACTTCCCCGATTTCGAGCTTTGTAGTTTTGGATGTATCCCCTGTACTCTCAGACAGTTGTATTTTCTTTTATTTTGGGTCTGGCTTCTGCCAGCTGGTTGTATTTATTTCGTGAGCTGGGAGAGACACATGTACTTATTTGAGAGCTTTATTGTACTTTTATTTTCCAGCTTTTGTCTGAGATGTATTAGTTTTAGTTTAGCTCTGTTGTATGCTCCTTTATTATATTTCTTATATCTGAGCAGGTTACCAGCGCTTCGTGTACACGGGAAATACCGTGTGCACGGCGGATCTGTGATTGAGCCCGGGTTCTGGTTTACACCCGGGGCGTGACAGATTAAGTTGGTATCAGAGCTTATGGATAGGTCAGTTGGGACTTAGGAAACCCTAGGCATTGGACAGACCCTAGGATGGCAGGGCGTCAGTGACGTGATATTTTGCGAAAGTCGGTAATTTATTGTATTAAACTCTTCCTGTGAGTGAAGAGGGACTGGCATATCCTATTTCTGTGGAACCATTATGTTGGCTGCAGACAACATAAGGTCACAGAAATAGGAGGATGACCATGACTTTCGCTGGATTGGGTCGAGAGTGGTTTTGTTTACTGACCCGTGGTTCTTGTGTGACAGGATGCCTCCTAGGCGGCAGATCCCTACCCGGGGTACTCCTATACCCCCGGAGGAGCCGGAGCAGTCTGGGCCATCCGAGATTAGTGAGTTGAGGGCCATGGTGGCCCAGTTGGCGGAGAGTCACCGCCGACAGGAGCAGAGGTTCGAGCAGTTGCTTGCCCAGGTTGGGGCACCTCCCCCTACTACTGTAGAGGCCCCTGTTCCCCCCTGTTGTACCACCGGTTATTCCACCTGTCCCTTCGGCACCGTCGTCGAGCAGTGGGGCTCAGGGAGCGTTCAGGCCTTTGACCACAGCGGAGGAGCAGGAGTTTGCTGACAAACTTACTCAGTTTTGTCAGCGAGGACCACCTAGGTTCTTTGGACGGAGCACCCACCCTTGGGAGGTTGGATCGTGGTTGGCGTCAATGGAGAAGTTATTCAGAGACTTCTTCATTGACCCAAAATACAGAGTTCATATGGCTGTGCATTGTCTGGAGGGGGACGCAGATGTTTGGTGGCGCCGGGTCGAGCCGTTGGAGTTCCAGATTACCCGGCAGCTACCGTGGTCGGAGTTTAGGCGGATGATCCTCGACACTTACTTCTCCACGAGCGTGAAGAAAAAGATAGAAGATGACTTGAAGAATCTCCAACAGGGGGATCGGCCAGTGTGTGACTATTACCAGGAGTTTACGCAGTTGCTCAACTGCGTGCCTTATGTCGCCAGGGATGGGCCGCACCAGGTGGAGCTTTTTGAGACAGGACTGCGCCCTGAGATCTATACCTTGGTGCACGCCCAGAGGCTCCAGACTTTATCAGAGGTAGTGGATCATGCCCAGTGGGTCGAGAGGGGAGACCACGTTGTCTCTAGACGTGGAGGTCTGGTCGCTCAGAGTTCTGAGAGGAAGCGACCAGCGACTGATGATGGGGGACAGGGCAGTTCCTGGAGGCCGCCCCGGCCGCCACCGCCTCAGTTTTCGGGCCGTGGGCGTTCGGAGCGGCGAGGGCCTGGGGGATCCCAGAGGCCCGCGCAGCAGCAGCCTCAGCGACAGCAGCAGCACTCGCAGCAGCAGAGGTCGCAGTCTCGACAGCAGGGGTCTCAGCGGCAGTCACAGCGGCAGCAGCTGTCACGCCCCGGGTGTAAACCAGAACCCGGGCCCGTCCACAGATCCGCCGTGCATGCGGTATTTCCCACACACACGAAGCGTCGGTAACCTGCTCAGATAAGAAAAGATAATAAAAGAGCATAAAAATCAGAGCTGAAATAAAACTACGGTATCTCAGACAGATGCTCGAAGTAAAAGGTACAACAGTGAAATAAAATACAGATGTCTCTCCCAGCTCACTACTAAAGATACAACCTGCTGGCAAAAGCCAGTCCCTAAAAAGAAATACAAGAAAACTGTCTGAGAAGTCCTGGTACCCAAAAATCTCCAGCTACGACCCTCGGTGGCTCTCTATCTAGTCCGCAATCTGCTTACCTCGATTAGTTGCTGACGGCCCAGCAACTCCCACTGAAGACTCTGCAAAACAAGGGGAAAGAAAGAGACAAGAAAAACAATGGGGGTAAGTACTACTATAAACAGTAGCCTCCCCTAGTGGGTAAAGCCTCAGCTCAGATATGCCCACCAGGTGATCAGAGGCGAAAAGGGGAAAGGAAAAGAAGGGAGAAGCAGATAAATAAAGCAACTGATAAAGTGCTATCCCTAATATGCCTCTATATGACCAACCAATAAGGATGGGAAAAGTGATGCATCAGAATCAAGTAGCCTGTCATAAAGACCCAATCTGACAGCCAGTGAACACTGGCCCTGCCTGCTCTGCTGTCGAACTCAAGAACCCAGCATGGTGCCCGGCGCTCACACCGTGGAACTCAAGAAACCAGCATGGTGCCCGGCGCTCACACCGTGGAAAGCCTACTCCGGAGTGGCACTCGAGGGGAGCGACCCACACGAGTAAAGTATATCACTGTATCAACCATCTCTGTAACCACTGTCTCATAATAGCAGGACTGGATCGAGACTCAAATAAGTGGGAACAACCCTCCACTAAAGTAAGCCCGATCCCCGAACACCCAATCTGATGCAATAGAAACAATCCGGTCAACCACCCAAGATCCGTGGTCGCCGCAACCCCCTGACAAACTCAACCTGTCCCAAATCCCCAATACCTGCCTACACTGTCCAACATACGCTCGAACCTGAGCGATTAAGCCGCTAGTGCCAACAATGAAAGAAGAAAAGAGAAAAAGCATGGTTTCTCCTAAGTCAAGTCCCAAAATAGTGTAGCAGTAAAAGATGGCAATAATTATGTGACCAATTTAATCATGCAGTGTTCCAATATTTGTCCAGTTTCCCAGAATAATCAATTTAGAGAATAAAGGCTAAAGTGACAGTCACATATGATTAATCATCAGTTTTGCAGTCCTCAAATATTATCACATTGTCTCTATGCATACGGTCCAGAACTTAGGCGATTTAAACAAATGATCAATCTAACAATAATTTTCGCGGATCAGATAACCAATAATTTGCTCCCTAAAGCATGCGAGTCTACCAATTAACACATTTAGCATCATCAAATCAGGGGTACTCTGATATTCCTAGTGGGCATAACAAAGGAGAGGAGTACAACAACCACCCACCTGAAGCGCAACAGTCCAAGTCCGTACAGCTAGAAAATACCAAAACTCCAATTCCTTGCTTCCACAATTTCAGCACACCCGAAATATCCCTGGTACAGTACAAAGCTCACTAATTACACTTAGGCTCTCACTTATAGCACTAATTAACTCATACAATCCCGAATTCTGTACAGTTAAATTATCACCTGCAGAAATTGCCCAGAAAATTCCAATAAAAATATCACGGCGATCCTCGCGTCGATAGCTTCGAAACGGTACCTTGCACGCCCAAATCCGAGTTCTGTACATCAAGATAAAAATTCGGCAAGGGGGCACACTCACACTAAAATCAGGATTAAGGGCTGATTACTGTTCACTGAGAAATCACTAATTATCACCTCGAAAGAAAATTCACGAAAATCCAATAAAAATACGAGCGCGTTCCTTGCGTTCTGTAGATGAAAAAGTTGTATAAGCTCGTCTCCGTCAGACGCTCGTGCGCGAAGATATAGCCAAATACTCCGATGCTGTCCTCACATTCCTCACAGAAAAAGGGGGACCCTTGTTACCTCGGGATCCGAGCCAAAGAAGCAAAATCAGAAAGAGTGATCACAATCAAAGTTGAAGCCCTACCTGTTAGGAGTCTGTCGGCGCAAGAATCACAGAAGAAGGAGCTCGGGGTAAACCAGGGGAGCTAAAACACCGCAGCTGCGCCGAAGAAGGACACAGGAAACGCAACGTCGCGCCGCGCCGTAAAATCGAAATCTCGAAATCCGTGCCACCCAACAATCTGAAACTTGGTAGATGTAATCTCCTCTTCATGGAGAAGATTTCTTCTTCTCAGGCCACAGGGAGATAAGAGCTCGAAGAGGGTGGAAATGGTCCATCAATCTCCCTCGGATTGCTTAAGAAGGAAATCCAACACAAAAATGTCTCCAGAAAATTCGCTGCGCCCTGTGCACGTGAGCCACCCAATGGCGACGCGACACGTGGCCCCAACACCGTGCACCGCCCGTGAACCGCGCACCCGCACGTCGCGTACACTTACTCCGCGTACGGCACCCACTCCGAGACTTGCGTGGACCGGGAGCACAACACCGACCCAATCAAATGCCGCCACGTGTCCACAGTCGGTCCACCGTGCACCAATACTGTTCCGTGGACCGGGTGCTGTGAGCCACCCAACAGGATCTTGCCACGTGGCACCCCGCTCGGTGCACGCCCGCCGCGTGGACCGGCCGCCTGCCCGCGCCCCTGCGCGCTGCCCGCGCCCTGCCCGCGCCGCGCGCCGCCGCTGCTCCGCCTGCCCGAGGCCGTTCCGCCGCCCGCCGGTGCTGCCCGCCGCCGCCGCCGGCGCCGGCGATCGCCGGAAAGCACTGTTCCGGCCGTGAACAGTAAAAATACTGTAGCAAGCTCCGAAAAATCCAAGTAAATAGCCCATCTTGACCGTTTTCGCGCGCTGAATCCAAATACGGCGTCCGTTTTGCCAAATTCCAATCCTAAAATTTGCCGGAGGCTCCCGGAAAGGTATTTCCATTCCGAATTTCGCGCCGAGTCCAAATTTGATATCCGATTTGCGCGAAAACTCTTCTAAACATCCAACGGGGTCTTCCGGTTATCCACGTGATCTATTTAAGCCCCGAATCCATCACTTGAATCCAAATTGGCACGCGAACACCGCCGACATGCCCCGTAGGCCTCCCGAAGCTGCTGGTCACACTGTAGAAGCCCTGCAAGGATCCGGGTCACCACATCCTCCCCCACTAAAAGAAAGTTTCGTCCTCGAAACTAAAGAAACTCCCTAGGAGTCTCAAAAAAACCAGGGTTAAAACCCAACACCGCCGTCTCCAGCCCCAAGTCACCAATCACTCCCCGTGATTACTCCGCAACAACCACAACAGCAACAACCAGAACGGCAAAGCCCGATTGCGCAATTCCCTCACCACACGAGCCGGAATTCGCAACGGGCGTCCCTCGTACACCGAACTCTCATAGGGCTCAAAAGAAGCGAGTCAATCACGGGCGAGGGGTCCAAAGCATACCACTCCTGAGCTGAGATGCAGAAAAACCTCAGATCTTCCAACAAAAGACTGGGGAAAGGAACGAACAGCCCGAGCAACATGCTCAAGAATCACACCAAAGAGCCAACTCAACCAACGCGATCCGAAACACAAACACACAACACCTGCACAGAAAAGGGGCCCAAACAAGCAGGTGTTCACACTCGGTCGCCCTCAGAACTCAACCACCCAAGTGGATTGCTCAGCCGCAGCCTCTAATCCAAAGAGATCCTCTAGGACACAAACTCAAACCCTGTACACCAAGATGGCCCCACACAGCGCCAATTATAGAATCAACAAACACAACCCCAAAGCTCTTCCGCTCCAGGTATCCGCCACCACAGCGGCCCTATCGGGGTGATACAGGGTGCTCGACAAAATCCAAAGATAGCTCTACAGCCACAATGGGAGGTATCACTAACACACCAATCCATCTCCCACCACTGACTAGGTTAAAATCGGCGCTGGTACCAAACTCGTCATCTGATCATCAGGCTCTGCTAGCACTATCCGGTCCAAAAGCTCCTCACCCCAACAATAACCGTCGATCTCGGCCAGTCTTAAATAACATCCATTCTGGCCGAATTTCCACAGTCGCCCCTAAGGCTTGAATAGGCAATCCAGGAAGACATGCTCTCGAAGCTAAAACTTGTTCCGCAACGACTTGCATAAAGCTTCTTCCTCACGGACCTTGCCACAGCATCTACAAATGCTCCACAAGCTCAAAATCATTCGGGAAGGGGGTAAGCCAAAATATCCTTAGAGATCGCTGCTATCAATCCGTTCACGTCCCACTGGAAAACAGAGTTCCTCAATCTTAAAGGCAACAGGGCATTAGTCATTCCATTGGCTTCACTGTACTGATAATGCCCCTAGCGTCTCCTGTACGCCATCTTGACGAAATACTCAGCTGTGAATCTAAACTGGTGCAGGCATCACAATCGATCAACTGCCGGGGCAGAACTCCATCAAAAGGCCCTAAATAATAATACCTGGACCTGACTGGGCTCCAATCACAAAGGGCTCTCACCGTCGTATATCAACGACATGACACTAGGTCCAACAGACCCTCGATCCATCAGATCCCCGCACCTATGCCATCAACTCCCGCAGCTCTAAAGGCGATATCCAACGAGGTGCTATGAAGTTGGCGCGGTTTCCAGAACCACGTCAACCACAATCTTAATCTCCCTTTCTGGCGGCATAATCATCGGCTCAGGTGGTCTCACACCCGGGATCTCACGAGCAATAGGGATATCCTTAAGTCCCGCTGTCGCCGTAGGCACCTCTCACACTGTCACTGTAATCGGTATGCTCTAACAGTCTCAACAAACAAATTGCCTTCCATTATCTGCCTTGCAGAAAATCAAAGCCCTTTCTCTCGACAGTCAAACATCCTGTGGCACTACGCCAACCAATCCCATGCACTGGGTCAAACACCAAGCTGCCACAAACACCAATATGTCTGCCGGCAAAACTCACAGCCTCTGCTACACTGGACACGATCCACAAGCCTCCCCCACTTGCACCATGCCAACAGTAACCTGTACCTCAAGTTCATGTGGTAACGACTCTACCTCTAGTCCATGTAGGGATGCAACATGCTCTAACTCTGACTGCTGTGATGAAATCATACCTGCGACAACTCAATCCACTACCGTGGCGCCCTCCGACCGGGCGGCACAAATTCATCCGCTCGATGCAAGTGGTCGTCGCTCAGCCTGCCAAAATATCTAGAACAATCACAAAAGGAGCACGACCTCTGTCCATGCTCACACTGAGGTGCCGAATGTGGTCTCTCGCAGACAGCCAATACACGCTACCGCTGCGCCGCTCTGATAAAAGGGCTGTCGTTGTCATCGGGGTCCACCCAACCCCCGATGTCTCAAGATGCCGGCGAATAATCCTGACTTTTTCCTCTGCCTCCAAAAGTAACTCCGGTCCCAAAGTCCTCCTCTCACCCACGTCACTCCAATATAAGGAAGACCGACACTTGCGTCCATACAACGCTTCAAACGGAGCCATCTGGATGCTCGCCTGATAGCTGTTGTTGTACGCGAACTCAACCAAGGATAAGTGTCGGTACCACCCTCCTCCAAAATCCATAACGCACGCTCTAAGCATATCCTCGAGGGTCTGTACGGTGCGCTCTGATTGCCCAACGGTCTGTGGGGGAAAGCGGTGCTAACCCTGAGCTGGGTCCCCAATGCAGAATGCAAACTCCCCCAAAAGCGTGACACGAATCTCGGGTCTCGATCCGACACAATCGGAGCAGGTATGCCGTGAAGCCTCACTATCTCATCCATATATAACTGCGCCAAACGCTCAAGTGTCCAAGTCGTCTGAACCGGTAAGAAGTGCGCCGACTTGGTGAGTCTGTCCACAATAACCCAGATCGCATCTGCTCCGCTCTGCGCCCTAGGCAATCCAGTGACGAAATCCATAGTGACGTGGTCCCATTTCCACTCAGGAATTGGAAGACTCTGCAACTTGCCAGCAGGGACGCGATGCTCTGCTTCCACTTGCTGACAAGTTAAACAGTGAGCTACGAATCTCCCAATGTCCCGCTTCATTCCGGGCCACCAGAACTGTGCCTTGAGGTCCTTATACATCTTAGTACCTCCAGGGCGGACGGTATAAGGTGTATAGTGGCCTCCCTCAAAATCTGATCTCTAATCTCCTGATCCAAAGGCACACACACTCGGTCCCTGTACCGCAGTACTCCGAGCTATCCACAGAAAAATCCCCTGTCTGATCCGCCTGAAGCTGCGTCCTGATCCTCGTCAAGTGGGGGTCCTCACTCTGAGTATCCCTGATCCTCTCCAACAGAGTGGGTTGCAAGACCATAGGCATGAGTTTAGCAGAGACCCCAGGGGATACTACCTCCAGCTGTAATCGCCTCATCCGCTCGACCAACGGCGCCTGCTGCGAGATCAATAAGCTCAGACTCAACTGCTGCACCAAGTGCACCCGGGTCAGGGCCCCAAAGTCGGGGAGACACCGCTCGCCACGACAAACAGCAAATCAGCACATCCCAAACACTCGACCCAATCTAGCGAAAGTCAAAGACATCTCCCTATTTCTGTAACCTTATGTTGTCTGCAGCCAACATAATGGTTCAACAGAAATAGACTATGTCGATCCCTCTTCACTCACAGGAAGAGTTAACCTATAAAAATCACCGACTTTCGCAAAATGTCACGCCACTCACGCCCTATCATCCTAGGGTCTGTCCAAAAGCCTAGGGTTTCCTAAGTCCCAACTGACCTATCCCTAAGCTCTGATACCAACTTAATCTGTCACGCCCCGGGTGTAAACCAGAACCCGGGCCCGTCCACAGATCCGCCGTGCATGCGGTATTTCCCACACACACGAAGCGTCGGTAACCTGCTCAGATAAGAAAAGATAATAAAAGAGCATAAAAATCAGAGCTGAATAAAACTACGGTATCTCAGACAGATGCTGGAAGTAAAAGGTACAACAGTGAAATAAAATACAGATGTCTCTCCCAGCTCACTACTAAAGATACAACCTGCTGGCAAAAGCCAGTCCCTAAAAAGAAATACAAGAAAACTGTCTGAGAAGTCCTGGTACCCAAAAATCTCCAGCTACGACCCTCGGTGGCTCTCTATCTAGTCCGCAATCTGCTTACCTCGATTAGTTGCTGACGGCCCAGCAACTCCCACTGAAGACTCTGCAAAACAAGGGGAAAGAAAGAGACAAGAAAAACAATGGGGGTAAGTACTACTATAAACAGTAGCCTCCCCTAGTGGGTAAAGCCTCAGCTCAGATATGCCCACCAGGTGATCAGAGGCGAAAAGGGGAAAGGAAAAGAAGGGAGAAGCAGATAAATAAAGCAACTGATAAAGTGCTATCCCTAATATGCCTCTATATGACCAACCAATAAGGATGGGAAAAGTGATGCATCAGAATCAAGTAGCCTGTCATAAAGACCCAATCTGACAGCCAGTGAACACTGGCCCTGCCTGCTCTGCTGTCGAACTCAAGAACCCAGCATGGTGCCCGGCGCTCACACCGTGGAACTCAAGAAACCAGCATGGTGCCCGGCGCTCACACCGTGGAAAGCCTACTCCGGAGTGGCACTCGAGGGGAGCGACCCACACGAGTAAAGTATATCACTGTATCAACCATCTCTGTAACCACTGTCTCATAATAGCAGGACTGGATCGAGACTCAAATAAGTGGGAACAACCCTCCACTAAAGTAAGCCCGATCCCCGAACACCCAATCTGATGCAATAGAAACAATCCGGTCAACCACCCAAGATCCGTGGTCGCCGCAACCCCCTGACAAACTCAACCTGTCCCAAATCCCCAATACCTGCCTACACTGTCCAACATACGCTCGAACCTGAGCGATTAAGCCGCTAGTGCCAACAATGAAAGAAGAAAAGAGAAAAAGCATGGTTTCTCCTAAGTCAAGTCCCAAAATAGTGTAGCAGTAAAAGATGGCAATAATTATGTGACCAATTTAATCATGCAGTGTTCCAATATTTGTCCAGTTTCCCAGAATAATCAATTTAGAGAATAAAGGCTAAAGTGACAGTCACATATGATTAATCATCAGTTTTGCAGTCCTCAAATATTATCACATTGTCTCTATGCATACGGTCCAGAACTTAGGCGATTTAAACAAATGATCAATCTAACAATAATTTTCGCGGATCAGATAACCAATAATTTGCTCCCTAAAGCATGCGAGTCTACCAATTAACACATTTAGCATCATCAAATCAGGGGTACTCTGATATTCCTAGTGGGCATAACAAAGAGAGGAGTACAACAACCACCCACCTGAAGTGCAACAGTCCAAGTCCGTACAGCTAGAAAATACCAAAACTCCAATTCCTTGCTTCCACAATTTCAGCACACCCGAAATATCCCTGGTACAGTACAAAGCTCACTAATTACACTTAGGCTCTCACTTATAGCACTAATTAACTCATACAATCCCGAATTCTGTACAGTTAAATTATCACCTGCAGAAATTGCCCAGAAAATTCCAATAAAAATATCACGGCGATCCTCGCGTCGATAGCTTCGAAACGGTACCTTGCACGCCCAAATCCGAGTTCTGTACATCAAGATAAAAATTCGGCAAGGGGGCACACTCACACTAAAATCAGGATTAAGGGCTGATTACTGTTCACTGAGAAATCACTAATTATCACCTCGAAAGAAAATTCACGAAAATCCAATAAAAATACGAGCGCGTTCCTTGCGTTCTGTAGATGAAAAAGTTGTATAAGCTCGTCTCCGTCAGACGCTCGTGCGCGAAGATATAGCCAAATACTCCGATGCTGTCCTCACATTCCTCACAGAAAAAGGGGGACCCTTGTTACCTCGGGATCCGAGCCAAAGAAGCAAAATCAGAAAGAGTGATCACAATCAAAGTTGAAGCCCTACCTGTTAGGAGTCTGTCGGCGCAAGAATCACAGAAGAAGGAGCTCGGGGTAAACCAGGGGAGCTAAAACACCGCAGCTGCGCCGAAGAAGGACACAGGAAACGCAACGTCGCGCCGCGCCGTAAAATCGAAATCTCGAAATCCGTGCCACCCAACAATCTGAAACTTGGTAGATGTAATCTCCTCTTCATGGAGAAGATTTCTTCTTCTCAGGCCACAGGGAGATAAGAGCTCGAAGAGGGTGGAAATGGTCCATCAATCTCCCTCGGATTGCTTAAGAAGGAAATCCAACACAAAAATGTCTCCAGAAAATTCGCTGCGCCCTGTGCACGTGAGCCACCCAATGGCGACGCGACACGTGGCCCCAACACCGTGCACCGCCCGTGAACCGCGCACCGCACGTCGCGTACACTTACTCCGCGTACGGCACCCACTCCGAGACTTGCGTGGACCGGGAGCACAACACCGACCCAATCAAATGCCGCCACGTGTCCACAGTCGGTCCACCGTGCACCAATACTGTTCCGTGGACCGGGTGCTGTGAGCCACCCAACAGGATCTTGCCACGTGGCACCCCGCTCGGTGCACGCCGCCGCGTGGACCGGCCGCCTGCCCCGCCCCGCGCGCTGCCCGCGCCCTGCCCGCGCCGCGCGCCGCCGCTGCTCCGCCTGCCCGAGGCCGTTCCGCCGCCCGCCGGTGCTGCCCGCCGCCGCCGCCGGCGCCGGCGATCGCCGGAAAGCACTGTTCCGGCCGTGAACAGTAAAAATACTGTAGCAAGCTCCGAAAAATCCAAGTAAATAGCCCATCTTGACCGTTTTCGCGCGCTGAATCCAAATACGGCGTCCGTTTTGCCAAATTCCAATCCTAAAATTTGCCGGAGGCTCCCGGAAAGGTATTTCCATTCCGAATTTCGCGCCGAGTCCAAATTTGATATCCGATTTGCGCGAAAACTCTTCTAAACATCCAACGGGGTCTTCCGGTTATCCACGTGATCTATTTAAGCCCCGAATCCATCACTTGAATCCAAATTGGCACGCGAACACCGCCGACATGCCCCGTAGGCCTCCCGAAGCTGCTGGTCACACTGTAGAAGCCCTGCAAGGATCCGGGTCACCACAGCACAGCAGCAGCAGTCTCGGAGCCAACAGTAGCAGTCCGACAGCCCCAGTCGTCAGATAGATGTCATTTTCTGTGGATGGCAGCACTATCCCAGTACCTGTGATCAGCGATGGGGACGCTGTTATATTTGTGGACAGTCTGGTCCCATGCGAGCTACTTGCCCTTATGCGGCGTCGACGGCTCCTTCCTCAGCCTCAGCCCCTTCAGTGCCACAGCAGCGGCCTTATACTCCAGCGAGTAGGGCTCCTTC
Organism: Tillandsia fasciculata; assembly: GCA_029168755.2. Classification (NCBI taxonomy): domain Eukaryota; kingdom Viridiplantae; phylum Streptophyta; class Magnoliopsida; order Poales; family Bromeliaceae; genus Tillandsia; species Tillandsia fasciculata. The sequence goes on along the minus strand of JAQOTM010000164.1, from coordinate 81,213 downwards.
CTCCCACCCTGCAGACATCGACCACCAGCTCAGAGCGGGCGAGTCTACGCCGCCCAGGTAGAGGACTCCGCGGCAGCCGATCACGTGGTGGCAGGTATCACTCTACTTTTGGTACTAGAGCTCGCACTTTATTTGATACCGGTGCATCACATTCTTTTATTAGTAGATCTTTCACATCATCTCTTGGACTAGAGTTAGATCGGTGGCCACATGCTTTAGAGGTGCAGATTCCTGATCATATATTGCATGTAGAGGAGTGTTGTTGGTCTAGTCCTGTACAGATTGAGTCTTGGATTTTGCCAGCGACCTGATGGTCCTTAGTCAGCTGCGAGATTTCGACATTGTACTTGGGATGGATTGGCTGGCTCGCTACTTTGCGACGATTGATTGCGCCGCAAGGACTGTGACTTTTAGCGAGCCAGGCAGGAGGTGTTTGTTACAGGGGGTGCCGGAGTGCTTTCTTCGCTCGATAGTTTCGACTTTCTGTGCGAGGCAGATGATGCGCAGTAGATGCGTGGCCTTTTGGCTTCTGTGGTTAAGGACCTACGGCGGCATCGGGACTCGCGGATATCCCTATTGTCCACGAGTTCCCAGATGTGTTCTCTCCAGAGCTGATTAGCATGCCGCCGGATAGGGAGATTGAGTTTTGATTGACGTAGTTGTCACACCCCGAGTGTAAACCAGAACTCGGGCTCGTCTACAGATCCGCCGTGCACACGGAATTTTCGCATGCCACGAAGCGCCGGTACTCTGCTCAGAAAGAAATAGATATAATAATAGAGCAATAAAACAGAGCTGAACTGAAAATACTACATCTCAGACTGAACAGGAAGTAGAAGTACAAAATAACAGTAAAATAAAGTACAAGGCTCTCTCCCAGCTCCCACAAATGTACAACCAGCTGGCTAAAGCCAGACCCCAAAAGTGAAAGTACTACTGTCTGAGATAGGATACATAAGAGGTTACCAGTCTAGCTACTCACTGTCGGGCCCACTGCCTAGCTACTCGTCCGTCCTCTCTCCTCGACCCGCCGCGGTATGTCCAGCAGCACCCGCAGAAGGCTCTGCAAAACAAAGGAGAAGAAAAAAAAGAAAAAGAAGAATGGGGGGTGAGAACTACTAGGAAACTAGTAGCCTCCCCTAGTGGGTAAAACCTCACGCCCTGAACACACCACTAGGTCAACCAGAGGCAAAAGAAGGAAGAAGAGTGGTAAGTAATAAAAACTACTGCGAAGGAAACAAACTACCACTACTATGCCTCTAAAAATGCAGTCCTAGACTGGAATAACCGTATACGACAGTATCCAACCGTCCCAGATGAACCCAATCTGTACCGCCCTCATCATCGGGAAGTAAGCCCGCCGATGTGATAGCAAAAACTCCTGCTGCCGTCCTCATCATCGGGCAAATCAGCCGCGCCGATGTGATCGTAAAACTGTCCATAACTATCTGGCCCCGGCCTCCGGAGGGGATTCGAGGGGAGCGACCCCACACGAGGAAACATCATCGGGCAATAACCGCGCCGGCATGATAAGTATCCAAAGCAGGACTGGATCACAACAATAAAGCCCCAGTGGAACACACCCTCCACTAAAAGAAACTGATCCCCAATCTGGATGCACAAATGAACACCCGGTCAATCGCCCAAAATCCGCGATCGGCCGCAATACCTCACAATCCACAACCAGGTCTCACAACCGACATCCGGTCAACCGCCTACTATCTGCGGTGCCACAAAACCCACTAGTCCATAATCAAGCCCTATCACCGATGTCCTATAACCGACATCGGTCAACCGCCCTACTATCCGCGGTTGCCACCAAAACCCATAATCCAACAATCCAGGCCCCAGCTACACTATCCCAAACCCTGCTCAAACCCGAGCAACAAGAACCACCTGACTAACCAAAAGGAGAAAGAAGCAAAACAAGATTTCTCCTAAGTCAAGTTCCAACATGAAAGTGTAGCGATAAAAGATGGCCTATCTAATGTCCATACAAGCATGCAGTGTTCTCAAGGAAAGATAAAGAAAGGGTGACAATAATAGTTCCACATGTGTATCAATTAATAGCTCCGCATAGATATAACCATCATGCTAGATCATTATCAACCACACATGTCTAAAATCACAATTTTCCCTCACTACATCATCCACCTATGCATGTCCCAAAAGATCCTCAAGTGGTACCCTCCCACAAGACGTACATTTCATTTTATCCAAATATGAAAGTAAATTCCACATGCAAGGTTAAGTGCCAAAACTATATCCATTCAAGCATGAATAAATCCTGACCACATCAGATTCCCACAATAATAATCTCCATATGGTAGGCTCACAATTGTTTTAATTTAAGCATGCAAGTCCATAGTTGATCAATCAATGCAACCAATGAGAGAATCTCTCTAATATTCCTAGGGTATGTCAGAAAATGAGGAGTATAGCAACCACCCACCTCGATCGCTAATTCCAAGTCCAAAAAGTACTCTTGCCCAAACAGATAAGCCGCCGCGATCACTGTACAAAATTCCCAAAAGAACATACATAATTAATCATACAATGCTCCATAAAATCTGCCCAAATACAACAGTCCAGTGTTTCCCCTTTTCACCTGTGAAGAATGCTCAGAAAATTCCAAGAAAAATACTGTCATGATCCTTGCGACGAACCGGTCGAAACGAGTACCTGCACGCTCAAACCGATGTTTCCTACGTGAGAAACAATTCCGACAAGGGAACCACCTCGAATTAAAATGCTCAAAAAAAACTGTAGCAATAACTTCTGTACACTGAGATTTTTCACCTTGCTGAAAAATATTCAGAAAAATTTTGAAGAAAAATCCAGGAGATTCCTTGATCGAAATGTAGATGAAAAATGCCTCCTGCAAATGCCTCGATCGATGCTTGTGCGC
>JAQOTM010000164.1:0-78205 GCA_029168755.2 Tillandsia fasciculata | reverse complement strand
GTTTTGCCGTGCTGATTATAAAAACAGCAAATCTATTTTGAGACTTGTAGTTTTTACATCGTGTACACTTATGTGATGTTGTAGAATACTGTTTCAGCTGACGGTGTGCTTAGAGGACAGCGGGTATTTTCTTGGTGTGTTGTGCACGCTTTTCGAGGTGGGTGGTTGTTGCTTACCTCATTTCTGACTATCTCACTAGGAGTATTAGAGACTCCCGACTTTAACTGATAATCGGTACTTTTAATCATGAAATGCATAAGTAAACCCACAAATAATATGACAGCTCATTTATGATAAACTGGGACACTGTTGCTGGACATATGCTGTAACCTATCATCGCATCAAAAGTCTTATCATAAAACCATCTTTTTCTAAACAAATATCCGATACTTTCCTTCTGTTTTTAAATGCGAACCTTTGCATGCTTGTTTGGACATCTAGATGGACTACTATTTATTGCTACACTATCTTTGGGACTTGACTTAGGAGAAACCATGTTTCACTATTCTTCTTCGCATTCGGATATATGTTGCTCGGTTTGAGCAGGGTTTGGGATAGTGTAGTTGAGGACTTGAGTCTGGGACAGGTTTGACTCGATATATATTGTGGGGCATTGTGGTAACCGCGGACTTGAGGCGGTTAGCCAGATGTTGATTACTTTATCAGATTTGGGACTTATAGGGTGTTTCGGCGACCGCGGACATTAGGCGGTTGACCGGATGTTCACTTGTGCATCAGATTGGGTTTCAGATTTTCCTAGTGGATAGTGTTTCCCACTTGTTGATTATTATTGCATCTGATTGGGGATCAGGGTTACTTTAGTGAATGGATATTTCCCACTTTGATCATAGTAATGATCCAGTCCTGCTATTGTGAGACATTGGTTACAGAGATACTTGATACAGGGATACTTTACATACTTTACTAGTCCTGCTATTGTGAGACATTGGTTACAAAGTACTTGATACAGGGATACTTTACATACTTTACTAGTCCTGCTATGTGAGACATTGGTTTACAGAGATACTTGATACAGGGATACTTTACATACTTTACTAGTCCTGTATTGTGAGACATGGTTACAAATATACTTGATACAGGGATACTTACATACTTTACTAGTCCTGCTATTGTGAGACATTGGTTACAGAGATACTTGATACAGGGATACTTTACATACTTTACTCGTGTGGGTCGCTGTAGTACACTGAACTTTATCAATTGCGAAGTTCGAGTGTGTGGAGGGTTGAATGATACCCTTAGAATATTTTTGTAAGCTTCCGGGAGGTCCTAGAAGGTTTCCGGAGAGTTTGGGCGCAAATCGAAAATTTTCGAAAATTTTGAATTTTTGGGGTTTTTGGCTTCGGGATCCGGATCGGATAGGGGCAATCCGGATCGTTCGCGCGAAATTGGAAATTCCACGTTCGGGATCCGGATCGGATAGGGGCAATCCGGATCGGATAGGGGCAATCCGGATCGTCCGCGCGAAACTGGAAATTCCACGTTCGGGATCCGGATCGGATTTGTCACGCCCCGGGTGTAAACCAGAACCCGGGCCCGTCCACAGATCCGCCGTGCATGCGGTATTTCCCACACACACGAAGCGTCGGTAACCTGCTCAGATAAGAAAAGATAATAAAAGAGCATAAAAATCAGAGCTGAAATAAAACTACGGTATCTCAGACAGATGCTGGAAGTAAAAGGTACAACAGTGAAATAAAATACAGATGTCTCTCCCAGCTCACTACTAAAGATACAACCTGCTGGCAAAAGCCAGTCCCTAAAAAGAAATACAAGAAAACTGTCTGAGAAGTCCTGGTACCCAAAAATCTCCAGCTACGACCCTCGGTGGCTCTCTATCTAGTCCGCAATCTGCTTACCTCGATTAGTTGCTGACGGCCCAGCAACTCCCACTGAAGACTCTGCAAAACAAGGGGAAAGAAAGAGACAAGAAAAACAATGGGGGTAAGTACTACTATAAACAGTAGCCTCCCCTAGTGGGTAAAGCCTCAGCTCAGATATGCCCACCAGGTGATCAGAGGCGAAAAGGGGAAAGGAAAAGAAGGGAGAAGCAGATAAATAAAGCAACTGATAAAGTGCTATCCCTAATATGCCTCTATATGACCAACCAATAAGGATGGGAAAAGTGATGCATCAGAATCAAGTAGCCTGTCATAAAGACCCAATCTGACAGCCAGTGAACACTGGCCCTGCCTGCTCTGCTGTCGAACTCAAGAACCCAGCATGGTGCCCGGCGCTCACACCGTGGAACTCAAGAAACCAGCATGGTGCCCGGCGCTCACACCGTGGAAAGCCTACTCCGGAGTGGCACTCGAGGGGAGCGACCCACACGAGTAAAGTATATCACTGTATCAACCATCTCTGTAACCACTGTCTCATAATAGCAGGACTGGATCGAGACTCAAATAAGTGGGAACAACCCTCCACTAAAGTAAGCCCGATCCCCGAACACCCAATCTGATGCAATAGAAACAATCCGGTCAACCACCCAAGATCCGTGGTCGCCGCAACCCCCTGACAAACTCAACCTGTCCCAAATCCCCAATACCTGCCTACACTGTCCAACATACGCTCGAACCTGAGCGATTAAGCCGCTAGTGCCAACAATGAAAGAAGAAAAGAGAAAAAGCATGGTTTCTCCTAAGTCAAGTCCCAAAATAGTGTAGCAGTAAAAGATGGCAATAATTATGTGACCAATTTAATCATGCAGTGTTCCAATATTTGTCCAGTTTCCCAGAATAATCAATTTAGAGAATAAAGGCTAAAGTGACAGTCACATATGATTAATCATCAGTTTTGCAGTCCTCAAATATTATCACATTGTCTCTATGCATACGGTCCAGAACTTAGGCGATTTAAACAAATGATCAATCTAACAATAATTTTCGCGGATCAGATAACCAATAATTTGCTCCCTAAAGCATGCGAGTCTACCAATTAACACATTTAGCATCATCAAATCAGGGGTACTCTGATATTCCTAGTGGGCATAACAAAGGAGAGGAGTACAACAACCACCCACCTGAAGCGCAACAGTCCAAGTCCGTACAGCTAGAAAATACCAAAACTCCAATTCCTTGCTTCCACAATTTCAGCACACCCGAAATATCCCTGGTACAGTACAAAGCTCACTAATTACACTTAGGCTCTCACTTATAGCACTAATTAACTCATACAATCCCGAATTCTGTACAGTTAAATTATCACCTGCAGAAATTGCCCAGAAAATTCCAATAAAAATATCACGGCGATCCTCGCGTCGATAGCTTCGAAACGGTACCTTGCACGCCCAAATCCGAGTTCTGTACATCAAGATAAAAATTCGGCAAGGGGGCACACTCACACTAAAATCAGGATTAAGGGCTGATTACTGTTCACTGAGAAATCACTAATTATCACCTCGAAAGAAAATTCACGAAAATCCAATAAAAATACGAGCGCGTTCCTTGCGTTCTGTAGATGAAAAAGTTGTATAAGCTCGTCTCCGTCAGACGCTCGTGCGCGAAGATATAGCCAAATACTCCGATGCTGTCCTCACATTCCTCACAGAAAAAGGGGGACCCTTGTTACCTCGGGATCCGAGCCAAAGAAGCAAAATCAGAAAGAGTGATCACAATCAAAGTTGAAGCCCTACCTGTTAGGAGTCTGTCGGCGCAAGAATCACAGAAAAGGAGCTCGGGGTAAACCAGGGGAGCTAAAACACCGCAGCTGCGCCGAAGAAGGACACAGGAAACGCAACGTCGCGCCGCGCCGTAAAATCGAAATCTCGAAATCCGTGCCACCCAACAATCTGAAACTTGGTAGATGTAATCTCCTCTTCATGGAGAAGATTTCTTCTTCTCAGGCCACAGGGAGATAAGAGCTCGAAGAGGGTGGAAATGGTCCATCAATCTCCCTCGGATTGCTTAAGAAGGAAATCCAACACAAAAATGTCTCCAGAAAATTCGCTGCGCCCTGTGCACGTGAGCCACCCAATGGCGACGCGACACGTGGCCCCAACACCGTGCACCGCCCGTGAACCGCGCACCCGCACGTCGCGTACACTTACTCCGCGTACGGCACCCACTCCGAGACTTGCGTGGACCGGGAGCACAACACCGACCCAATCAAATGCCGCCACGTGTCCACAGTCGGTCCACCGTGCACCAATACTGTTCCGTGGACCGGGTGCTGTGAGCCACCCAACAGGATCTGCCACGTGGCACCCCGCTCGGTGCACGCCCGCCGCGTGGACCGGCCGCCTGCCCGCGCCCCTGCGCGCTGCCCGCGCCCTGCCCGCGCCGCGCGCCGCCGCTGCTCCGCCTGCCCGAGGCCGTTCCGCCGCCCGCCGGTGCTGCCCGCCGCCGCCGCCGGCGCCGGCGATCGCCGGAAAGCACTGTTCCGGCCGTGAACAGTAAAAATACTGTAGCAAGCTCCGAAAAATCCAAGTAAATAGCCCATCTTGACCGTTTTCGCGCGCTGAATCCAAATACGGCGTCCGTTTTGCCAAATTCCAATCCTAAAATTTGCCGGAGGCTCCCGGAAAGGTATTTCCATTCCGAATTTCGCGCCGAGTCCAAATTTGATATCCGATTTGCGCGAAAACTCTTCTAAACATCCAACGGGGTCTTCCGGTTATCCACGTGATCTATTTAAGCCCCGAATCCATCACTTGAATCCAAATTGGCACGCGAACACCGCCGACATGCCCCGTAGGCCTCCCGAAGCTGCTGGTCACACTGTAGAAGCCCTGCAAGGATCCGGGTCACCACATCCTCCCCCACTAAAAGAAAGTTTCGTCCTCGAAACTAAAGAAACTCCCTAGGAGTCTCAAAAAAACCAGGGTTAAAACCCAACACCGCCGTCTCCAGCCCCCAAGTCACCAATCACTCCCCGTGATTACTCCGCAACAACCACAACAGCAACAACCAGAACGGCAAAGCCCGATTGCGCAATTCCCTCACCACACGAGCCGGAATTCGCAACGGGCGTCCCTCGTACACCGAACTCTCATAGGGCTCAAAAGAAGCGAGTCAATCACGGGCGAGGGGTCCAAAGCATACCACTCCTGAGCTGAGATGCAGAAAAACCTCAGATCTTCCAACAAAAGACTGGGGAAAGGAACGAACAGCCCGAGCAACATGCTCAAGAATCACACCAAAGAGCCAACTCAACCAACGCGATCCGAAACACAAACACACAACACCTGCACAGAAAAGGGGCCCAAACAAGCAGGTGTTCACACTCGGTCGCCCTCAGAACTCAACCACCCAAGTGGATTGCTCAGCCGCAGCCTCTAATCCAAAGAGATCCTCTAGGACACAAACTCAAACCCTGTACACCAAGATGGCCCCACACAGCGCCAATTATAGAATCAACAAACACAACCCCAAAGCTCTTCCGCTCCAGGTATCCGCCACCACAGCGGCCCTATCGGGGTGATACAGGGTGCTCGACAAAATCCAAGATAGCTCTACAGCCACAATGGGAGGTATCACTAACACACCAATCCATCTCCCACCACTGACTAGGTTAAAATCGGCGCTGGTACCAAACTCGTCATCTGATCATCAGGCTCTGCTAGCACTATCCGGTCCAAAAGCTCCTCACCCCAACAATAACCGTCGATCTCGGCCAGTCTTAAATAACATCCATTCTGGCCGAATTTCCACAGTCGCCCCTAGGCTTGAATAGGCAATCCAGGAAGACATGCTCTCGAAGCTAAAACTTGTTCCGCAACGACTTGCATAAAGCTTCTTCCTCACGGACCTTGCCACAGCATCTACAAATGCTCCACAAGCTCAAAATCATTCGGGAAGGGGGTAAGCCAAAATATCCTTAGAGATCGCTGCTATCAATCCGTTCACGTCCCAACTGGAAAACAGAGTTCCTCAATCTTAAAGGCAACAGGGCATTAGTCATTCCATTGGCTTCACTGTACTGATAATGCCCCTAGCGTCTCCTGTACGCCATCTTGACGAAATACTCAGCTGTGAATCTAAACTGGTGCAGGCATCACAATCGATCAACTGCCGGGGCAGAACTCCATCAAAAGGCCCTAAATAATAATACCTGGACCTGACTGGGCTCCAATCACAAAGGGCTCTCACCGTCGTATATCAACGACATGACACTAGGTCCAACAGACCCTCGATCCATCAGATCCCCGCACCTATGCCATCAACTCCCGCAGCTCTAAAGGCGATATCCAACGAGGTGCTATGAAGTTGGCGCGGTTTCCAGAACCACGTCAACCACAATCTTAATCTCCCTTTCTGGCGGCATAATCATCGGCTCAGGTGGTCTCACACCCGGGATCTCACGAGCAATAGGGATATCCTTAAGTCCCGCTGTCGCCGTAGGCACCTCTCACACTGTCACTGTAATCGGTATGCTCTAACAGTCTCAACAAACAAATTGCCTTCCATTATCTGCCTTGCAGAAAATCAAAGCCCTTTCTCTCGACAGTCAAACATCCTGTGGCACTACGCCAACCAATCCCATGCACTGGGTCAAACACCAAGCTGCCACAAACACCAATATGTCTGCCGGCAAAACTCACAGCCTCTGCTACACTGGACACGATCCACAAGCCTCCCCCACTTGCACCATGCCAACAGTAACCTGTACCTCAAGTTCATGTGGTAACGACTCTACCTCTAGTCCATGTAGGGATGCAACATGCTCTAACTCTGACTGCTGTGATGAAATCATACCTGCGACAACTCAATCCACTACCGTGGCGCCCTCCGACCGGGCGGCACAAATTCATCCGCTCGATGCAAGTGGTCGTCGCTCAGCCTGCCAAAATATCTAGAACAATCACAAAAGGAGCACGACCTCTGTCCATGCTCACACTGAGGTGCCGAATGTGGTCTCTCGCAGACAGCCAATACACGCTACCGCTGCGCCGCTCTGATAAAAGGGCTGTCGTTGTCATCGGGGTCCACCCAACCCCCGATGTCTCAAGATGCCGGCGAATAATCCTGACTTTTTCCTCTGCCTCCAAAAGTAACTCCGGTCCCAAAGTCCTCCTCTCACCCACGTCACTCCAATATAAGGAAGACCGACACTTGCGTCCATACAACGCTTCAAACGGAGCCATCTGGATGCTCGCCTGATAGCTGTTGTTGTACGCGAACTCAACCAAGGATAAGTGTCGGTACCACCCTCCTCCAAAATCCATAACGCACGCTCTAAGCATATCCTCGAGGGTCTGTACGGTGCGCTCTGATTGCCCAACGGTCTGTGGGGGAAAGCGGTGCTAACCCTGAGCTGGGTCCCCAATGCAGAATGCAAACTCCCCCAAAAGCGTGACACGAATCTCGGGTCTCGATCCGACACAATCGGAGCAGGTATGCCGTGAAGCCTCACTATCTCATCCATATATAACTGCGCCAAACGCTCAAGTGTCCAAGTCGTCTGAACCGGTAAGAAGTGCGCCGACTTGGTGAGTCTGTCCACAATAACCCAGATCGCATCTGCTCCGCTCTGCGCCCTAGGCAATCCAGTGACGAAATCCATAGTGACGTGGTCCCATTTCCACTCAGGAATTGGAAGACTCTGCAACTTGCCAGCAGGGACGCGATGCTCTGCTTCCACTTGCTGACAAGTTAAACAGTGAGCTACGAATCTCCCAATGTCCCGCTTCATTCCGGGCCACCAGAACTGTGCCTTGAGGTCCTTATACATCTTAGTACCTCCAGGGCGGACGGTATAAGGTGTATAGTGGCCTCCCTCAAAATCTGATCTCTAATCTCCTGATCCAAAGGCACACACACTCGGTCCCTGTACCGCAGTACTCCCGAGCTATCCACAGAAAAATCCCCTGTCTGATCCGCCTGAAGCTGCGTCCTGATCCTCGTCAAGTGGGGGTCCTCACTCTGAGTATCCCTGATCCTCTCCAACAGAGTGGGTTGCAAGACCATAGGCATGAGTTTAGCAGAGACCCCAGGGGATACTACCTCCAGCTGTAATCGCCTCATCCGCTCGACCAACGGCGCCTGCTGCGAGATCAATAAGCTCAGACTCAACTGCTGCACCAAGTGCACCCGGGTCAGGGCCCCAAAGTCGGGGAGACACCGCTCGCCACGACAAACAGCAAATCAGCACATCCCAAACACTCGACCCAATCTAGCGAAAGTCAAAGACATCTCCCTATTTCTGTAACCTTATGTTGTCTGCAGCCAACATAATGGTTCAACAGAAATAGACTATGTCGATCCCTCTTCACTCACAGGAAGAGTTAACCTATAAAAATCACCGACTTTCGCAAAATGTCACGCCACTCACGCCCTATCATCCTAGGGTCTGTCCAAAAGCCTAGGGTTTCCTAAGTCCCAACTGACCTATCCCTAAGCTCTGATACCAACTTAATCTGTCACGCCCCGGGTGTAAACCAGAACCCGGGCCCGTCCACAGATCCGCCGTGCATGCGGTATTTCCCACATACACGAAGCGTCGGTAACCTGCTCAGATAAGAAAAGATAATAAAAGAGCATAAAAATCAGAGCTGAAATAAAACTACTGTATCTCAGACAGATGCTGGAAGTAAAAGGTACAACAGTGAAATAAAATACAGATGTCTCTCCCAGCTCACTACTAAAATACAAACAGCTGGCAAAAGCCAGTCCCTAAAAAGAAATACAAGAAAACTGTCTGAGAAGTCCTGGTACCCAAAAATCTCCAGCTACGACCCTCGGTGGCTCTCTATCTAGTCCGCAATCTGCTTACCTCGATCAGTTGCTGACGGCCCAGCAACTCCCACTGAGGACTCTGCAAAACAAGGGGAAAGAAAGAGACAAGAAAAACAATGGGGGTAAGTACTACTATAAACAGTAGCCTCCCCTAGTGGGTAAAGCCTCAGCTCAGATATGCCCACCAGGTGATCAGAGGCGAAAAGGGGAAAGGAAAAGAAGGGAGAAGCAGATAAATAAAGCAACTGATAAAGTGCTATCCCTAATATGCCTCTATATGACCAACCAATAAGGATGGGAAAAGTGATGCATCAGAATCAAGTAGCCTGTCATAAAGACCCAATCTGACAGCCAGTGAACACTGGCACTGCCTGCTCTGCTGTCGAACTCAAGAACCCAGCATGGTGCCCGGCGCTCACACCGTGGAACTCAAGAAACCAGCATGGTGCCCGGCGCTCACACCGTGGAAAGCCTACTCCGGAGTGGCACTCGAGGGGAGCGACCCACACGAGTAAAGTATATCACTGTATCAACCATCTCTGTAACCACTGTCTCATAATAGCAGGACTGGATCGAGACTCAAATAAGTGGGAACAACCCTCCACTAAAGTAAGCCCGATCCCCGAACACCCAATCTGATGCAATAGAAACAATCCGGTCAACCACCCAAGATCCGTGGTCGCCGCAACCCCCTGACAAACTCAACCTGTCCCAAATCCCCAATACCTGCCTACACTGTCCAACATACGCTCGAACCTGAGCGATTAAGCCGCTAGTGCCAACAATGAAAGAAGAAAAGAGAAAAAGCATGGTTTCTCCTAAGTCAAGTCCCAAAATAGTGTAGCAGTAAAAGATGGCAATAATTATGTGACCAATTTAATCATGCAGTGTTCCAATATTTGTCCAGTTTCCAGAATAATCAATTTAGAGAATAAAGGCTAAAGTGACAGTCACATATGATTAATCATCAGTTTTGCAGTCCTCAAATATTATCACATTGTCTCTATGCATACGGTCCAGAACTTAGGCGATTTAAACAAATGATCAATCTAACAATAATTTTCGCGGATCAGATAACCAATAATTTGCTCCCTAAAGCATGCGAGTCTACCAATTAACACATTTAGCATCATCAAATCAGGGGTACTCTGATATTCCTAGTGGGCATAACAAAGGAGAGGAGTACAACAACCACCCACCTGAAGCGCAACTGTCCAAGTCCGTACAGCTAGAAAATACCAAAACTCCAATTCCTTGCTTCCACAATTTCAGCACACCCGAAATATCCCTGGTACAGTACAAAGCTCACTAATTACACTTAGGCTCCCACTTATAGCACTAATTAACACATACAATCCCGAATTCTGTACTGTTAAATTATCACCTGCAGAAATTGCCCAGAAAATTCCAATAAAAATATCACGGCGATCCTCGCGTCGATAGCTTCGAAACGGTACCTTGCACGCCCAAATCCGAGTTCTGTACATCAAGATAAAAATTCGGCAAGGGGGCACACTCACACTAAAATCAGGATTAAGGGCTGATTACTGTTCACTGAGAAATCACTAATTATCACCTCGAAAGAAAATTCACGAAAATCCAATAAAAATACGAGCGCGTTCCTTGCGATCCGTAGATGAAAAAGTTGTATAAGCTCGTCTCCGTCAGACGCTCGTGCGCGAAGATATGGCCAAATACTCCGATGCTGTCCTCACATTCCTCACAGAAAAAGGGGGACCCTTGTTACCTCGGGATCCGAGCCAAAGAAGCAAAATCAGAAAGAGCGATCACAATCAAAGTTGAAGCCCTACCTGTTAGGAGTCTGTCGGCGCAAGAATCACAGAAGAAGGAGCTCGGGGTAAACCAGGGGAGCTAAAACACCGCAGCTGCGCCGAAGAAGAACACAGGAAACGCAACGTCGCGCCGCGCCGTAAAATCGAAATCTCGAAATCCGTGCCACCCAAAATCTGAAACTTGGTAGATGTAATCTCCTCTTCATGGAGAAGATTTCTTCTTCTCAGGCCACAGGGAGATAAGAGCTCGAAGAGGGTGGAAATGGTCCATCAATCTCCCTCGGATTGCTTAAGAAGGAAATCCAACACAAAAATGTCTCCAGAAAATTCGCTGCGCCCTGTGCACGTGAGCCACCCAATGGCGACGCGACACGTGGCCCCAACACCGTGCACCGCCCGTGAACCGCGCACCCGCACGTCGCGTACACTTACTCCGCGTACGGCACCCACTCCGAGACTTGCGTGGACCGGGAGCACAACACCGACCCAATCAAATGCCGCCACGTGTCCACAGTCGGTCCACCGTGCACCAATACTGTTCCGTGGACCGGGTGCTGTGAGCCACCCAACAGGATCTTGCCACGTGGCACCCCGCTCGGTGCACGCCCGCCGCGTGGACCGCGCCGCCTGCCCGCGCCCCTGCGCGCTGCCCGCGCCCTGCCCGCGCCGCGCGCCGCCGCGCTGCTCCGCCTGCCCGAGGCCGTTCCGCCGCCCGCCGGTGCTGCCCGCCGCCGCCGCCGGCGCCGGCGATCGCCGGAAAGCACTGTTCCGGCCGTGAACAGTAAAAATACTGTAGCAAGCTCCGAAAAATCCAAGTAAATAGCCCATCTTGACCGTTTTCGCGCGCTGAATCCAAATACGGCGTCCGTTTTGCCAAATTCGAATCCTAAAATTTGCCGGAGGCTCCCGAAAAGGTATTTCCATTCCGAATTTCGCGCCGAGTCCAAATTTGATATCCGATTTGCGCGAAAACTCTTCTAAACATCCAACGGGGTCTTCCGGTTATCCACGTGATCTATTTAAGCCCCGAATCCATCACTTGAATCCAAATTGGCACGCGAACACCGCCGACATGCCCCGTAGGCCTCCCGAAGCTGCTGGTCACACTGTAGAAGCCCTGCAAGGATCCGGGTCACCACAGCAGCAGCAGCAGTCTCGGAGACCACAGTAGCAGTCCCGACAGCCCCAGTCGTCAGATAGATGTATTTTCTGTGGAGGGCAGCACTATCCCAGTACCTGTGATCAGCGATGGGGACGCTGTTATATTTGTGGACAGTCTGGTCACATGCGAGCTACTTGCCCTTATGCGGCGTCGACGGCTCCTTCCTCAGCCTCAGCCCCTTCAGTGCCACAGCAGCGGCCTTATACTCCAGCGAGTAGGGCTCCTTCCTCCCACCCTGCAGACCATCGACCACCAGCTCAGAGCGGGCGAGTCTACGCCGCCCAGGTAGAGGACTCCGCGGCAGCCGATCACGTGGTGGCAGGTATCACTCTACTTTTTGGTACTAGAGCTCGCACTTTATTTGATACCGGTGCATCACATTCTTTTATTAGTAGATCTTTCACATCATCTCTTGGACTAGAGTTAGATCGGTTGCCACATGCTTTAGAGGTGCAGATTCCTGATCATATATTGCATGTAGAGGAGTGTTGTTGGTCTAGTCCTGTACAGATTGAGTCTTGGATTTTGCCAGCGGACCTGATGGTCCTTAGTCAGCTGCGAGATTTCGACATTGTACTTGGGATGGATTGGCTGGCTCGCTACTTTGCGACGATTGATTGCGCCGCAAGGACTGTGACTTTTAGCGAGCCAGGCCAGGAGGTGTTTGTTTACAGGGGGTGCCGGAGTGCTTTCTTCGCCTCGATAGTTTCGACTTTCTGTGCGAGGCAGATGATGCGCAGTAGATGCGTGGCCTTTTTGGCTTCTGTGGTTAAGGACCCTACGGCGGCATCGGGACTCGCGGATATCCCTATTGTCCACGAGTTCCCAGATGTGTTCTCTCCAGAGCTGATTAGCATGCCGCCGGATAGGGAGATTGAGTTTTTGATTGACGTAGTTTGTCACACCCCGAGTGTAAACCAGAACTCGGGCTCGTCTACAGATCCGCCGTGCACACGGAATTTTCCGCATGCACGAAGCGCCGGTAACCTGCTCAGAAAGAAATAGATATAATAATAGAGCAATAAAACAGAGCTGAACTGAAAATACTACATCTCAGACTGAACAGGAAGTAGAAGTACAAAATAACAGTAAAATAAAGTACAAGGCTCTCTCCCAGCTCACCACAAATGTACAACCAGCTGGCTAAAGCCAGACCCCAAAAGTGAAAGTACTACTGTCTGAGATAGGATACATAAGAGGTACCAGTCTAGCTACTCACTGTCGGGCCCACTGCCTAGCTACTCGTCCGTCCTCTCTCCTCGACCCGCCGCTGTATGTCCAGCAGCACCCGCAGAAGGCTCTGCAAAACAAAGGAGAAGAAAAGAAAAAGAAGAATGGGGGTGAGAACTACTAGTGAACCAGTAGCCTCCCCTAGTGGGTAAAACCTCACGCCCTGAACACACCCACTAGGTCAACCAGAGGCAAAAGAAGGAAGAAGAGTGGTAAGTAATAAAACTACTGCGAAGGAAACAAACTACCACTACTATGCCTCTAAAATGCAGTCCTAGACTGGAATAACCGTATACGACAGTAACCAACCGTCCCAGATGAACCCAATCTGTACCGCCCTCATCATCGGGCAAGTAAGCCACGCCGATGTGATAGCAAAACTCCTGCTGCCGTCCTCATCATCGGGCAAATCAGCCGCGCCGATGTGATAGTAAAACTGTCCATAACTGTCTGGCCCCGGCCTCCGGAGGGGATCTCGAGGGGAGCGACCCACACGAGGAAAGCATCATCGGGCAATAACCGCGCCGGCATGATAAGTATCCAAAGCAGGACTGGATCACAACAATAAAGCCCCAGTGGAACACACCCCTCCACTAAAAGAAACTGATCCCCAATCTGATGCACAAATGAACACCCGGTCAATCGCCCAAAATCCGCGATCGCCGCAATACCTCACAATCCACAACCAGGTCTCACAACCGACATCCGGTCAACCGCCTACTATCTGCGGTTGCCACAAAACCCACTAGTCCATAATCAAGCCCTATCACCGATGTCCTATAACCGACATCCGGTCAACCGCCTACTATCCGCGGTTGCCACCAAAACCCATAATCCACAATCCAGGCCCCAGCTACACTATCCCAAACCCCTGCTCAAACCCGAGCAACAAGAACCACCTGACTAACAAAAGGAGAAAAGAAGCAAACAAGATTTCTCCTAAGTCAAGTTCCAACATGAAAGTGTAGCGATAAAAGATGGCCTATCTAGATGTCCATACAAGCATGCAAGTGTTCTCAAGGAAAGATAAAGAAAGGGTGACAATAATAGTTCCACATGTGTATCAATTAATAGCTCCGCATAGATATAACCATCATGCTAGATCATTATCCAACCACACATGTCTAAAATCCACAATTTTCCCTCACCTACATCATCCACCTATGCATGTCCCAAAAGATCCTCAAGTGGTACCCTCCCACAAGACGTACATTTCATTTTATCCAAATATGAAAGTAAATTCCACATGCAAGGTTAAGTGCCAAAACTATATCCATTCAAGCATGAATAAATCCTGACCACCATCAGATTCCCACAATAATAATCTCCATATGGTAGGCTCACAATTGTTTTAATTTAAGCATGCAAGTCCATAGTTGATCAATCAATGCAACCAATGAGAGAATCTCTCTAATATTCCTAGGGGTATGTCAGAAAATGAGGAGTATAGCAACCACCCACCTCGATCGCTAATTCCAAGTCCAAAAAGTACTCTTGCCCAAACAGATAAGCCGCCGCGATCACTGTACAAAATTCCCAAAAGAACATACATAATTAATCATACAATGCTCCAATAAAATCTGCCCAAATACAACAGTCCAGTGTTTCCCCATTTTCACCTGTGAAGAATGCTCAGAAAATTCCAAGAAAAATACTGTCATGATCCTTGCGACGAACCGGTCGAAACGAGTACCTGCACGCTCAAAACCGAGTTTCCTACGCTGAGAAACAATTCCGACAAGGGAACCACCTCGAATTAAACTGCTCAAAAAAAACTGTAGCAATAACTTCTGTACACTGAGATTTTTCACCTTCGAAAAATATTCAGAAAATTTTGAGAAAAATCCAGGAGATTCCTTGCGAAATGTAGATGAAAAATGCCTCCTGAAATGCCTCGATCCGATGCTTGTGCGCTAAGATATGGCCGAAATACCACAGTGCTGTCCAAAAACTCCGCCCAAGAAAAAGGGTCAAAAGAAAGCTCGGGAAACTCCAAGAGAAACTCGAAATGAGAGGGAACTCAAAACACAAAGATCGAAGCCCTACCAGTCGTGAGTCCAACGGCGCAAAAATCGCCTCAACCGGAGGTCGGAGCAAGCCGGGGGAGTCGTCGCACCAAAATGCGACGAAGAAGATCACAAACGAACGAGCGTCGCGCCGCGCCGTAAAAATGGAAACCTTGGGATGTGTGCCGCAGAAAAGTCTGGGAATCTGCAGATGGAACCGTCTCTAGGAGAGGAGGAAAACTCGTGAAGGTTGCACTGCAAAAATCCGCGCAGAGAAAAAGTTCTCCAGTGCTGAACAGGGGTCTATATATAGGCTGAAAGAACAATTCAAATAATGACGCCCGTGTCCCCACTTCCGGGCGCCCGAAAGATTCGGGCCGCTACAGTGTTGGGCCCGGCCCAACACTGTGCGGGCCCGAATCAACCACGGGCCTCCACGTCGCCCCCGAACAGCGGACAGCCGCGCGGCCCATCCACCGTGCGACACGTGGACCAACGCGGCATCGACACGCGGCTGGTACGAGCGCGGGAAAATCCGTCAACGCGCCCATGTGCTGCCTGCGCCCGCCGCCTGCGCCCGCCGCCTGCGCCGCCTGACAGGCGCGAATCCCGAGGCCGTCCCTCCAGTTCCGTGGACCGGGCACACGTGGACCGGCCAACCACCGGTCGCCACGTGGCCCCGCCCGGTCCACCGTACACCCCGCGCCTCCCGTGAACCGCGCCCACTGCGCCACCCAACGCTGTCATGCCACGTGTCCCGCCTCCGGCGCACGCCGGCCCGTGGACCGCACCTGCCCGCGCACCCGCGCCCCTGCCCGCGCGCTGCCCGCGCCCGCGCGCTGCCCGCGACCGCTCCGCCTCCTGCCCGCGCCCATCCGCCGCGCTCCGCCACTGCCTGCCGCCGCCGCCGCCGGCCGGAATCACTGTTTCGGCATGAACAGTATCAGGTTGCGCAAAATATCAAGTAGGTTGTCCATTTTGACCGTTTTCGCACGCTGAATCCGAATTTGATGTCCGTTTTGCCAAAATCCAACTCTAAAAATTGCCAAATGCTCCCGGAAAGGTGTTCTTAGCCCAAATTTTGCGCTGAGCCCAATTTTAATATCCATTTCGCGCGAGAACACTTCTAAACACTCAACGGGGTCCTCCGATCACTCACATGATCCAATAAAGCCCGAAGTCCCACACTTGTGTCCAATTGGTGCACAAACACCTCCAACACACAGTACAGGCCCCCAGAAGTCACCAAACCCACTGCAGAAGCTCTGCTGAGATCCAGGTCATCACATCCTCCCCCACTAAAAGAAAGTTTCGTCCTCGAAACTAAAGTCATTCTTTAACCCGGAATCTCGACCAAATAGAGGGGGGTACATATCCAATCATCCACCACTCAAGCTCCCAAGGCTGTCTAATACCTCCTCCAGTGACGCGATACAATCCTCGGGTCTCAACTAGAACAATCATAGAGGCGGGCACTCCAGAAAACCGCACCACCTCACCAAAATACAGCTGGGCTAACCGCTCGAGCTACCAAGTAGACAGCAACGGTACAACCATCTGCTCCTCCCAGGGCCCCAATAATCCAACCACCAAGTCCAAAGGCATAAAAGCTCAACGCGAGTACCTCCGCACTCCCGGGGTATCCCACCACCAATGCTAGCCAAAAAGGCTGCGCACTCACAGCGGAACACTCGCCCCGCCCGCAAAGCCGAAACCAAAGAGGCAAAGATAGCCCCCCAAGTAACCCCAGTACACAATCTACTCCTGGCCTAGCCCCTCCTAAGTGGACCGTCCTCGCGGCACAATCAACCGCCGCGAAAAAGAGAACCGAACCAGCCAAACCGTCCCAAGTACCAAATCCAAGACCCATAACTAGGTCAAGACCATCAGGTCTACCGGTACTATCCAGGACTCAACTGCAAAGGGCAGGACCAACAACACTCCCCAACGTGCCGAGGATCGGGAATATGAACCTCCCGAGCACCAGGTAACCGTCCTACCCCTAACCCAAGCAAAGAAGTACATGCACTCCTATCAAATGACTAGGATGCTCAAGTGTAATGCAAAGCAAAACCTAATGCCGGTCAATAAAATAAAGTAACATAAAATAATACCTGTCACCACAAGGTCGGCCGCTGTAAAGTCCTCCACCTGAGCGGCGTAGACCCGACCGCTCTGAGCCGGCGGCCGGTGATCCGCAGGGTAAAAAGAAGGTGATCCGCTCGCTGGAGCATAAGGCCGCTGAGCTGACAACTGCTGCTGAGGCGGAAAGGGAGCCGATGCTGATGAAGGTGCCGCTGAACTCGAAAAGGGGCACGATGCTCGAATATGGCCTGGCTGTCCACACTTGTAACAACGACCCCACCTCTGATCACAGGTGTGCGACAAATGAGGTCCCCCGCAGAATATACATCTATCTCTGTCGCGAAGCCGTGACTGTCCCGGCTGATGCTGCCTCTGTGTCTGATGCTGAGACTCCGGCTGCTGCTGCGATGGCCTCTGGAATCCACTAGGCTCTCGCTGCTCCGCACGCCCACGGCTAGGTAACTGAGGCCGCGGCGGTCTCCACGCGCTAGCCTGTCCCTCGTCCTCGGGTACTGGTCGTTTCCTAACGGAACTCTGTGCGACCATCCCGCCTCGCCTCGCCACCACTATGTCGCCTCTCTCCACCCATTCGGCATGCTCGACGGCCTCCTTAAGGGTCTGGAGTCGCTGTGCATGCACTAGGATATAAGTCTCGATGCGGAGGCCTGCCTCGAATAACTCGACCTGATGTGGCTCATCACGGGCGACATAGGGCACGCAGTTAAGCAACTGCATGAACTCCTGATGGTACTCCTGAACCAACCTGTCGCCCTGCTGAAGGTTCTTTAAATCATCCTCCAGTTTTCTCTTCACGCTGGTCGAAAAATAGGTATCCAATACCATACGCCGAAACTCGGACCAGGGTAACTGTCGAGAAATCTGAAACTCCCGTGGCTCCACCCGACGCCACCAAGTATCTGCATCTCCATCTAGGCAGTGTACCGCCATGTGAACTCTGTACCTTGGGTCGATGAAGAAATCCCTGAAATTCTTCTCCAATGCTGATAGCCATGTCCCAACTTCCCACGGCTGCATATCCCGCCCCGAGAATCTAGGCGGTCCGTGCTGACAAAACTTGTCAAGTTTGTCAGCAATATCCTGCTCCTCGGCCAGGGTCAAAGGCTGGGCCACTCCCCGAGCTCTGCTACTCGATGATGGCGCCGTCGGCACAAGTGGTACCACAGGTGGTGCCGGGGCCTCTAAAACTGTCGGAGGCGGCGCCTCTCTCTGCGCCAGTAGCTGCTCAATCCGCTGCTCCTGCCGGCGGTTGCTCTCAACCAATTGGGCCACCAAGGCCCTCAACTCAGTAATCTCAGAAGGTCCAGCCTGTCCTGGCTCAACAGGGGGTGTAGGGGCACCCCCGGTAGGAATCCGACGTCGGGGAGGCATCTGCCACAAGAAACCACAAGTCAGCCACACAACCACACACGACCCAATCTAGCGAAAGTCAAGGACATCCCCCTATTTCTGTAACTTTATGTTGTCTGCAGCCAACATAACTGTCCCACAGAAATAGGATATGTCGATCCCTCTTCACTCACTGGAAGAGTCAAAACTAAATCACCGACTTTCGCAAAATGTCACGTCCCTCACGCCCTATCATCCTAGGGCTAACCAAAAGCCTAGGGTTTCCTAAGTCCCAACTGACCTATCCCTAAGCTCTGATACCAACTAATCTGTCACGCCCCGAGTGTAAACCAGAACTCGGGCTCGTCTACAGATCCGCCGTGCACACGGAATTTTCCGCATGCACGAAGCGCCGGTAACCTGCTCAGATAGAAATAGATATAATAATAGAGCAATAAAACAGAGCTGAACTGAAAATACTACATCTCAGACTGAACAGGAAGTAGAAGTACAAAATAACTGTAAAATAAAGTACAAGTCTCTCTCCCAGCTCACCACAAATGTACAACCAGCTGGCTAAAGCCAGACCCCAAAAGTGAAAGTACTACTGTCTGAGATAGGATACATAAGAGGTACCAGTCTAGCTACTCACTGTCGGGCCCACTGCCTAGCTACTCGTCCGTCCTCTCTCCTCGACCCGCCGCTGTATGTCCAGCAGCACCCGCAGAAGGCTCTGCAAAACAAAGGAGAAGAAAAGAAAAAGAAGAATGGGGGTGAGAACTACTAGTGAACCAGTAGCCTCCCCTAGTGGGTAAAGCCTCACGCCCTGAACACACCCACTAGGTCAACCAGAGGCAAAAAAGGAAGAAGAGTGGTAAGTAATAAAACTACTGCGAAGGAAACAAACTACCACTACTATGCCTCTAAAAATGCAGTCCTAGACTGGAATAACCGTATACGACAGTAACCAACCGTCCCAGATGAACCCAATCTGTACCGCCCTCATCATCGGGCAAGTAAGCCGCGCCGATGTGATAGCAAAACTCCTGCTGCCGTCCTCATCATCGGGCAAATCAGCCGCGCCGATGTGATAGTAAAACTGTCCAAAACTGTCCAAAACTGTCTGGCCCCGGCCTCCGGAGGGGATCTCGAGGGGAGCGACCCACACGAGGAAAGCATTACCGGGCAATAACCGCGCCGGTATGATAAGTATCCAAAGCAGGACTGGATCACAACTATAAAGCCCCAGTGGAACACACCCCTCCACTAAAAGAAACTGATCCCCAATCTGATGCACAAATGAACACCCGGTCAATCGCCCAAAATCCGCGATCGCCGCAATACCTCACAATCCACAACCAGGTCTCACAACCGACATCCGGTCAACCGCCTACTATCCGCGGTTGCCACAAAACCCACTAGTCCATAATCAAGCCCTATCACCGATGTCCTATAACCGACATCCGGTCAACCGCCTACTATCCGCGGTTGCCACCAAAACCCATAATCCACAATCCAGGCCCCAGCTACACTATCCCAAACCCCTGCTCAAACCCGAGCAACAAGAACCACCTGACTAACAAAAGGGAGAAAAGAAGCAAACAAGGTTTCTCCTAAGTCAAGTTCTAACATGAAAGTGTAGCGATAAAAGATGGCCTATCTAGATGTCCATACAAGCATGCAAGTGTTCTCAAGGAAAGATAAAGAAAGGGTGACAATAATAGTTCCACATGTGTATCAATTAATAGCTCCGCATAGATATAACCATCATGCTAGATCATTATCCAACCACACATGTCTAAAATCCACAATTTTCCCTCACCTACATCATCCACCTATGCATGTCCCAAAAGATCCTCAAGTGGTACCCTCCCACAAGACATTTCATTTTATCCAAATATGAAAGTAAATTCCACATGCAATGTTAAGTGCCAAAACTATATCCATTCAAGCATGAATAAATCCTGACCACCATCAGATTCCCACAATAATAATCTCCATATGGTAGGCTCACAATTGTTTTAATTTAAGCATGCAAGTCCATAGTTGATCAATCAATGCAACCAATGAGAGAATCTCTCTAATATTCCTAGGGGTATGTCAGAAAATGAGGAGTATAGCAACCACCCACCTCGATCGCTAATTCCAAGTCCAAAAAGTACTCTCGTCCAAACAGATAAGCCGCCGCGATCACTGTACAAAATTCCCAAAAGAACATACATAATTAATCATACAATGCTCCAATAAAATCTGCCCAAATACAACAGTCCAGTGTTTCCCCATTTTCACCTGTGAAGAATGCTCAGAAAATTCCAAGAAAAATATTGTCACGATCCTTGCGACGAACCGGTCGAAACGAGTACCTGCACGCTCAAAACCGAGTTTCCTACGCTGAGAAACAATTTCGACAAGGGAACCACCTCGAATTAAACTGCTCAAAAAAAACTGTAGCAATAACTTCTGTACACTGAGATTTTTCACCTTCGAAAAATATTCAGGAAAATCTGAGAAAAGTCCAGGAGATTCCTTGCGAAATGTAGATGAAAAACGCCTCCTGAAATGCCTCGATCCGATGCTTGTGCACAAAGATATGGCTGAAATACCACAGTGCTGTCCAAAAACTCCGCCCAAGAAAAAGGGTCAAAAGAAAGCTCGAAAAACTCCAAGATAAACTCGAAATGAGGGGGAACTCAAAACACGAAGATCGAAGCCCTACCTGTCATGAGTCCAACGGCGCAAAAATCGCCTCAAAGGAGGTCGAAACAAGCCGGGGGAGTCGTCGCACCAAAATGCGACGAAGAAGATCACAAACGAACGAGCGTCGCGCCGCGCCGTAAAAATGGAAACCTTGGGATGCGTGCCGCAGAAAAGTCTGGGAATCTGCAGATGGAACCGGCTCTGGGAGAGGAGGAAAACTCGTGAAGGTTGAACTGCAAAAATCAGCGCAGAGAAAAAGTTCTCCAGTGCTGAACAGGGGTCTACATATAGGCTGAAAGAACAATTCAAATAATGATGCCCGTGTCCCCACTTCCGGGCGCCCGAAAGATTCGGGTCCCTACAGTGTTGGGCCCGGCCCAACACTGTGCGGGCCCGAATCAACCACGGGCCTCCACGTCGCCCCCGAACAGCGGACAGCCGCACGGCCCATCCACCGTACGACACGTGGACCAACGCGGCATCGACACGTGGCGGGTACGAGCGCGGGAAAATCCGTCAACGCCCCCATGTGCCGCCTGCGCCCGCCGCCTGCGCCGCCTGACAGGCGCGAATCCCGAGGCCGTCCCTCCAGTTCCGTGGACCGAGCACACGTGGACCGGCCAACCACCGGTCGCCACGTGGCCCCGCCCGGTCCACCGTACACCCCGCGCCTCCCGTGAACCGCGCCCACTGCGCCACCCAACGCCGTCATGCCACGTGTCCCGCCTCCGGCGCACGCCGGCCCGTGGACCGCGCCTGCCCGCGCACCCGCGCGCCTGCCCGCGCGCTGCCCGCGCCCGCGCGCTGCCCGCGACCGCTCCGCCTCCTGCCCGCGCCCATCCGCCGCGCTCCGCCGCTGCCCGCCGCCGGCGGCCGTCGCTGGCCGGAATCACTGTTCCGGCATGAACAGTATCAGGTTGCGCAAAATATCAAGTAGATAGTCCATTTTGACCATTTTCGCGCGCTGAATCCGAATTTGATGTCCGTTTTGCCAAAATCCAACTCTAAAAATTGCCAAATGCTGCCGGAAAGGTGTTCTTAGCCCAAATTTCGCGCTGAGCCCAATTTTAATATCCATTTCGCGCGAGAACACTTCTAAACACTCAACGGGGTCCTCCGATCACTCACATGATCCAATAAAGCCCGAAGTCCCACACTTGTGTCCAATTGGTGCACAAACACCTCCAACACACAGTACAGGCCCCCAGAAGTCACCAAACCCACTGCAGAAGCTCTGCTGAGATCCAGGTCATCACATAATTCCAGGAACTGCGCCAATCTCTAAGGCTCCTTACCGTATGGCACCGGCTGAGTTGCAAGAGTTAAAGGCGCAACTACAGGATTTAATGGATAAAGGTTTTGTAAGACCGAGTGTATCGCCGTGGGGAGCGCCGGTGCTATTTGTGAAAAAGAAGGATGGTTCACTTCGACTTTGTGTTGATTACCGGGAGCTGAATAAAGTGACCATCAAGAACAAGTACCCTTTGCCGCGCATTGATGACTTATTTGATCAGCTGCAAGGGTCTTGTGTCTTCTCCAAAATTGATTTACAGTCTGGTTACTACCAATTGAAGGTGAAGGCCGAGGACATCCCAAAGACGGCGTTCAGGACGCGGTACGGGCATTATGAGTTCACCGTCATGCCTTTTGGATTGACAAATGCCCCTGCTGCCTTTATGGATTTAATGAACAGAATTTTTCGACCATACCTGGACCGGTTCGTCGTCGTTTTCATTGATGATATCCTGGTTTACTCCCGGAGCGATGCAGAGCATGAGGAGCACTTGAGGATTGTGCTGCAACTTCTGAGAGAGAGGAAGTTGTATGCCAAGTTGTCTAAGTGCGAATTTTGGCTTCGGGAGGTTGTCTTTTTGGGCCACGTGATTTCAGCCGCTGGAGTGGCAGTAGACCCGGCGAAGATTGAGGCAGTCCGGGATTGGCCCCGACCGATGACGGTATCTAAGGTCCGCAGTTTTATGGGCTTGGCTGGATATTACCGTCGGTTTGTGGAAGGTTTTGCGAAACTTTCCACACCCCTCACTCGTCTGACGCGAAAAGGGATAAAGTTTGTTTGGAGTGAGGATTGACAGAGGAGCTTTGAGGAATTAAAGAACAGATTGATGACGGCTCCTATCCTTTCCCTCCCTGTTATGGGGAAAGGATACGTGATTTATAGTGATGCATCGCACAGTGGACTTGGTTGCGTGCTGATGCAGGAGGTGTCACGCCCCGGAGGTCTCAAGATAAGCGGAAAATGTGTATTATTTTTTTTTTGAAATCGAACAATCAGATGAGAATGACCTCGCCTACCGGTGCGCGACAGACCCGCCACACATACAAATTCACTCTGCGAACGGGCAGAGTCTCCTTTGTACATGCACGGCGTCTCGACTACATTTACAACAATAACATCACACGGCATTGATCACACAGTCACAATAACTAAGTACAACATGTATTAGAAAAGCCTATGAGTTCGCAAACGGTGTCCACACGACACCCAAGTCTTTAAAACATCTAACATTCACACTTAGGCGGCTATACTATTTTGAAAGGATAAATTCTCCAGGGTTTTCAAAGTGGTGTCCACACGACACCCTATTTTTGAAAAGCATTTTCGAAATCCTTTTACGTTGTAAAACAGCCGCAAGAATAATATAAAACATAACCATAACCAAACATCCAATTACATGTCCACATATCCAGCATGATCCACATATCCACACAAAATACGAAAAGGTAAAAGAGAGAGATAACCAAATAAAAGATTAACCAAACGGGCCTCATACGGCCGAACCTAGAGTCCGCGAAGCCTCACCACCGTACCGCTATACTCACTTAGTTGGACCTGTCACGGAGTGGGTAAAGTCAGTGACAAATAAAGTAGATGCTTAACAATAATAAACAAGAGTTTAGAACAAGTTACACCGCACCGGAACCTTCGCTATCCGACGCCCTGCAATTTATTTGATCATTTTATTTATTTTAGTTTCACACCGTCACGTCAGGGTAGGTCGACTTCCTCCCCACGGGACATTTGAAGCTCTAACCCCTTCACGATGCGTGGCGCGACACGTTTAGCCATCGTGAAGTGGTCCCCAATCAACACACGTGGGGCACACGGGTCATACAGACCACTTCTCCGGAAAAGTACACCATTGCGGGGGCCTATTCCGCCGGTGTACGTCCAGCATTCAAAAAGGATGCAGAAATCGGCGTGGATTGATTATTACAAAATGCGAAGGATTAAAACATTAGCACCTCTCATCTACTTTATTAACCGGTTAGCAATAAATACTTTAGTGATATGTTGCACTCAATGCACTTACAGCACTTGATGCAAAAGAACCCACCTGGTCGCCGGAGAAACGGGATACTACAGGTCTCTGACACCTTCCCGCTGCGCACCTGGACCTATGAAAAAAAATTCCCAGAATAATGGTCAATAACTTACAAGTTTACCGGAAAAACGACCCTAATCACCTCTGCGCCGTGACCCCAAAAACGGCGACGAAAATCGCACTTGCCGACCCCCGCGCGGAGACTGCCCGCGCCATGCCCGTACGGGTGCGGGTTGCACGGCGCCTGCGCGGGGTCGGTCGCGGCGCCCGCGCGGTGCTCGCACGGCATCGGGCCGCGCGATGCCCGCGCGGGGCCGGGCCGCGCAGCGCCCGCGCGGCGCCAGGCCGCGCGGCGCCCGCGCGGCACCCGCGCGGCGCCCGCGCGGTGCCCGTGCTGCGCCGGGCCGCGCGGTGCCCGCGCGGCGCCCGCGCGGGGCCGGGCCGCGCGGCACCCGTGCGGCACCCGTGCGGTGAGAGCGGGAAAAACACCAACTAATTACAAAGAAAAACCGGAAAAACGCTACGAAGTAAAAACTCACCGGATTAACCGACGGGGTACGACCGATCACGTTCTTGGTTCCGGTATGCGCTTCGGGGTGATCGGATCCGCCGTCTTTTTCCCTTTTCCTTCTTCCGGTTAGGGTTTCCGCCTTTCTTCTTCTCTTTCTTTTCTTTCTTTTCTTTCCGCTCGTACGGTTAGGGTTTCGTATTTCTTTTTCTTAACGAGGGGGAGGAAAAATACTTATATTACCTATTTATCTTAACTATTTATTTTTCCCTAATTTTCTGTTATTTCCCAAATCATACGTAGAGAAAAATCTCTTTTTCCGTTACCGGATGATTAATTAGCTAATTTAATTAATTAATTATCCACACGGGATAATCCCCATTATCCCGAACGGGTGCAAGATATTTTGCACGGATTCCGATGCACGACTAATCACCGCATCACTAAAAATTCCGTTCCGGGGGTTCCCGACATCGGATTTCCGATTCGATCGCACCGTCGGTCATTATTTTTCGCGCTCTTTCGCAGAAAAATACAAGCACCACACTCATCGACCGACAACCCAAAGGTAATATTCCCGGAGTACCAAAAGGACACTAAAATAGAAGGAGGGTTAAATATTACAAAATACCGTGTCATTACACCACTCACACTTTATAAAAAGTTTCGTCCCCGAAACTTAAATACAACCCTCGGTAAACAGTTCGGGAAAACATTCCCTCATTTTCGATTCCAGCTCCCACGTCGCCTCGCGTTCCTAGTGGTTGCTCCATTGGACCTTCACGTAGGGGATGGTCCGGTTTCGCAGTTTCTTGTCCTCTCGCGCCAGGATCCGCACCGGTGTTTCCTCAATAGTTAAATCTTCCTGATGCTTGATCGTGGATATGTCCAGGGCGTGAGAGGGGTCGGGAAGGTACTTCCGAAGCATCGACACATGGAACACGTTATGTACTCGGTCTAGGCTTGGCGGCAAGGCCAAGCGATAAGCCACCGGACCCACGCGCTCTAGGATCTCAAACGGTCCCACGTACCTCGGACTTAATTTCCCTCTCAGCACGAAACGTCGGGTCCCCTTCGAAGGCGACACTCGCAGCAACACGTGCTCGCCCACTGCGAATTCCAACTCTCGTCGCCTGCGGTCTGCGTAACTTTTCTGTCTGCTCTGGGCGGTTAACAGTCGCTGCCTGATGAGGCGCACCTTTGCCTCAGTTTCTTCAACCAACTCCGATCCCAACCATTTGCGTTCTCCCAAGTCATCCCAGCATAAAGGCGACCGACAGCGGCGTCCGTACAAAGCTTCGTACGGTGCCATCTTAATGCTGGCTTGGTAACTGTTATTATAGGCGAATTCCACAAGTGGCAGGTATTGAGACCATCCGTCGCCCAGGTCTAGCACACATGCCCGCAGCATGTCTTCAAGGATCTGGATCACCCGTTCCGATTGTCCGTCGGTTTGTGGGTGAAAGGCCGTGCTGAAATGCAGTTTAGTCCCCATTGCTCGCTGCAAGCTTTGCCAAAAATTCGACACGAACCGCGTGTCTCTGTCCGATGTGATGGACGCAGGTATCCCATGCAATCTCACTATCTCATCTATGTAGGTTCGTGCCAGTCGCTCCCGTGTCCATGTCATATGTATCGGCAGGAAGTGGGCGGATTTCGTCAAGCGGTCTACTATGACCCATATCGCGTCGTGCCCTTGGGACGATCTCGGAAAACCAGTCACAAAATCCATCGTGACCATCTCCCACTTCCACTCCGGCACAGGCAACGGCTGCAACTTTCCTGCTGGACGCTGGTGTTCAGCCTTCACCTGTTGGCACACCAGGCAGTGTGCCACAAATCGAGTCACATCTTCCTTCATCTTGGGCCACCAGAAGGTTTGTTTGACATCCTTGTACATCTTCGTTCCCCCGGGGTGCACCGCATAAGGGGCGGTATGCGCCTCCCTCAGGATCTCTTCCTTGAGCTCCGGTAGATCCGGCACACAGATTCGTCCCCGAAAACATATCGTGCCACTAGCGTTCATCGCAAAATCGCCTTCTTGGTCCGTGGGTAGCCTATCTCGCACAAGTTGTAGCTGGGTATCCGTCGACTGCCCTTCACGGATTCTGTCCAATAGGGTTGGTCGGACCACGAAGGTCATGAGTCGTGCGACCGTTCCCGCTGGTACTACCTCCAGTCTCAATTGTGAAAATTCCGCAATCAAGCGGTCCTGTTGGGTGAGGGCGTTCGTCATTGATTCCACCGTCTGTCCTTTGCGGCTCAGGGCATCCGCTACCACGTTCGCCTTCCCAGGGTGGTAATGAATGGTTAAATCATAATCTTTCAATAATTCGAGCCACCGCCTTTGTCGTAAATTCAGCTCCTTCTGAGTGAAAAGGTACTTTAAGCTCTGATGGTCTGAATACACGTTGCAGTGTGTTCCATACAAATAGTGCCTCCATAACTTGAGGACGAATACAACCGCTGCAAGCTCCAGATCGTGCACGGGGTAGTTCCTCTCGTACTCCTTGAGTTGCCTCGACGCATAGGCTATAACCCTGCCCCATTGCATGGGCACGCCACCGAGACCGCTTCGCGATGCGTCGCAGTACACCTCATAGTCCTCGCCGGGTTCCGGTAGAGCGAGCACCGGGGCTCGCGTCAACCTATCCTTGAGTTCTTCGAAACTCTTCTGGCATTGCTCCGTCCATATGTACTTTTCTCCTTTACGGGTCAGGCGCGTGAGGGGCAAAGCTATCTTGGAGAAGCCTTCCACGAAGCGTCTATAATACCCTGCTAGTCCCAGGAAGCTTCTAATCTCAGTCACCGTCGTCGGTCTGGGCCAGTCGGTTACCGAATCAATCTTCTTTGGGTCGACCGCGATCCCAGCAGCCGACACGACATGCCCCAGGAAGTCCACCTCGCGAAGCCAAAACTCACACTTTTTGAGTTTGGCGTAGAGTTCCAAAAGTTCGGAGGACTTCGCGTAGATGCTCTTCATGCTCCTCATCCCAATAAATAAGGATGTCGTCAATCTAACTGTGAGGATGCTCTTTAACATGCTATCCATGCACATCCCTATAGCGGTGAATAGCCGGAGGCATGACGTCAACTGAAGACAGTTGACCATAAAACAGTTACCAGAGTAACGGGAATGCTGTCTTCGGAATGTCCTCGCACCTAACTCCGGAGCTGATGGTAACCGGACTGCAGATCGATAATTTAGAGAACACCGTTGCTCCCTGTAACTGATCAAACAGGTCGTCAGTCCGTGGTAACGGATACTTGTTCTTGATGGTGACCTTGTTTAATTCTCGGTAACTCGATGCACAGGCGAAGATTTTCCATCCTTCTTTCTTACGAATAACTCGGGCTGCTGCCCCATGGCGAAACACTTGGTGTAAAGAAGCCTTTTATCCAGATGTAGGTCCTAAGTCCTTGAATTGCCTTAAGATTCCACTTCTTCAGCCCTCTGAGCATTGAAACCCATCTTCTCAGCTGTACACCAACGGCGCTTAGCCGGGAAGTTAGTACAATTGGACTGTAAGCCTTTACCAACTCAACTCCATTTATACATCCCAGGGGAGCTCTGCTCGCTCAAATGAAGGTCCGATTGCTATATTTACCTGGTCTTCAATTAGGTCTCCACGATACCTGGATCAGTTGTGAAGAGAAAGCGAACATCCCAAACCTACACTTCTGGGACCTTCTATTGGAATCCGGTTCAAGCTAAAAGATGGCATAGCTGGAGAAGAGCCTATTTGACTCCTTGCTCTAGCCTTCTTATCGGGCCTCGAGTACACAATTCTCCTCTTGCACCTTCCGAAGCCCGCCCGCGTATCGCGCCGGCGCCAAGGCTTCATCTAGTACTTAAGTGTTGGGTTATAAGTAATTGGATCTAAATAGGGGAAAAAACACCTAGAGGGGGGTGAATAGGTGTAAACAATAAACACTCAAAAAATCATTGCGCAAATAAACCCAATGCGGAAAAATAAAAGAACACGCAAGATTTTTACGTGGAAAAACTCCAAACCGGAGTAAAAAACCACGGGACCGATAACACGGCGAAATCCACTAGAATTAACACACGTACAAGGTGATATAACGTACTCACAGACGACTCAACCTTTTACCATACGCTCCTAGTAGATCTTCCCGCTCGCTCCACGACGCTTCTCGAATCCACGATCCGCGCCCAACGCTGAATCCACAGCGTCCAACGTCGAGTCCACGACGTCCGACCGAATCCACGGTCTTCACCCAGTGGCACGCTTCGAATCCACGAACGTACCTCGCTCCGAATCCACGAGAGCGGTTGCACCTTGAATCCACAAGGCCACGCGAGTCCACGCGCCGATTTTGGGGTAAATCGTTGTTTGTTTGGGTGGTGATGATCCGCCGAATACTTAGATTAAAGATAGATCGGAAATACCATCTAAGTATTCATTGATTTGATTCTACTCAAAATGTGAGTATGGAAAACCTAGAATCAAATCAATCAATATAGATGAAGAAACATAGAATAAATCTATTGATTTCCTTTCTTCTCTATATATGTGGATTTTTTCTTTTCGGCTATTTTCTTCTGTAATAGCGGATGCCCTAGAAATGAATACAGGGCCTATTTATAGGTTAGAAACCCTTGGAAGAATATACGGATCAAAAACAGCCTTTTCTGGAAATTTTACCGACGGCGATCCGGATTGGATTTGGCGATCCGGATTGCAGAAGCACAAAAGACGGTTTCCAGAAAATTGCTTGTTCGGGATCCGGATCGTAGTCCCCGATCCGGATCGTTCATACAGTTTTACCAAACATCATGTTCGGGATCCGGATTGCAATTCCTGATCCGGATCGAGGAAGCAAAAGGTAAAACTAGTGTTCGGGATCCGGATCAGAGGATGCTGCGATCCGGATTGAACCAGTGTATGAACAAACACCCTTCGGGATCCGGATTGCCGAGCCACGATCCGGATCCTGAACATGTCCCATGTCCAGTTTTTGATGTTTAAGCAATTAAAACCTCTTCCAGGTGTTTCTACACTATAAGAAGTATTCGGATCATCAAAATTCTTTAGTTAAACGTACCTGATCCTTTTGAATTCTTCTTTCTTGAGATTGAGGTATACGATCCAAAGTTTCTTCATCTTCAATCTTCAAGACTTAATACATTCACGAAATACGCCAACTCAAATTCCGTAACAATCTCCCCCTTTGGCGGTTTCGTGACAAAACACAAATCCACAAAAGAAAATTCAAAAAGATATTTTTGTTGCTATCACCATACAACAAAAATTTACAAAAGAGATCCAGAAATTAAAAACATGAGATAAACTCCTAGAACAGACTCTAGACTTAGACATCTGTAATCTCTGCACACAGAAAGCATTCTTGACAAACAAAATCGTTAGATACCTCAAGAATTGAAACATACAAAACCAACTACAGAGATAGAGTTTATTCTCATCATGACATTTGAAAAATTCAGATATGTAAGAGAATCATAGTTAAAACCAACATATCTTCTAAGCAGTCGAAAACCAAATGTCAAACTATGTTAGTCCAACATCAACTTGTTAGTAATATTACATGCCCAAATAGTTAGTCGAATAGTTAGTATAGAGGCATGTCACAAATCACAAAGAAAAACCAAAGTTGAGTTGAAGTCATACTTACCTTGATATTCACTTGATATTCACATTCATCATTGTTCATTGTTCAAAGTTCTCTCTAACTCTCTCCCCCTTTTTGTCACAAAACACAGCCAAAACGTAGCAAGAGCTACAATATGTAAGGAGAGTAAAAAAAAGTTCTATTAATATGCACAAATTGAGAACTAAACTAAAAGTAAGAAGAAAAACTAAGTCCTGAAAACTAAGAACCAAGAACTGCGAACTGCAAGAGAGTAAGATCATAGAAAAAGTGAACAGAAGGTGCTGCTCAGTCTGAAGAATCTGAACTAGTACAACTCAGCTTGCTCAAAATCCCTTTAAGCAAATTCTTAATATTTGAGTACTTTTTCTTGATCTTCTTGTGTTCAGAGGAAATCTGCTGAAGTTCTTTCGATATTCTCTCTTGTGCAGCAGAGAGTCTTTGTTGTTCCTGACGAATCGATTCCAAAGCCTCTGTGTCAGTTGTCCGTGTCTTTGAGTGTGATGGACGCTGTGTAGATGCAGATGGTGCATCCAGTCCCGCAACCCATGGAGATTCAGTTTGCAGAATTCCAGAAAGTGAGCGTGCTCTGGTGAGAGGCCCACTATGCTGACTCGCACTTCTTTGGACATTTTTCCTTCTTGTATACTGTTTGGTTGTTGAGGCAGATTTCATTAGTCTTTTTCCTTTGGTGAATTTCCTGTCCTCCTCATCAATTTTTCGTTGAACATCCTTGAAGAATTCGTCCCATTCTTCCTCATCGTAATCCGAGCTGTCCTCCTTGGCTTCGTTCATTTTGTCTCGAGTTGAGACATCCGGTTCCTCTTTAACGGATGTGCTCGTGTGCACCAGTAGCAGGATTAACCAGGAGAATGCCATTGGTCTGAGTGCTTTGAGTTTTGAGAAAGTGTCCTGTGAAAACCAACTCAAGAACATATGAAAAATCGTCAATTTTGAAAAATTTGAAAAATTGTACCTAGACAATCATAATCATGTAGAGAAGCCAAGAATCAAATTAGTTTTCCAAAAAGAATTTTAAAAATAGATCAATTCCATGATTTTCAAAAATTCCTCTTTTATGCCCTAAACCAGAATTTTTAGAAATCGAAGCCTAAAAACTCGTTTATCTTGAGAAAACCCAGCATAAAAGCAAAACTAATTGACCCAGAGTTCTTATTTCAAAAGAAATTTGATCAAAAACCATTCACAAACGAAAAAGTTCCAAGATTTCAACTCACGTTTGATGAAAAACTGTAAAAACCGAGTTTTGATCAATAAAACTTACTTGAATCCGAAGAACTTTGAGTTTGGAAGCTCCAAAATGCAAGAAATCTAGAGAGAGAAGCTCTAGAGACTTGAGAACAAAAGATTAGGGTAAAAGAAATCAAATCCTCTTTGTTCTTATAAAAACCCTAGCCGTGATCCGGATCGGATCGAGAATGTGATCCGGATCGGCTACCCGCAGGAAGAATCCTGCGTTCGGGATCCGGATCACTTACCCCGATCCGGATCGGCTTCAACTTTTTCTCCAGAAAAATTTAGAAAAATTCCATAAAATCCAGAAAAAGTATGTAAGCACTTTACCATGTCAACTTTAAACAAAAGACATCGTTTCATACAACAAGAAATAGATTATGCAAAATCTATCAAAAATATCCAAAAATGAAACGAAAATTTACGAAAGTTAAAACACTTAAAGTTGAACAACTTCAATTACATCTATCCTGATCTTATGTGTAATGCCTTTATCAAATCATCAATTTTGGTAAAGAAAATGAAATACCAAGATCAATAGATGTTTGAAATCCCAGATAAGTTAGATAATATATCTAGACAATCTGTTGAAGGAGTGGCTCTTTGAGCATCTTTACTAAAAATCCCACCTTATACCAACCATGAAATACGACTGAGTCAAGTATTTCAATATGAATTTCATCAACAATTTTCAAAACAAAAATTTGCTTTTCATTCATGGAGTATTTTTTTTCTTTCATTTTCTCCATGTGGTGGTAGTTTTCACACTCCTCATTGGGATGTAACTCTTTCCACATCTTTTGAGCATTTTACATTTCATTGACTCCCCCTCAATTGGCTATCAATTATTTAATATATAAGGTATTCAACCAAACCATTGATCTCGAATTCATACTCGACTAAGCAATCAAATATGATAATGACTATACCAAGAGATCATTGAGAGAGAAATTGACTTTGATCACTTAAAAGATGGTTTAATTAACGTAAATGATCATTGCAACATTGAAATATTATGACATCAAAAGCATAATAAATTTCTAAATGCATAAAAGGATGCAATTAAAGTCAATTATGATTTATGCTCAATTAATGTCCTATGTACAAAACATAGATAAAGAACAAAACAAAAACAAAAACAAAACCTAACCTAAGCAAAGGTTTCAAAAGAGTTTATTTCAAGGAAAGCATGCCAATTGCTTTACGCAAGTGAATAAAACGTTTTTGATCCAAAGGTTTTGTTAAGATATCAGCTAATTGATCCTCAGTTGAAATATATGACAGTTGAAGAATGTTTGATTCAACTAGCTCTCTAAGAAAATGATATCTAAGTTCAATATGTTTTGTTCTAGAGTGCAACACAGGGTTTTTAGAAATGTTAATAGCACTAGTGTTGTCACATAAAATGGTTACCGAAGATGTTGAAATCCGGAAATCGCTCAACACGCTTTTCATCCAAATCAATTGGGTTGAACAACTTCCTGCAGAAATGTACTCCGCTTCGGCAGTCGAGAGTGCTATGCAGTTCTGCTTTTTACTGTGCCATGCAACAAGGCAGTGGCCAAGATAGAAGCATGCACCACTCGTGCTTTTCCGGTCATCCACTGATCCAGCCCAATCGGCATCTGAGTATCCAACAATATCCAAAGTCGTTCCCATAGGATACCAAATTCCGAAATTGATTGTACCTTTGATATATCGGATGATCCGTTTCACCGCTTTCAGGTGAACCTCCTTCGGTGCTGATTGATATCTCGCACAAATCCCAACACTGAAGGATATATCCGGGCGACTAGCCGTGAGATATAGTAGACTTCCAATCATACTGCGATACAGTTTCTCGTCTACATTCTCACTTTGTGATTCACTTCCAAGTCCCTTATGGCTAGTTCCCATTGGAGTCGGAAAATCCTTAGAATTTTCAAGATCAAACTTTTTGACCAACTCCAGTGCATACTTGGATTGACACAAGTGAATTCCTTCATCGTTTTGTTTAACTTGTAATCCAAGAAAATAAGTCAATTCGCCCATCATGGACATCTCAAATTCGCTTTCC
The DNA here is from genome assembly GCA_029168755.2 of Tillandsia fasciculata. Classification (NCBI taxonomy): domain Eukaryota; kingdom Viridiplantae; phylum Streptophyta; class Magnoliopsida; order Poales; family Bromeliaceae; genus Tillandsia; species Tillandsia fasciculata. The sequence continues at coordinate 44,396 of JAQOTM010000164.1, read as the reverse complement.
ATGGTCTCCGCGAATTTAGAAGCATCATTATCTCTTGTTGCTCCAAAAACAATGTCATCGACATAGATTTGAGCAACTATGAAATTGTTTTGATAATGCTTCACAAAGAGAGTCCTGTCAGCTCCCCCTCGAGTGTAGCCCTTTTCCAAAAGGTGCTTTGTCAACCTTTCGTACCATGCTCGCGGTGCTTGTTTCAGACCGTAAAGAGCCTTTTTCAGACGAAAAACATGGTTAGGTAGTTTATGATCCACAAAACCTTTCGGTTGAGCCACATAAACTTCCTCATTTAAAAACCCATTTAAAAAGGCGCTCTTAACGTCCATTTGAAATAATTTGATTTTAAAATGACAAGCAATCGCAAACAATATACGAATGGACTCGAGTCTAGCTACAGGGGCGAAAGTTTCATCAAAGTCTATACCTTCTACTTGAGAGTAGCCTTGAGCAACTAACCTTGCTTTGTTCCTGATGATAGTACCTTCTTCATTTTTCTTGTTCTTGAAGATCCATTTGGTACCTATCACATTGTGTTGCTTCGGAGGCTTCGTTAATTCCCAGACTTTGTTTCGCTCGAATTGATGGAGCTCTTCCTGCATTGCTTTAATCCAGTAATCATCTTGGAGAGCTTCATCAACATTCCTTGGTTCGATTTGAGATACATAGCATGCAAATCCGCAAACCAATTGTCTCCGTGTTCTAACTCCTTCTTGTGGATCTCCAATGATGTTCGATTCAGGGTGATCCTTGGAGATGCGTAACGTTTGAGGTAGAGGAGTAGGCGGAGGTACACGAGATGATTCCTGCACATCAGATAACTTGAAGAACCGTTAGATGCATCATTATTATCGAAAGAATTGTTAGAAGAAGATGCATTAGCAGGTGTATCATCATCAAGAGAGATATCGAGGGTAGATTTTTCAGATTCAAAGTGAAAAGCTTCATCTACCTTAACATTTATCGATTCTACGATCGTCTTAGATTCTAAGTTAAAAACTCGATATGCTCTGCTGTTTGTAGAATAACCTAAGAAAATCCCTTCGTCACTTCGAGAGTCAAATTTTCCAAGATTCTCACGATCACGTAAAATAAAACACCGACTCCCAAAGATACGAAAATATTTGATGTTAGGTTTTCTACAAAACCAAAGTTCATATGGTGTATTCAATGTCCCCGGGCGCAAATACACGCGATTAATAACATAAACAGCAGTGTTCACCGCTTCAGCCCAAAAATAAAAAGGTAAGTTCCGGCTGTGAAGCATAACACGTGCCATTTCCTGTACGACCCTGTTTTTGCGCTCGACTACACCATTTTGTTGAGGTGTGTAAGGTGCAGAGAATTCATGTTTAATGCCATTAGAAGTGCAAAAATCAATGAATTTGGAATTTATGAATTCCCCACCTCTATCACTCCTAACTCGAGTAATCCTATCATTCTTTTCAATCATAATACGATTGCAGATTTCGAGAAAAGAATCAAAGGTATCAGCTTTTTCTTTTAAGAATGCTACCCAAGTATATCTAGAAAATCATCAACCAATAAGAAAATATACCATTTACCTCCCAGAGATGGTTGACGAGTTGGCCCCATTAAGTCCATATGCAAAAGTTCCAAAGGCCGTTTTGTACCTATGTGGTTCAAGTTCTTGTGTGCAGTCCTAGACTGTTTTCCCTTTTGGCAACCGCCACACACAAGGTTTTGTTCAAAAGAAAGTTTCGGAACCCCCTTGACCACATCTTTGTTTGAAATTCTAGCAAGTTCCTTAAAGTTTATGTGACCTAGCCTTTCATGCCAAAGTGTTTCATTTTTCAAAGATGCTAGGTTACATTTTTCAGAAATCTTAGTAGGAACTACATAACAATTGTTTTCTGATCTAACCCCCTTTAAAAAGAAAGCATGGTTCATGTCAGTTACAGTGCATTTATCAGATGAAAAATTAACTGAATAACCACTATCACAAAGTTGACTTATGCTTATGAGGTTAGTCTTAAGGCCATGAACAAATAACACATTATCTAGAACCGGGCCATCTGGAATAGCTACCGTTCCCTTTCCAACAATTTTGGAAGACCGACCATCTCCGAAAACAACAAGTCCTCCGGAGTTTTTCTCAAATGTTTGAAAACAGTTTTTGTCGCCGGTCATATGACGGGAACACCCGCTATCCAGGTACCAAGACGAACTATCATATGCATGCAAGGAAACATTGGTAGCAAGACAAGGGAAAATTTCACCTTTGCGCACCCAAACCTTTTTGGAATGCGTCGGTAATGATCGTGAAGTTGATTTCCTAGGTGAGAGCGTCTTGCTTGAAGAATTGCTGCTCCTTGATGATGTCGTCTTGAGCGGTGTACTACCAAGGCTCTTTTCTTTCAATGATTTGCAGTTGATTTTCTGAGGAATAGCCTTTTTGGTAGTCATTGCAAGAGGTGCTTGAGGTGTGCGTTTGGCTTCCGTCTTGCAATTTCTCCTTATGTGCCCTGAAATGCCACAACGAAAACATACCTTGATTCTTGTCGATTCCGAGGAGGATGTAGTAGGTTTGTTGTCGTTGCTTGTTGTGAATACCGGTGTCGGAGGAGGAGATACCGACTGAGGCACAAATACTGTACCACTCGAACTTGGAATGTCTCCAGTTTGAGTGTATCCGAGGCCGAACTTATTTCTTTGACCAAGACCAAGAAGTCTGTCCAACTTACTCCTTCCAGAAGAAAATCTCTTTAAGTCATCCTTCAGTTGGCGTATGGTCTCCGTCATTTCCAATTTTTCCTGTCGAGCCTCGCCGTTGAGCTTCAAGAAGTAATTCGCTTTGTTCACCATATCCATATAATTCTTCTCGAGTTGCTCATTGGACTCTTGAAGGGAAACATTTGTTTTAATCAGATTATCCCTTTCCACTTCAAGATCGGTTGAGAGAGAGGTTACCCTTTTTACTTCTTCTTCGAGATCCTGCAATCTCCCTTTCAACCCCTTGTTTTGCTTAGCCAGTTTCTTTGAATCCCTCAAAAGCTTATGGTAGGCTAGAGCAAAATCTTCACCTTCCGAATCATCTGATTCATCGTCCGTTGCAATCTTTTCAACAGTGGAGTTGGACAGTGAATCGGATGTACTTGCCATTAAGCACATGAAGGGTGAAGATGTAGTGGACGCGTGGAAAGCTGTCGCGTTGTCTTCTTCATCACTTGAGGATGACTCATTTGACGTGGAGTTGTCATCCCAAGTAACGACTTGCATCGCTTTCTTCTTAGCCGGATTCTTGTTGGGACATTCCGTTGCAATGTGGCCGTAGCCTCGACATTTGAAGCACTGAACTTGTCCCTCTGAACTTTTCTTATCCTTTGAGAAGTTCTCTTGCTTTCTTGACTTGTAAGTTGAAGAACCCTTGCCTTTCTTCGACTTTCCGAAGGATGGAGTTTTGCTTGAATTACCCCTTCGAAAGTTGCGGCGAAACTTCCTTGTCAAGAGAGCGAGCTGCTTCTCAAAGTCCTCCATAGAAAGGTTCTCGTCGTCGTCCGAGGAGGATGAATCCGCGTCTTCTTCTTTAGTTGATTTCAATGCGTAACCTGAAGACTTAGAAGAGGATGCCTTTCCAGAAGAATAGTTAGTAGGAAATGTCATTTCATAAGTTTGTAAAGCACCTACTAATTCTTCTACACGCATTTCGTCCGGGTGTTTAATTGTTTCAATGGCTGCGACCTTCGGGCGAAATCGTTCAGGAAGAGTTCTTAGAATTTTTCTTACAACTTTAAATTCTGGAATCTTCTCTCCCAAGTTAGCACATGAGTTTACGATGTCTTGCAATCGTGTGTAATAGTCAGTGAAAGATTCATTCTCTGCCATAGAGATAGAGTCAAACTTGCTCGTGAGCATTTGCAGTTTCTGAATCTTCACTAGGTTAGTTCCCTCATGCGTAACTTGAAGAACATCCCAGATTTCTTTCGCAGTCTCACATGCCGAGACGCGAGAGAACTCAGTTTGTGACAAAGCATTAAATAGAGCATTAATTCCTTTGCCATTGTAAGAAGATAAGTCTATCTCTTCCTTGGTCCATTTCGACCTAGGTTTTAAGGTGCGAACATCATCTAAAATTTCAGTTGGATTAGACCATCCTAATTCAATTGATTGCCACACCCTTTCGTCGATGGAAATTAAAAAGGCTTTCATCCGTACTTTCCAGTACGCATAATTTGTTCCATCAAAGAAAGGGGGTCGATTGATGTTTCCACCTTCAACCATTGTTTACAACCCTATTCCCGCTCTGATACCACTTGTTGGGTTATAAGTAATGGATCTAAATAGGGGAAAAAACACCTAGAGGGGGGTGAATAGGTGTAAACAATAAACACTCAAAAAATCATTGCGCAATAAACCCAATGCGGAAAAATAAAAGAACACGCAAGATTTTTACGTGGAAAAACTCCAAACCGGAGTAAAAAACCACGGGACCGATAACACGGCGAAATCCACTAGAATTAACACACGTACAAGGTGATATAACGTACTCACAGACGACTCAACCTTTTACCATACGCTCCTAGTAGATCTTCCCGCTCGCTCCACGACGCTTCTCGAATCCACGATCCGCGCCCAACGCTGAATCCACAGCGTCCAACGTCGAGTCCACGACGTCCGACCGAATCCACGGTCTTCACCCAATGGCACGCTTCGAATCCACGAACGTACCTCGCTCCGAATCCACGAGAGCGGTTGCACCTTGAATCCACAAGGCCACGCGAGTCCACGCGCCGATTTTGGGGTAAATCGTTGTTTGTTTGGGTGGTGATGATCCGCCGAATACTTAGATTAAAGATAGATCGGAAATACCATCTAAGTATTCATTGATTTGATTCTACTCAAAATGTGAGTATGGAAAACCTAGAATCAAATCAATCAATATAGATGAAGAAACATAGAATAAATCTATTGATTTCCTTTCTTCTCTATATGTGGATTTTTCTTTTCGGCTATTTTCTTCTATAATCGCGGATGCCCTAGAAATGAATACAGGGCCTATTTATAGGTTAGAAACCCTTGGAAGAATATAGGATCAAAAACAGCCTTTTCTGGAAAGTTTTACCGACGGCGATCCGGATTGGAATTTGGCGATCCGGATTGCAGAAGCAAGAAAGACGGTTTCCAGAAAAATGCTTGTTCGGGATCCGGATCGTAGTCCCCGATCCGGATCGTTCATACAGTTTTACCAAACATCATGTTCGGGATCCGGATTGCAAATCCTGATCCGGATCGAAAAGCAAAAGGTAAAACTAGTGTTCGGGATCCGGATCAGAGGATGCTGCGATCCGGATTGAACCAGTGTATGAACAAACACCCTTCGGGATCCGGATTGCAAGCCACGATCCGGATCCTGAACATGTCCCATGTCCAGTTTTTGATGTTTAAGCAATTAAAACCTCTTCCAGGTGTTTCTACACTATAAGAAGTATTCGGATCATCAAAATTCTTTAGTTAAACGTACCTGATCCTTTTGAATTCTTCTTTCTTGAGATTGAGGTATACGATCCAAAGTTTCTTCATCTTCAATCTTCAAGACTTAATACATTCACGAAATACGCCAACTCAAATTCCGTAACACACGGCTCGCAGCAACCCTCCTGCACCGGGTGCACGACTCACCCCATGCCCGCGCTGCACCCGCCGGTGCATGGCTCGTGAGCCAGCCGCCGTGAGCCCAGTCCACACCCCCAGCAACACCAAGAACTCCATTTTAAGCCCAAAAAATCCAGTAAAAGTGTATTTCGCACCGTTTTTCCGCGCTGAGTCCAAATCAACAAACCGATTTGCCAAATTCCAACTCTAAAAATTCCCGAAGGCAACCGGAGAGGTAATCCTTTATCCAAACTTCGCTCGGAGTCCAAATTTGACATCTAAAACGTGCGAAACCACCTCTAAACACTCGACGGGTCCTCCAATTACCCACGCAATCCATTTTTAAACCCGAAGTCCACAACTTGCGTCTAAATTGCTCGCAAACACCTGTCACGCCCCGGGGGATTAATTTAGCGGAAACGGATCACCAAAGGAGTGTATTTATTTTTTTTTTGAAAACCTTCTTCCCCGGTACGTGCCCAGATCCGCCGCATACACAGGGTCACTGTACAAACGGACAGAGTCTCCCCTGTATATGCACGGCGTCGCGGTTTGTACAAAGTTCAATAACGAATTACCATTCAATCACAACAACCCAATGCATACAACCATTCACAATATACTGAATAAACTCACGGCCGATTAGTTTGAAAAGATAAAACACACAGTTGTTAAAACGGCGCCCACCCGGCACCCATATTTTGAAAACCCTTTTTTTGAAAGCAACATAAACCCAGGGGTTTGGAAAGCAGTGCCCACACGACACTTAGGTTTTGAAATCCATTTTCGCAAATCATAAATCCACAAGGTTTTGAAAACGGTGCCCACACGGCACCCGAGTTTTTGAAATAACAGTTTTCGCAATCTGTTCTTTTATTTGCTATTTTATTTTCCAAAGCGGCCCACAGAGATGTACAGAAAACTAAACAATTCATTTCGCCGTACCAACATCCACACCGACCCCACGAGGGTATCGAGAACCATCCACAATCTACAAATAATAAATGGAATGCGAAAGTAAAAGGTAAAGTACTGTTCCGGTCTCCCGGGAACCAAAATCGCTAGCCGCGGCCTCACCGTCGCCTACCTCTCCCCCCTGTAGGACCCTGTCGCAAAGTGGGAAGTCAGCGACTAAACAAAAGTGATAAAAGTAAAGCAGGTAAAGAAAAACGTCCAACCGTAGTCTATCCGGAGCAACCACCCTCGCAAGGGAAAAATAGAATGAAACACCTGTAAACCTGCAATACCCGATCCCGTCGGACAGCTAAACCGACGGATCGCACCGCGCCCAAGTCGGACAACTAAACCGAATGGATCGCACCGCGCCCAAGTCGGACATCTAAACCGAATGGGTCGCACCGCTCACACCTTGGCGCATCCAAGCCCCACAACTAAAGAGGCCCCACTCCGTCCTGTGGGTATACACGGGTCGTCGACCACTTTTCCGGAAAAGCACACCCTTTGCGGTGGCCAAACCGCGGGTGCGCGTGTTGCAGCCGAGCATAGTAACCATGGACCACATATATATATCAATGTATAAGAACCGTATGAAACAACGTGGATATCTAATCACATAAAAAAAACCGTAAAGCCATAACGACTGATTGGTACCTCCCTACCATGTTTAACCCAAATACACGTAAGGTAGTCCCCGTCCCACATGATAGAATTAAACATTAAGACATAAGAGTAAAACCCACCTGTCGCTTGTGGCGATTAATGCTCGACTCCTCCGCGTCCCGGCACGCTCCCCGAACTACAAAAAGAAACCCCGGGAAGAGAGTCAGTATCCCCCAAACGCCGTCAATGACGAGCAAAACACACGCCGGCTCCCGTCTCGGAACGGGCCCTCGGCTCCGACGGCGGCGGCGGCGGAGGTCGCGGCGGAGGCGTCCCCGCGCCGCTCGCTGTCCGCGCATGCGCATGGGCCCGTGCGGCGTCGGACCCGCACGGCGCCTGGCCCCCCCCGCATGCGGCTGGCCCCGGGCGGCGCCCAGCACGCGCGGTGCGGTGCCCGCATGCGCGGCTGCTCCGCGCGGTGCCAGACCCCGCGCGGCGCCCCCCCCGCATGCGGGTGGCCCCGCGCGGCGCCAACCCGCATGCGGGTGGCCCCGCGCGGCGCCCAGCCCGTGCGGGTGCGCTGCCCGCATGCGCGGGCTGCCCCGCGCGGTGCCAGACCCCGCGCGGCGCCCCCGCATGCGGGTGGCCCCGCGCGGCGCCCAGCCCGCGCGGTGGCGCGCGGCGCCCAGCCCGTGCGGGTGCGCTGCCCGCATGCGGGCTGCCCCGCGCGGTGCCAGACCCCGCGCGGCGCCCCCGCATGCGGGTGGCCCCGCGCGGCGCCCAGCCCGCGCGGGTGCGCTGCCCGCATGCTCGGGCTGCCACCGCGCGCGCGGGCTGCCCCGCGCGGTGCCAGACCCCGCGCGGCGCCCCCGCATGCGGGTGGCCCCGCGCGGCGCCCAGCCCGCGCGGGTGCGCTGCCCGCATGCTCGGCTGCCACCGCGCGCGCGGGCTGCCCTGCGCGGTGCCAGACCCCGCGCGGCACCCCCCGCATGCGGGTGGCCCCGCGCGGCGCCCATCCTGCACGGGGGAGCTGCCCGCAGGCCCGGGCGGCTCCGCGCGGTGTCAAGCCTGCGCGGGTGCCCTGCCGGCGGGTGGCTCGCCCCTCCCTCGCCTCCTAGGGCATCGGGTTGCCCGTCTCCGAAACCCTCCAAGAATTCCCCCTCCCCTTCCTCGATCAAGAAACGAAAAGGGAAAAACGACCATGCTTACCTCGTTTTTCGTCGGCTAGGGCTCCACGAGGGTGATCGTGCCGTTCTTGCGCGCCCGGTCTCCAAGAGTGTGCGGGCGTTCGTCCCTTTTCCTCGATTGCCTCCTTGGTTCTACACGCCGACTTGTGGGAAAGGGAAAGAAAATGGGAGGGGCGCTCAGGAAACCGTCTGTCGAGGGTGCGAGAAGTGGGAATCCCGAACCCTAACCCCAAACCAAAGGATTAAATCAAACGGTCCCTAAAAGAACGAGTGGGACTTAACCCCAAACCCCAACGGGGAAACAGAACAAAAATTAGGGCAATAAGTCACACACCAGGGTCCGGTCCGCCTCGAAAATCGCGTTGGTCGCCTGGACTGTTGGCAGTCTTCCGGAATTTATTCTGGGAGATTCCGGAGTCGGAATCCGAAACCGATCGCGCCGCCGTTCTCCGTTTCGCGAGCTTTATTGTCTAAAAATACCCGCGAGCCCCGACAGCCTGCCCAGAAACAAGGAATTAAAAACCACCTTTTAGACCCCTTAAGCGGACCGCGGTGAAATAAAAAGTAAAATAAAGGGAATCCGGGTTCCCCGAAACCCGCAGGTATTACACCACTTACCTCTTAAAACGAGTTTCGTCCTCGAAACTCAACCCTGAGTTGCGGTGAAAAGATCGGGGTAGTTCTCTCTCATTTTTGACTCCAGCTCCCACGTTGCTTCTCGTTCCTCCTGATTGCTCCAGAGCACCTTCACGTAGGGGATGACTCGGTTCCGCAGCGTTTTGTTTTCTCTTGCTAGGATACGCACGGGGGTTTCCTCGAAGCTTAGGTCCTCCTTGAGCTCGAGTGTGGAGACGTCCAACACGTGTGACGGGTCGGAAAGATATTTCCGGAGCATAGACACGTGGAATACACTGTGGACCCGGTCGAGGTTAGGCGGTAGGGCAAGGCGGTACGCCACTGGGCCGATGCGCTCTAAGATCTCAAAAGGCCCTACGTACCGTGGGCTCAACTTGCCTCTCAGCCCGAAACGCCTGATCCCTCTGGAGGGTGAGACCCGTAAGAACACGTGCTCTCCCACTTGAAATTCCAAATCGCGGCGCCGTCGGTCTGCGTAGCTCTTCTGTCGGCTTTGGGCGGTCAGTAAACGCTGTCTGATGAGGCGTATCTTCTCTTCAGTCTCATCCACCAAGTCGGGTCCCAAGAATTTCCGTTCGCCCAAGTCGTCCCAACAGATCGGGGATCGGCAGCGTCTCCCATACAAGGCTTCGTAGGGTGCCATTTGGATGCTGGCCTGGTAGCTATTGTTGTAGGCGAATTCCACGAGGGGTAGGTAGCGTGCCCAACCGACTCCCCAGTCAAGTACACAGGCGCGCAGCAGGTCCTCCAGGGTCTGAATCACTCGCTCCGACTGTCCGTCCGTCTGAGGGTGGAAGGCTGTACTGAAATGCAGCTTGGTCCCCAGGGCTTGCTGTAGACTTTGCCAAAACTTCGAGACGAAACGGGTGTCTCTATCCGAGGTGATTGATGCCGGAACCCCATGCAGTCTTACGATCTCGCTCAGGTAGACTTGAGCCAACCGCTCTCTGGTCCAGGTTGTGTGGATGGGCAGGAAATGTGCTGACTTGGTTAGCCGGTCCACAATGACCCAAATTGCGTCGTGCCCCTGCTGTGAACGTGGGAACCCGGTGACGAAGTCCATGGTGATCTGATCCCACTTCCACTCTGGTACCGGTAAGGGCTGTAACTTTCCCGCTGGCCGCTGATGTTCTGCCTTTATCTGCTGACATATCAGGCAATGAGCTACATGTCGTGTCACATCCCCCTTCAGCTTGGGCCACCAGAAGGTCTGCTTGAGGTCCCTGTACATCTTCGTGCCCCCCGGATGCGCCGCATAAGGGGCTCGGTGTGCCTCTGCCAAGATCTCCTCTTTCAATTCCGACGAATCCGGCACGCAAAGCCGCCCGCGGAACCGCATGATGCCGTCGTCTCCCACTGCAAAGTCATTCTCCTGGTCCGGGGAGGTCTTGTCTCGCACGTGCTGTAAGTGTGGGTCCGTCCGTTGCCCTTCTCGGATTTTCTCGAAAAGCGTCGGCTTAACCACCAATGCTGTCAGTTGTGCAACAGTGCCCGCTGGTACCACCTCCAACCTCAGTCGTGCGAATTCCGCGATCAAGGTGTCCTGCTCAGTTATCGCGCGCGCCGACGCCTCCTCCGGTTGTCCTTTCCTGCTTAAAGCGTCTGCCACCACGTTTGCCTTCCCGGGGTGGTATTGGATCGTTAAATCATAATCCTTCAGTAACTCAAGCCACCGCCTCTGCCGCAAATTTAGCTCCTTTTGGGTGAACAGATACTTGAGGCTTTGGTGGTCAGAAAAAACGTTACAGTGGACGCCAAAGAGATAGTGTCTCCATAACTTTAGAACGAAGACCACCGCAGCCAGTTCCAAATCATGAATTGGGTAGTTCTTTTCGTAATCCTTCAATTGCCTAGAAGCGTAGGCGATTACTTTCCCCTGTTGCATCAAAACACCTCCAAGACCGATCCTCGATGCGTCGCAGTACACTTCGAAATCTTCTCCGGGCGTTGGCAGTACTAGTATAGGCGCCCTGGTTAGCCTCCTTTTAAGTTCCTCGAAGCTCTCTTGGCACTTAGCCGTCCATACAAACTTCTCCCCTTTCTTGGTCAACCGGTTTAAAGGGGCCGCAATCTTCGAGAAACCCTCGACGAAGCGTCTATAATATCCCGCCAGTCCTAGGAAACTTCGTACTTCCGTCACCGACGTCGGCGGCTGCCAGTCAACCACTGCTTCTACCTTCTTGGGATCCACGGCGATTCCCTGTGCCGAGATCACATGTCCTAGGAAACCGACTTCGCGCAGCCAGAACTCACACTTCTTGAGTTTGGCGAACAGCTTCTGCTCTCTGAGGGTCTGAAGGATCGTTCGCAGATGGTCCTCGTGCTCCTCGTCGGTAGTGGAGTAAATCAAAATGTCATCGATGAAGACCACCACGAACCGATCCAAGAAGGGTCTGAAGATCCGGTTCATCATATCCATGAAGACCGCGGGGGCGTTCGTAAGCCCGAACGGCATAACCGTGAACTCATAGTGGCCGTACCGGGTCCGGAAGGCGGTCTTGGGGACGTCTTCATTTCGAACTCGGAGTTGATGATAGCCCGATTGTAGGTCAATCTTGGAGAAGACTGTCGCTCCCCGTAACTGGTCGAAGAGGTCGTCGATTCTGGGCAGGGGGTACTTATTCTTCACCGTGACTTTGTTTATCCCTCTGTAGTCGATGCAGAGACGCAAGCTTCCGTCTTTCTTCCGCACGAAGAGTACCGGTGCGCCCCAGGGTGACACACTCGGTCTGATGAACCCTTTATCCAAGAGGTCTTCCAGCTGTGCTTTAAGCTCCTTTAGCTCTGCGAAGGCCATTCGGTAAGGCGCCTTCGTAATTGGCTGCGTGCCTGGTAGTAGCTCGACAGGGAACTCCACCTCCCGCTCCGGGGGCATCCCGGGCAATTCTGCGGGGAAAACGTCGGGGAAGTCCCTCACCACTGGAATGTCTGAAAGTGTCGGCGAGGGTCGGGCGGCCAGATCCACCGATGCTAAATAGGCCACGCATCCACCCTCTACCAATCTTCTGGCTCGCGCCGCTGAGATGACCGCCGGGAAGGTGATGCTCTTGCCCGCCATATACACATGTTCAGGAAAACCGGGTTCTTGCAATCGCACTTGTCGCTTGTCACAGTCAATGAGCGCCTGGTACCTCGTGAGCCAGTCCATGCCCAACACCGCGTCGTACTCCTTCAAGGGGATTACCACCAAATCCCATGGGCAAGCCAGTCGCCCAAGCTTAATCGAGCAGGCGGCCACTAAGCTGACCGCCTCCAAAGTCCCCCCCGCCGTTTGTACCGTCAAGAGATTTTGAAGGGGGGTCTCCTCGAGATCATGCATAAATACGAAATCACGAGAAATGAACGAGTGGGTTGCTCCGGTGTCGAAAAGAGTTCTAGCACGGGAATTTGAGACGGAAGTAATACCTGCAAGTGCGTCTTCCGGCGGAACTGCCTCTTGGCGGGTCATTGAGAAAACCCTCCCGCCTGGTTGTAGCTGCCTGTCCTCCTCGCGCCGTGGTGCAGGGGGTCTGGAGGTCGTCGCCATAGGTGCTTTCCCCCGCCCTGAGAGCTGTGGCGTGGGCGTAGAAGCCGCCGAGGATGCAGAACCCCCGCCCAAGGGGCAGTTGCGGCGGAAGTGCCCCTCTTTGCCGCATCGGAAACAATGGTCACCCCTCTGGGGGCAGTCTCCCGCTCGGTGTCCTCCCCCACAAATAACGCAAGGCCTGTCTCCTGTCCTCGGTCCTCCTACCGGTGCGCTCCGAGATCCCGACTGTGGTCTCCACCGCTTGGGGGGTCGGCTACCACTAGAAGAGCCTCCTCCAGAATATTGTTGCGGTCGCTTCCTCTCCTCATAGTGCGCTGGGCCCTCCTTCCTGGCGCGAGTAACGGCGAACCCGCGCTCCACCACTGTGGCCCTGTCGACCACTTTCTGAAACGTGTGCAAATCGGCTGCTTGCACCACTTGGAAGATGTCACTCCGCAATCCATCCACGAAGAGCTGCGCCTTATGGGACTCGTCCCTGATTACGAAAGGGACGCAGTTGGCCAGTCGTACAAATTCGCGCTGATAGGCCATCACCGTCTTATTCCCCTGTTGGATGTGGTTCAGGTCATCCTCCAGCTTCTTCTTAACGCTGCTTGTGAAAAAGGCCCCAAATAGCTCCTGCTTGAACACGGTCCATGACGGGAGTGCGGCGGTGCCCTTTGCGGGATCAGGGCGTATCGTCTTCCACCATAAGCGGGCGTTCCCCTCCAGGAAGTGGATGGCCAGGGGAACCCGCTCGTTGTCCTCCATGAGTAAGTCCTCAAATAACTTTTCCAGAGACCCCACCCACTTTTCGACGACCCACGGGTCAGTCGTCTCCCCGTCGAACATGGGTGGGTCGTACTTCATAAAGTCGGCCAGGTTGGCCCGCACGCGGTCCCGCTCAGTCAGCGGAACGGACCCCTCCCCCGTGGCGGCGGCAGCCACGGTAGGGGTAGGTGTGACCACCGTCTCCTCAAGAGTAACCCTGCTGGTTGTCCCCAACGCCGGTCCCGCAGTCGCTGCCGGCGGCGGCACGGTCGGTGGTGCCGCGGCCGGTACTGGCGGTGGTGCCGCGGCCGGTGCTGGCGGTGGTGCCGCGGCCGGTGCTGGCGGCCCCTGCGGAGGGACCGGGGCGGCCGTCACTGTCGCGGCCTGCTGCTGTTGCGTCAAATGACGCACGTGGTCGGTGAGAGTGGCCAGTTGCCCCGCCATCTCCCGCAATTGCTGCCGCAGGAGCTGGTTCTCCGCGGCCGTCGACGTCGTCGCGTCTGCCTCGGCGTCCCCAGCCGTCGATCTAGTACGGGCCATTACTGTGCACAAAAACATAAGTCAGCTCTGGACTCCCTTAACAAACAACGAACCCCGTTTCGAGAGAAGAGGACTCGGACTCATTTTCCCCCCCCTCGATCACTCGCGTCGTATTCTACTTTAACCTATTCATTCCATTCCTTTGTAGTTAAGTGTGGCATTCCTGTGGACGTCGGCACCAATTGTTGTGATTGAAAACAAAAAAATTTAGTCTCTGATACCATCTTAATCTGTCACGCCCCGGGGGATTAATTTAGCGGAAACGGATCACCAAAGGAGTGTATTTATTTTTTTTTTGAAAACCTTCTTCCCCGGTACGTGCCCAGATCCGCCGCATACACAGGGTCACTGTACAAACGGACAGAGTCTCCCCTGTATATGCACGGCGTCGCGGTTTGTACAAAGTTCAATAACGAATTACCATTCAATCACAACAACCCAATGCATACAACCATTCACAATATACTGAATAAACTCACGGCCGATTAGTTTGAAAAGATAAAACACACAGTTGTTAAAACGGCGCCCACCCGGCACCCATATTTTGAAAACCCTTTTTTGAAAGCAACATAAACCCAGGGGTTTGGAAAGCAGTGCCCACACGACACTTAGGTTTTGAAATCCATTTTCGCAAATCATAAATCCACAAGGTTTTGAAAACGGTGCCCACACGGCACCCGAGTTTTTGAAATAACAGTTTTCGCAATCTGTTCTTTTATTTGCTATTTTATTTTCCAAAGCGGCCCACAGAGATGTACAGAAAACTAAACAATTCATTTATCGCCGTACCGACATCCACACCGACCCCACGAGGGTATCGAGAACCATCCACAATCTACAAATAATAAATGGAATGCGAAAGTAAAAGGTAAAGTACTGTTCCGGTCTCCCGGGAACCAAAATCGCTAGCCGCGGCCTCACCGTCGCCTACCTCTCCCCCCTGTAGGACCCTGTCGCAAAGTGGGAAGTCAGCGACTAAACAAAAGTGATAAAAGTAAAGCAGGTAAAGAAAAACGTCCAACCGTAGTCTATCCGGAGCAACCACCCTCGCAAGGGAAAAATAGAATGAAACACCTGTAAACCTGCAATACCCGATCCCGTCGGACAGCTAAACCGACGGATCGCACCGCGCCCAAGTCGGACAACTAAACCGAATGGATCGCACCGCGCCCAAGTCGGACATCTAAACCGAATGGGTCGCACCGCTCACACCTTGGCGCATCCAAGCCCCACAACTAAAGAGGCCCCACTCCGTCCTGTGGGTATACACGGGTCGTCGACCACTTTTCCGGAAAAGCACACCCTTTGCGGTGGCCAAACCGCGGGTGCGCGTGTTGCAGCCGAGCATAGTAACCATGGACCACATATATATATCAATGTATAAGAACCGTATGAAACAACGTGGATATCTAATCACATAAAAAAACCGTAAAGCCATAACGACTGATTGGTACCTCCCTACCATGTTTAACCCAAATACACGTAAGGTAGTCCCCGTCCCACATGATAGAATTAAACATTAAGACATAAGAGTAAAACCCACCTGTCGCTTGTGGCGATTAATGCTCGACTCCTCCGCGTCCCGGCACGCTCCCCGAACTACAAAAAGAAACCCCGGGAAGAGAGTCAGTATCCCCCAAACGCCGTCAATGACGAGCAAAACACACGCCGGCTCCCGTCTCGGAACGGGCCCTCGGCTCCGACGGCGGCGGCGGCGGAGGTCGCGGCGGAGGCGTCCCCGCGCCGCTCGCTGTCCGCGCATGCGCATGGGCCCGTGCGGCGTCGGACCCGCACGGCGCCTGGCCCCCCCCGCATGCGGCTGGCCCGGGCGGCGCCCAGCACGCGCGGTGCGGTGCCCGCATGCGCGGGCTGCTCCGCGCGGTGCCGACCCCGCGCGGCGCCCCCCCGCATGCGGGTGGCCCCGCGCGGCGCCCAGCCCGTGCGGGTGCGCCCCGCATGCGGGCTGCCCCGCGCGGTGCCAGACCCCGCGCGGCGCCCCGCATGCGGGTGGCCCCGCGCGGCGCCCAGCCCGCGGGTGGCCCCGCGCGGCGCCCAGCCCGTGCGGGTGCGCTGCCCGCATGCGCGGGCTGCCCCGCGCGGTGCCAGACCCCGCGCGGCGCCCCGCATGCGGGTGGCCCCGCGCGGCGCCCAGCCCGCGCGGTGCGCTGCCCGCATGCTCGGCTGCCACCGCGCGCGCGGGCTGCCCGCGCGGTGCCAGACCCCGCGCGGCGCCCCCGCATGCGGGTGGCCCCGCGCGGCGCCCAGCCCGCGCGGGTGCGCTGCCCGCATGCTCGGGCTGCCACCGCGCGCGCGGGCTGCCCCCGCGTGCCAGACCCCGCGCGGCGCCCCCCGCATGCGGGTGGCCCCGCGCGGCGCCCATCCTGCACGGGGGAGCTGCCCGCAGGCCCGGGCGGCTCCGCGCGGCGTCAAGCCTGCGCGGGTGCCCTGCCGGCGGGTGGCTCGCCCCTCCCTCGCCTCCTAGGGCATCGGGTTGCCCGTCTCCGAAACCCTCCAAGAATTCCCCCTCCCCTTCCTCGATCAAGAAACGAAAAGGGAAAAACGACCATGCTTACCTCGTTTTTCGTCGGCTAGGGCTCCACGAGGGTGATCGTGCCGTTCTTGCGCGCCCGGTCTCCAAGAGTGTGCGGGCGTTCGTCCCTTTTCCTCGATTGCCTCCTTGGTTCTACACGCCGACTTGTGGGAAAGGGAAAGAAAATGGGAGGGGCGCTCAGGAAACCGTCTGTCGAGGGTGCGAGAAGTGGGAATCCCGAACCCTAACCCCAAACCAAAGGATTAAATCAAACGGTCCCTAAAAGAACGAGTGGGACTTAACCCCAAACCCCAACGGGGAAACAGAACAAAAATTAGGGCAATAAGTCACACACCAGGGTCCGGTCCGCCTCGAAAATCGCGTTGGTCGCCTGGACTGTCGGCAGTCTTCCGGAATTTATTCTGGGAGATTCCGGAGTCGGAATCCGAAACCGATCGCGCCGCCGTTCTCCGTTTCGCGAGCTTTATTGTCTAAAAATACCCGCGAGCCCCGACAGCCTGCCCAGAAACAAGGAATTAAAAACCACCTTTTAGACCCCTTAAGCGGACCGCGGTGAAATAAGAAGTAAAATAAAGGGAATCCGGGTTCCCCGAAACCCGCAGGTATTACAACACCACCGACACACCACGCAGACCTCCAGTGATGCAACTAAATTCCAAATTGCATCCCAAATCCATTTCTCGGGCCCGACAGGCGCACAAACACTCCCAACGGCCACTAAAGGCTGCCCAACAACCTGCAAACCCTACACGGGGAATTCTGGGACCTCACACACCACACACAAGCTTTTCTTTGAAATTTAGTTTAGGAACACCTCTAACTATGTCTTTGTTAGATATTCTAGATAGTTCCTTAAAGTTAATGTGACCTAGTCTTTCATACCAAAGTGTTTCATTATCAAGTGACACTAGGTTACAATTTTGACTTGTTTTACCAGAAACTACATAGCAATTGTTCTGTGACCTAACCCCTTTTAAAATGAAAGAATAATTTTTATCAGTTACAAGACATTCTACAGAAGAAAAATTAACTGAAAAACCATCATCACAAAGTTGGCTAATGCTTATGAGGTTAGTCTTAAGGCCTTCAACAAACAAAACATTGTTCAAAGCCGGGCCATCTGGAATAGCAATGGTTCCTTTGCCAACAATTTTTGAAGATCGTCCATCTCCAGAAACTACATGTCCTCCAGAGGTTTTCTCAAGGTTTGAAAATATTTTTATCTCCGGTCATGTGGCATGAGCAACCACTATCCAGATACCAAGACGAATTGTCATACGCATTAAATGATGTATGAATGACAAGACAAGGGAAGAATTCACCTTTGCGCACCCAATCCTTACGAGTTTTGGAGTACGTCGGCAATGGTCGTGGCATTGTTCTCCTTGGTGAATGCGTCTTGTTTGGTTGATCACTTTTCTTTGGAATCCATGATGACGTCGTCTTGTGGGGTGTACTACCAAAGTTTTTTACCTTTTAGAGATCATTTTCGATTTCCGGGGGATGAACTTGTTGGTAGTTGTTGCAAGAGGTGCTTGACTTGTTCGTTTGGCTTCATTCTTGCAATTTTGTCTTATGTGCCCTGCAAAACCACAACGAAAACATACCTTTGTGCATGTTGAACCTGAAGTAGATGAGGTAGTCTTGTTCACGTTGGATGTAGTGATTTTCGTCGGAGGAGGAGAAGCCGACTGGGGCAAAAAAACCGTTCCACTCGAACTTTGATCATTGCTGGTTCGAGTGTATCCAAGACCCAATCGATTCGTTTGACCGAGACCAAGCAACTTGTCCAACTTGCTCCTTCCAGAAGAGAATCGCTTCAGATCTTCCTTAAGTTGAAGTATGGTCTTAGTCATTTCCAATTTTTCTTGTTGAGCCTCGGAGTAGAGCATCAAGAAGTAGTTAGCTTTATCCACCAATTTAATGTGCTCCTTCTCGAAATGCTCGTTCTTCTCTCGAAGGGAAACATTGATTTTATCCAAGTTATCCTTTTCCTCTTCAAGAGCATTTGAGAGAGAAGTTGCATCTTTAGATTGTTTTGCAATCTTCTTCTCAAACTCTTGTTTTGCTTTGCCAATTTCCTTGAATCTTTCAATAACTTATGGTAGGCAAAAACAAAGGCTTCACCTTCGGAATCACTTGGTTCATCGTCCGTTGCATTCTTTTCATCCAAGGAGTTGGATAATGAACTAGAGGAAATCGCTGAAAAGCACATGTAAGGTGAAGTTGTGGACGCGTGGAATGCTGTGGCATTATTGTCCTCATCACTGGAAGATGACTCATTGGAAGTGGAAGTGTCATCCCAAGTGACGGCTTGCATAGCCTTCTTCTTTGACGGATTCTTGTTGGGACACTCCGTTGAGATATGGTAACCTCGGCACTTGAAGCACTGAATTTGTCCCTCAGAGTTCTTCAAGAACCCTCTTGCTTTCTTGACTTAAAACTTGAAGATCCTTTGCCTTTCTTGGACCTAGCGAAGGATGAGGATTTACTTGAATTTTCCCTTCGAAAGTTTCGGCGAAATTTCCTTGTCAAGAGTGCAAGTTGTTTCTCGAATCCTCCATTGATATATTCTCATCAGCGTCTAAGGAGGATGAATCCGCGTCTTCTTCCTTTGTTGATTTCAAAGCAAAACCTGAAGACTTAGAAGAAGAGGAAGGCTTTCCAGAAGAATAGTTAGTAGGAAAAGTCATTTCATACGTTTGAAGTGCACCAACTAATTCTTCTACTTTGATTTTGTCCGGGTGTTTTACTGTTTTAATGGCTGCGACCTTAGGGTGAAATCTTTCAGAAAGAGTTCTCAAAATCTTTCTTACAACTTTAGATTCTGAAATTTTCTCTCCCAAGTTAGCACATATATTCACGATATCTTGCAATCGTGTGTAATAATCTGTGAAAGATTCATTTTCTGCCATAAAAATTGAGTCAAATTTGCTCGTAAGCATTTGCAGTTTTTGAATCTTCACCAAACTTGTTCCCTCATGTGCAACTTGTAGAGTATCCCAAATTTCTTTCGTAGTCTCACATGCCGAGTGTCACGCCCCCGGGGGTTTTTGAGTCAATTAAAGCGGAAAATTGCGTGTCTATTTTTTTTTTTCTTAAAAAGGTAATGTAAACCTCATCCCCGGTGCGTGCCAGACCGCCACATACACAAATTCTCTCCGCCAACGGACGGAGTCTCCTTTGTATATGTACGGCGTCTCATTTACAACATGCAATTCAATTACAACATCGAACTTCAACCAACAACCTCAACATCAACCACCAACCATACAGTAGACATACATCACCATGCAAAACCAGTTTATAAAGCGGCGTCAACGTTTGGAAAGGATAAAACCCAGCGTTTGTAAAATCTGTGCCCATACGGCACTTTATTTTGAGAAAACATTTTCGCAACCAATTAGTTTATCGTGAAAACGTGCCGCGTAAGAAAAACACCACTAACTGTATCAGAAGCATAAGGGTACATCTCATCCACAGAGCTAACTAATGAATGTCCACAACTAAAGTAATCCACAAGCAAATTAACTACTTAAAGCGTAAAGGAAAATGAGATAAAAACCAAGAGTCCTGACTACGGTCCTCGCGACGCAGTCTCACCGCCATCCCGGCTAACGCACCTAGGAATACCTGTCACGGAGTGGGTAAAGTCAGTGACAAACAAAGTAGATGTCTATAATATCAAAGAAGGAAAAACGAACCGAATAACCCGAGTACACCGAAACCTTTCGTTAAGCCCCCGTGCATATTTTAAACTGGGCACCAACCCCAGATCTATCAGTTAAATTGGGCACCGACCCCAAATTTATTTATTAAGTTGGGCACCAACCCCAGAGTACCTGTCGGAGAGACTAAAGTCTCCCCTCGTGCACAGTCCCCTTTTTGATGCTTTTACCCCCTTTTCGCGGTGCTGGCGTGCTGTACCAGCTGGCGCGAGGAGGTCCTCACGGCTCCCACCCCTTTGTGAGGCACACGGGTCAAAAAGACCACTCTTCCGGAAAAGTACACCCATGCGGAGGCCAATCCGCCTGTGTACGTGCAGCATCCGAAACCGGATTTGCCGAGATCGGCGTGTAGTGAGCCCCGCGACCGCAGCCGCTTCAATTGTTATATCAAAATATAATTATGCGAAAGGTTAAACTGTCCATCTACTTTGTTAGGTAAATTGAGAGCAATTTTAATGACGATAGATGCACTTACTGCACTTGTTGCACTTATAGCAACCGTACCCACCTTGTTGGAGAGCAATCGGAACACCTGTATCCTTCGCGCTCTCCCGCTGCACCCCTGGACCTAAAGAAAGTCCGCAAGGATAATTATAGTCACAAACGTGTACTAACATCCCAAAACAAAAGACCCAATTTACTCCTTTTGACGGAAAAGTCCAACACGGTCCGGTTCGCCGAAAACCGGAACCCAAAACCGCTAACGGAAATCTAACAAAACCCAATCTCTCAACCAGTAGCCAACTCGGGGCGTCAACGGTCCAGCCGAGAAGCCCTGACGACGAAAAGATGAGAGAAAGACCCGACGGTGCGCCCCCGACAATTTCGTCTAGGCGCGGAGCATCGGCGAAAAATGGCACCCAACAAAATAAAAAAGTGACCAAGAAGGTCCAAGGCGGCCATGATATGAAAGCCACGGAAATAACGATCCCAACGGCGAAAACCGCGCTCAAAACGGTGGAAAAACGGACAAAAACGGAGCAAAAGAATTCCGGGCTGTCGGTTGGTGCACGGGGCAACCGTGGGCCGGGTTTACGGTTCAGTGGAGGCGGCGGCATGCGCCGGGTGCACGCAGGGAGCGTGCACCGGGCGGTTTGGGCCTGGCCGGTGCACGCTCAAGGCGTGCACCGGGTTCAGGAATTCGGGTGCGGAGGCATGCGCAGTGTGCACGCCTAGCGCGTGCACCGCGCAGGCCGGTGCACGGCTATGTGCACCGGGCCCGTGGATTCCTCGCCGCGGGGCGTGCACCGGGTGCACGCCCCGGCCCGTGGACCGCGCTGTACGGATTGCTACAGTAAACCCTAATTTCGCCGTTTTCGCACCGTTTTCGCTCCCGTTTCGCGATTTCTTCTCCGTTTTCGCTCCCGTGCGATACCGGCGACGACCCCGTGACCATGGTAACGACGGCGGCGGCCTCCCGTCTATCAACGGCGGCGGCGGCCTCCCGTTAACCCACTATGTTCCGACGAAGTCGCCCCAAAAATTCCCGAAAAATTTTCGGTAAATTCCCGGTAAATCTAATGGCTAAACCGACGACCGACGAACAACCACAACGTCGATCGGAGGTCCGCCAAAAAGAAACCGATTAAAAACCATCGACTAACATCGATACGAAAACACCGAACACCCCCAATCAAGAACAAGAAAGACGCGGATCAAAACCCGACGAAAATCCGTGAACGATGTTCCGATTAAAATAACCTTACAAGAACACGGAAAAACCCCGATTAATTCTACAAAAAGATTAACGACCACTAACCTCAATCTACCGGAATTAAAGAACCGATCTTGTTTCCTTTTGGCGTTGGAGACCCGGATCCGCTCCCCGTAGACGATGACGTCTCGTTCTCCGATCTCCGGCACGTGAATCGGGGCGATCGGGTTCCTCCGCTTCCTCCTTCTTTTCCTCTTTTCTCCTCCGGTTAGGGTCTCGTCTTTTTCCTTTTTCCCTTTTCTTTCTCTCCTCACCGGTTAGGGTTTTTAATTTCTTTTCTTTTCTACGGATAACGGGGATTGTTTAAATATCCCCTTTTATTTAATCATTTATTTTATTATTATTATTTTTTTTTTTTCCTTTTTATTTCATACGGTACGTAAAAAGGAAAAACCCGCAAATATCCGGATTTTATCTCTTATCCAATCCACGAGATAAAATCCCACCCTTTAAAATCCTGGCCACCGATTATTTAATTTACTTAATTAAATAATCACGGGAAATCAATTCCCAATTGGATTTAATTATCGGTTATTTAAATTTCCAATTTTTAAATCCCGGTCACCGATTATTTAATCCCCTTCATTAAATAATCTTGGGGAAATAAATTCCAAATTTAAATCCTGGTTACCGATTATTTAATCACCTTTATTAAATAATCTTGGGGAAATAAATTCCCAATTTAAATATCTGGATTTTATCTCTTATCCAATCCACGAGATAAAATCCCACCAATTTAAATCCTTTAATTCGCTCGTAAGAGAATCCAAACTCCCCTTATCGGATAATTAATTAATTAATTAATTAATTATCCCCTACGAGATAACCCACCTTATCTCTAACGGGTGCAAGATATTTTGCACGGATTCCGATGCGTGACTAGTTGCCGTATCACTTAGGGTCCCGTTTCGGGAGATCCCGACATCGGATTTCGAATCCGATCGCGCCGTCGGTCATCATTTTCCGCGCTCTATCGCAAAAAAATACACGCACCCCACCCGGCCGACTTTTGAAAATTAAATAATTTTATTTCGCTTAAGGCTTAAGCAATTACATGCGAGTTCAAAAATACCCCTAAGGGTCGGGTCACTACACCACTCACACTTTATAAAAAGTTTCGTCCCGAAACTTAAGTAAAACCCTTACTTAAACAATTCAGGAAAACATTCCCTCATCTTCGCTTCCAGTTCCCACGTCGCCTCGCGCTCTTCGTGGTTGCTCCACTGGACCTTCACGTAAGGGATTGTTCGGTTGCGCAACTTCTTGTCCTCTCTTGCCAAGATCCGCACCGGCGTCTCCTCGACGCTTAAATCCTCTCGCAACTCGATGGTAGAGGCATCCAAGGCATGAGAGGGGTCAGCCAGGTACTTCCGAAGCATTGAGACATGGAACACGTTGTGGACTCGTTCGAGGTTCGGTGGCAGGGCTAATCGGTACGCCACCGGTCCTACGCGTTCCAGGATTTCAAATGGTCTGTCACGCCCCGGGGGTTTAAATGCGCGGAAGAAGAGCCACCGATGCCCCCAAATGAGTATATATTTTTTTTTTTGAAAACCTTTATTCCCCGACGCGTGCCCAGACCCGCCGCATACACAAAGTTTACTCCACAAACGGGCAGAGTCTCCTTTGTATATGCACGGCGTCCTGACTACATCATATATTCATCTCAAGCATTAACCACACTAATCGAGGTACAAACACATACATCATGCCTTCCAAATGTTCCATCAACTTTTACACAAAGAAGAAGGGCCGACTGCTTCGAAAGGATAAATAATCGCAAGGTTTTAAAAGCGACGCCCACACGGCGCCGTTATTTTTGAAAACTGTTTCGAAACCACATAAATCCACAGAGTTTTGGAAAACGGCACCCACCCGATGCCGACTTTTGTAAAACCAGTTCAAAACCACATAAATTCCACAGGGTTTTAAAATCCGGTGCCCACACGACACCCACGTTTTAAAAGCAGTTTTCGCAAACGGTTTTATTTTTCTTTGCATCACATTGTTTAAAACGGCCCGTAAGGAATAGAATAACATTCAATAACGTATATGAAAAGAAAGGCAACATCCACTTCGACCCCACGGGGGTGTCGCAATCCACAGCTAACTAATATGAATAATGAAATAAAGCATCAAGGGAAAAGAATCACTGTGTCTGAAGTCAACTAATGTCAGAACAGCACCCTCGCGGCCTCACCGGTGCTCTAGCACTCGCCCCTGGACGAACCTGTCACGAAGTGGGAAGTCAGTGACTAGAAATAGTATGATAAGCAAAAAGACTAGAAAACATAGCAAACCATCGCAACCGGAGCAACCGTCTCTCTCAAACACCGCCTACAATGATCACACCCTGTACAATAGCAAAACCGGGCACCTTTCCCGACCACCACACCGGGCCCCCACCCCGGTGTCCCCTGCCGAGCACCTGCCTCGGCCGCCGAGCACCTACCTCAGCACCACCGCTCACACCCCCCACCTATGAGGGCCCCCATTCCTAACGCCACCATCGCGTGGGGTACACGGGTCAACGTACCACTTTTCCGGAAAAGCACACCCTTGCGGAGGCCAATCCGCCGGTGTGCGTGTAGCAAAACCAGAGCCTCAGATCGACGATAAGCAGAATGATAATAGGACAGGGTTAGCATAAAAATGAGAGAAGACTTACAATTCACCTCGCCCCAAACATACTATTTCTATCAATAAAAATCATATTCCCACAGTCCCCGGGAATGTACCCACCTCGTGCGTGTCGTCCTGCGCTCGGCTCGTCCGTGTCCGTGCACCCGTCGCCAACGACGTGCCGCACTCCTGGAGGAACAAGAATATGTCAAGACTGAGGGGACTGAAACCCACACCGACCCCAGGCCGGACACAGACAATGGGCGCAACCCCGGAATTCGAGCGGCGGAGTCCCCCGCTCAGCACCAACCTGTCCGGTGTGCCCTTTGTCTGCGAAACCCCCCTCCCCGGCGCGCTCGTCGCGCGGTGCCCCACCCGCGGGCGGCTCACGCGACGCGCCTGCCGCGCGGCGTCCCGCCTGCATGCGGCCCGCGCGGCCCCTGCCCGCGCGGTGCCTGCATGCGGCGGCGCCCGTGCGGCGCGCTTGCCGCGCGGCGCCCCCGCCTGCATGCGGCCCGCGCGGCCCCAGCCCGCGCGGCGCCTGCATGCGGGCGGTGCCCGCGCGGCGTGCCTGCTGCGCGGCGCCCCCGCCTGCATGCGGCCCGCGCGGTCCCGGCCCGCGCGGTGCCTGCATGCGGGCGGGCGCCCGCGCAGCGCGCTGCCGCGCGGCGCCCCGCCTGCATGCGGCCCGCGCGGCCCTTGCCGCGCGGCGCCTGCATGCGGGCGGGCGCCCGCGCGGCGTGCCTGCCGCGCGGCGCCCCGCCTGCACGCGGCCCGCCGCGCGGCGCCTGCATGCGGGCGGGCGCCCGCGCGGCGTGCCTGCCGCGCGGCGCCCCGCCTGCACGCGGCCCGCGCGGCCCCTGCCGCGCGGCGCCCGCGTGCGGGCGGGCGCCCGCGCGGCGCGCCTGCCGTGCGGCGCCCCCGCCTGCAGGCGGCCCGCGCGGTGCCGGCCTGCAGGCGGTGCCCGCGCGGCACGCCTGCCGCGCGGCGCCCCGCCTGCAGGCGGCCCGCGCGGCCCCATGCCGCGCGGCGCCTGCGTGCGGGCGGGCGCCCGCGCGGCGCGCCTGCCGCGCGGTGCCCCCGCCTGCAGGCGGCCCGCGCGGCCCCTGCCGCGCGGCGCCGGCCTGCAGGTGGCGCCCGCGCGGCACGCCTGCCGCGCGGCGCCCCGCCGCAGGCGGCCCGCGCGGCCCCTGCCCGCGCGGTGCCCGCCTGCGGGTGGCGCCCGCGCGGCGCGCCTGCCGCGCGGCGCCCCACCTGCAGGCGGCCCGCGCGGCGGCGGCGGCGGCGGCGGCGGCCCCCGATCGCTCCCCGAAACCGGAAGACGGCCCCTCCCCTTTACCGTAAACTACGAAATCAAGAACTCCAAGGAAAACGTACCTTGATTTGCGAGGAGAAAGGGAGAAGAGGGATCGTCCGCTTGATCGATCTACCCGCGTCCGCGTCCTCGGTTAGCCCCCGATCTCTTTTCTTTTTCCGGTCGTTCCCACCTTGCCGACGGCTACGAGAGGGAAGCAAAAGAAGAGAGGAGAAATAAGAAAAACCCTAAGCCCCCCCCTCTTTTTCTCTCGAATAAGTATATTTCAAAACCGTGCGGACCCAACACGGATCCCGGGGCACTTACTAGGGGGTCCAAACTTCAAAAATTTATTCTGGATGAACCGGGAGTCGGAAACCGAAACCGAAAGCGTCCTCGCGCTCCGTTTCGCGAGTTCTACAGCCGAAAATTGTCCGCGAGCCCCGACGGACTATTCGGAAAGACACCAAAATTAGTCCCTCAGTCGGACGTCATGAGAAGAGGGATAACGGGAAAAGTCAAAGAAAGGCTAGGTCTTACACCACTCACCGCTAAAAACAAGTTTCGTCCTCGAAACTTAACCCTCACCTGCGGTGAAGAGGTCCGGGTAGCACTCCCTCATCTTTGACTCTGGTTCCCAGGTTGCCTCACGCTCTTCTTGATTGTTCCAAGGTACCTTCACGTAAGGAATTGTCCGACTTCGTAGTTTCTTGTCCACTCGTGCTAGGATTCGCATTGGCACTTCATCAAAGCTCAGGTCCTCTTTAAGCTCAGTCGCGGAGGCGTCGAGCACCCGCGACGGATCAGGGAGATACTTCCGAAGCATGGACACGTGGAACACGTCATGAACTCGGTCTAGGTTCGGCGGTAGGGCGAGGCGGTAGGCCACCGGGCCGATGCGCTCCAAAATCTCGAATGGTCCCACGTACCGGGGGCTCAGCTTGCCCCTCAACCCAAATCGCTTCACCCCCTTTGACGGCGAAACCCGCAATAACACGTGCTCTCCCACCCGAAATTCCAAGTCGCGACGTCTCCGGTCTGCGTAGCTCTTTTGCCGGCTCTGGGCAGTCGTCAACCGTTGCCTGATAAGACGCACCTTTTCCTCCGTTTCCACCCCCACGTCCGGTCCCAAAAACCTCCGCTCCCCCAGATCGTCCCAACAGACCGGGGATCTGCAGCGTCTGCCGTACTGTGCTTCGTACGGCGCCATCTGGATACTCGCTTGGTAGCTGTTGTTGTAAGCGAACTCTACAAGGGGTAGGTAGCGCGATCATCCGTCTCCCAAATCCAGTACGCAAGCCCGGAGCATATCCTCGAGAATCTGGATCACCCGCTCGGATTGTCCATCCGTCTGGGGGTGAAAGGCTGAGCTGAAATGCAACTGGGTCCCCAGGGCTCGTTATAGGCTCCGCCAAAAGTTCAAAACAAACCTCGTGTCTCTATCTGAGGTAGTAGATGTCGGTATCCCAAGTAGCCTCACAATCTCGCCGAGGTAGACTTGCGCCAATCGGTCGCGCGTCCAGGTCGTGTGGATGGGTAGGAAGTGAGCTGACTTAGTTAGCCGATCTACGACGACCCAGATCGCGTCGTGTCCCTGCTGCGAACGCGGGAATCCGGTGACAAAGTCCATCGTGATTTGTTCCCACTTCCATTCGGGCACAGGTAGTGGTGGCAATTTCCCCGCCGGTCGCTGATGCTCGGCTTTCACTTGCTGGCAAATCAGGCAGCGTGCTACTAACAGCGTCACGTCCCTCTTCAGCTTTGGCCACCAGAAGGTCTGTCTGAGATCCCCGTACGTCTTGGTGCCTCCTTCTAAGCGCCCTTTTCTGCTAAACGCGTCCGCCACTACGTCTGCCTTCCCGGGGTGGTATCGGATTCTTCAATCGTAAACCTTCAGTAACTCCAGCCACCCCCGTCGCAGATTCAGTTCCTTTTCGTGATCCTTTAGTCGCCTAGAGGCGTAGGCTATTACTTTTCCCTGTTGCGTCAGAACACCCCCAAGACCAACTCTTGATACGTCGCAGCACACTTCGTAGTTTTTCCCGGGGTCGGCAGCACTAGCATAGGCGCCCTGGTTAGCCTTTCCCTTGGTTCCTCAAAGCTTTCCTGGCATCGCGTCATCCACACAGCTTTTCTCCTTTCTTGGTCAACCGGTTTACAAGGGACCGCAACTTTCGAGGAACCCTCGACGAAACGTCTGAAATGCCCCGCCCATGAAAACTACGAATCTCCGTCACTGACGTCGGCGGCTGCCAACCGGTCACCGATTCCACTTTCTCAGGGTCCACGGCGATCCCCTCGCCGAGATCACGGGCCCCAGGAATCCCACTTCGCGTAGCCCGAACTAGCACTTTTTCGAGCTTAACGAACAACATCTGCTCCGGTCTTACTTTCGTACCCGTGGGACGGTCGGGCGCCTGGACGGTGCCTCCAACCCATCACTGGGGGCCCGTAACCGGTATCAGGTGGTAGGGTGCAAGGGAGGAGACAGCTTACCGCCCGAAGCCTATTTCAGCCAGGTCCGAAGGGGGCAACTAAAAGGGACTTGGAGTTTAAGAAGGAAGAAAGGGACCGTGGGTACGCCAAGCAACCTCTCATGGTGATCGCCCTCCAGTCAAGTACGGGAACCGAAACGGTCGACTAAACGAATGGTAGAACTAAAAGTAGGAGAGCTCGCAAGGGTCTGGTAGGGGCGGGTTGCTCCGGCCCAGGGGGGCTCCTATCTAGACAAGAGAGGGAAAAGCAAAAACAATAAAATACGTACCTGTCAGTCCCTACTTTGGGACGTCGCGTCGTCTGCCGGTACGGCCGGGGAGGTCCGCCCACAACCTTTGGGCCAGCGTCGCACCGCGTGATGGGGTAGGGGTCTGCCGTCCAAGGAGTCCGCGGATGGCTGGTCGCCGGGCGAGTCCTTTGTCTGCACGGGGGCCGCAGCGCTCTCTGTTTCTCTCTGCGGTGGTGGCGCGGCGGCGGAGGCAGGGGTTGGCCCCTGGGGGCAGGAGAGATACGTGTGATCTGGCAAGCCGCACCGGTTACAATAGTGGTACCTCCAGGTGCATTCCGTCACCGGGTGCGCGCCCTTGCAAATGACGCAGGGTCCTGGTTGTACGTGCGCGCTTCCCTTGAGCCCTCGCTCGTCCTCCGGTGCTTGCCTTGGGCGAAGATTTGGCCGGCTCTCTGGATCGGTGCCCCCTTGAGAGGTGGGGGCAGTAGTTCCCTTAGGCTCAACCTGTCGCGGCGCCGGGGGTCTGCTGACGGTCGGCCTCAGAGGGCACTCATGGCGCGTGTGGCCCGGCCTGCCACATCGGAAGCAATGTCCATCCCGCCACGGGCAATTCGTCATGGGGTGTGCGTTGCCGCAAATGACGCACGGCTTCGGTGGCCTAGGTTCCTCCTCCGTCGTCTGCCCGAGGTTCTGCCCAGCTCTCGGGCGTTTGCTCGCCCGGCCCCTCCGATGGGGGTCCCCGGCCGATCCGAGGTGAGAGTATTCCTGCCGGGCGCGCTCCACGTTGGTATGCACGGCCAAGCTAGCGACCTCCTGGAGGGTGGGAGGGCCCGTCGGTGGCGTCCCGAGAGGGGCGACGCCTCTGCTGCCGCCCCGGAATCGGTCGACGCCCTCGAGTTCCTGTATCAGCATGCTGAGGCGCTCCACGAGAGTCAGCAATTGCCCAGCCACGTCGCGCAGCTGGTTGCGGAGCAGGCGATTGGCTTCGTCGGCGAGATCCATTTCCGTCGTCGGTTGCTTGCTGAGTCCGCCCTCTATCTGTATACACGCAAAGGAAGTCAGCTTTAGCCTTTGCTAACAAGTACGGAACCACGAACCACCTAACGAAAGAAAGGGCCCGGACTCTCCCCCCCCCCGATCACTCGCGTTCTACTTGACTACCCCAGCTCATCTCATTAATCAGTAGTTAGTGTATTGCGCCCCGTGGATGTTGGGCCCCGACTATTGTGGTTAAAGCTGTCCCTCTCTGATACCATCTTAATCTGTCACGCCCCGGGGGTTTAAATGCGCGGAAGAAGAGCCACCGATGCCCCCAAATGAGTATATATTTTTTTTTTGAAAACCTTTATTCCCCGGCGCGTGCCCAGACCCGCCGCATACACAAAGTTTACTCTACAAACGGGCAGAGTCTCCTTTGTATATGCACGGCGTCCTGACTACATCATATATTCATCTCAAGCATTAACCACACTAATCGAGGTACAAACACATACATCATGCCTTCCAAATGTTCCATCAACTTTTACACAAAGAAGAAGGGCCGACTGCTTCGAAAGGATAAATAATCGCAAGGTTTTAAAAGCGACGCCCACACGGCGCCGTTATTTTTGAAAACTGTTTCGAAACCACATAAATCCACAGAGTTTTGGAAAACGGCACCCACCCGATGCCGACTTTTGTAAAACCAGTTCAAAACCACATAAATTCCACAGGGTTTTAAAATCCGGTGCCCACACGACACCCACGTTTTAAAAGCAGTTTTCGCAAACGGTTTTATTTTTCTTTGCATCACATTGTTTAAAACGGCCCCGTAAGGAATAGAATAACATTCAATAACGTATATGAAAAGAAAGGCAACATCCACTTCGACCCCACGGGGGTGTCGCAATCCACAGCTAACTAATATGAATAATGAAATAAAGCATCAAGGGAAAAGAATCACTGTGTCTGAAGTCAACTAATGTCAGAACAGCACCCTCGCGGCCTCACCGGTGCTCTAGCACTCGCCCCTGGACGAACCTGTCACGAAGTGGGAAGTCAGTGACTAGAAATAGTATGATAAGCAAAAAGACTAGAAAACATAGCAAACCATCGCAACCGGAGCAACCGTCTCTCTCAAACACCGCCTACAATGATCACACCCTGTACAATAGCAAAACCGGGCACCTTTCCCGACCACCACACCGGGCCCCCACCCCGGTGTCCCCTGCCGAGCACCTGCCTCGGCCGCCGAGCACCTACCCAGCACCACCGCTCACACCCCCCACCTATGAGGGCCCCCATTCCTAACGCCACCATCGCGTGGGGTACACGGGTCAACGTACCACTTTTCCGGAAAAGCACACCCTTGCGGAGGCCAATCCGCCGGTGTGCGTGTAGCAAAACCAGAGCCTCAGATCGACGATAAGCAGAATGATAATAGGACAGGGTTAGCATAAAAATGAGAGAAGACTTACAATTCACCTCGCCCCAAACATACTATTTCTATCAATAAAAATCATATTCCCACAGTCCCCGGGAATGTACCCACCTCGTGCGTGTCGTCCTGCGCTCGGCTCGTCCGTGTCCGTGCACCCGTCGCCAACGACGTGCCGCACTCCTGGAGGAACAAGAATATGTCAAGACTGAGGGGACTGAAACCCACACCGACCCCAGGCCGGACACAGACAATGGGCGCAACCCCGGAATTCGAGCGGCGGAGTCCCCCGCTCAGCACCAACCTGTCCGGTGTGCCCTTTGTCTGCGAAACCCCCCTCCCCGGCGCGCTCGTCGCGCGGTGCCCCACCCGCGGGCGGCTCACGCGACGCGCCTGCCGCGCGGCGTCCCGCCTGCATGCGGCCCGCGCGGCCCCTGCCCGCGCGGTGCCTGCATGCGGGCGGCGCCCGTGCGGCGCGCTTGCCGCGCGGCGCCCCCGCCTGCATGCGGCCCGCGCGGCCCCAGCCCGCGCGGCGCCTGCATGCGGGCGGTGCCCGCGCGGCGTGCCTGCTGCGCGGCGCCCCCGCCTGCATGCGGCCCGCGCGGTCCCGGCCCGCGCGGTGCCTGCATGCGGGCGGGCGCCCGCGCAGCGCGCTGCCGCGCGGCGCCCCGCCTGCATGCGGCCCGCGCGGCCCTTGCCGCGCGGCGCCTGCATGCGGGCGGGCGCCCGCGCGGCGTGCCTGCCGCGCGGCGCCCCGCCTGCACGCGGCCCGCGCGGCCCCTGCCGCGCGGCGCCTGCATGCGGGCGGGCGCCCGCGCGGCGTGCCTGCCGCGCGGCGCCCCGCCTGCACGCGGCCCGCGCGGCCCCTGCCGCGCGGCGCCCGCGTGCGGGCGGGCGCCCGCGCGGCGCGCCTGCCGTGCGGCGCCCCCGCCTGCAGGCGGCCCGCGCGGTGCCGGCCTGCAGGCGGCGCCCGCGCGGCACGCCTGCCGCGCGGCGCCCCGCCTGCAGGCGGCCCGCGCGGCCCCATGCCGCGCGGCGCCTGCGTGCGGCGGGCGCCCGCGCGGCGCGCCTGCGCGGTGCCCCCGCCTGCAGGCGGCCCGCGCGGCCCCTGCCGCGCGGCGCCGGCCTGCAGGTGGCGCCCGCGCGGCACGCCTGCCGCGCGGCGCCCCGCCGCAGGCGGCCCGCGCGGCCCCTGCCCGCGCGGTGCCCGCCTGCGGGTGGCGCCCGCGCGGCGCGCCTGCCGCGCGGCGCCCCACCTGCAGGCGGCCCGCGCGGCGGCGGCGGCGGCGGCCCCCGATCGCTCCCCGAAACCGAAAGACGGCCCCTCCCCTTTACCGTAAACTACGAAATCAAGAACTCCAAGGAAAACGTACCTTGATTTGCGAGGAGAAAGGGAGAAGAGGGATCGTCCGCTTGATCGATCTACCCGCGTCCGCGTCCTCGGTTAGCCCCCGATCTCTTTTCTTTTTCCGGTCGTTCCCACCTTGCCGACGGCTACGAGAGGGAAGCAAAAGAAGAGAGGAGAAATAAGAAAAACCCTAAGCCCCCCCCTCTTTTTCTCTCGAATAAGTATATTTCAAAACCGTGCGGACCCAACACGGATCCCGGGGCACTTACTAGGGGGTCCAAACTTCAAAAATTTATTCTGGATGAACCGGGAGTCGGAAACCGAAACCGAAAGCGTCCTCGCGCTCCGTTTCGCGAGTTCTACAGCCGAAAATTGTCCGCGAGCCCCGACGGACTATTCGGAAAGACACCAAAATTAGTCCCTCAGTCGGACGTCATGAGAAGAGGATAACGGGAAAAGTCAAAGAAAGGCTAGGTCTTACAATGCGGCAGCCCGCATGCGGTGCCGCCCGCATGCGGAGGCGCCCGCTAGCGGCGGCGCCCGCATGGGTGGCTCCGGGTGGTGGCGACTTCCCTCCCTTGCTCCTAAGAGGACCAAGAAACAAGAACCCTAAGCCATGCTTACCTCGATTTCGTTGGCTAGGGTTGAACGAGGGAAGACTCGCCCCGTCTGGTGTGCCCGGTCCCAAGGCAAAGGATGTACGGTGTTCCTCCTCCTCCTTGATTGCTCCACCGGTTACTCCACGCCGATTGACAGCGGTAAGGAAGGTTTGGGGAATGGAAAGTTTGGGAAATGGTTTTCGCTTTTCTTTTGGGGTTTCGTACGCAGGGGGTTTAAGGGGAGTTGTGGGAAGTGGCCGGTAGTTGGGGGAAGTGGTGGGAAGTGGGGCGGTTAGTGGGTAGTTGTGGGGAAGTGGTGGGAAGTTGGGGCGGTTAGTGGGTAGTTGTGGGGAAGTGGTGGGAAGTTGGGGCGGTTAGTGGGTAGTTGTGGGGAAGTGGTGGGAAGTTGGGGCGGTTAGTGGGTAGTTGTGGGGAAGTGGTGGGAAGTTGGGGCGGGAGTTGTACGACGGAAATAAAAAACGCGGAATTGATTAAAACGGGTGCGAACCGGGGTCCGACCCGCCTCAAAAACCGTGCTGGTTGCCTGAATCGTTAGCCAACTTCCGGAATTTATTCTGGAAGCACCCGACGTCGGAATTCAAATCCGATTGCACCGCCATTCTCCGTTTCGCGAGCTTTATTAACTAGAAATACCCGCGAGTCCCGACGGTCTGACCGGGAACAAGAAATTATGGATCACCCTCCGAGTCTAATTGAACAATAAATAAAACCAAAAGCGGACTCAAGCAATTATTTTAAACCAGTGGTTACTACATCACTCACCTCTTAAAACGAGTTTCGTCCTCGAAACTCATTCCTGGTTCTCGGTGAAGAGATGGGGGTAACCCTCCCTCATCTTCGATTCCAGCTCCCACGTCGCCTCCCGCTCCTCGTGGTTGTTCCAGAGCACTTTCACGTAGGGGATGACTCGGTTTCGAAGTGTCTTGCTTTCTCTTGCTAGGATCCGCACCGGGGTTTCCTCGAAGCTTAGGTCCTCCTTTAGTTCGAGCGTCGAGACGTCCAGGACATGCGACGGGTCGGGAAGGTATTTCTTAAGCATCGAAACGTGGAACACATCGTGAATCCGATCGAGGTTCGGTGGTAGGGCAAGGCGATAGGCTACTGGGCCAATCCGTTCCAGGATCTCGAATGGCCCCACAAACCGCGGGCTCAGTTTGCCTTTTAACCCGAATCGCCTGATTCCCTTCGACGGCGAGACCCGCAAAAACACGTGTTCCCCCACCTGGAATTCTAAGTCGCGGCGTCTCCGATCCGCATAGCTCTTTTGTCGACTCTGGGCGGTTAGTAAGCGCTGTTTGATGAGGCGCACCTTCCCTTCCATTTCCTCCACCAAATCGGGTCCCAAAATTTTTCGTTCTCCCAAGTCGTCCCAACAGATCGGGGATCGGCAGCGTCTCCCGTATAAGGCTTCGTAGGGTGCCATCTGAATGCTGGCCTGGTAACTATTGTTGTACGCAAATTCTACAAGTGGCAGGTAACGCTCCCAACCGATTCCCCAATCAAGTACACAGGCCCGAAGCAGGTCCTCTAACGTCTGTATCACTCGCTCTGACTGCCCGTCTGTTTGAGGGTGGAAGGCTGTGCTGAACTGCAACTTAGTCCCTAAGGCTTGTTGCAGACTCTGCCAAAACTTTGATACGAAACGCGTGTCTCTGTCTGATGTGATCGATGCCGGTACTCCATGTAATCTCACAATCTCGCTGAGGTAGACTTGGGCCAACCGCTCTCTGGTCCAAGTTGTGTGAATCGGCAGGAAGTGCGCTGACTTGGTTAGCCGGTCCACCACGACCCATATGGTGTCATGTCCTTGTTGTGAGCGCGGAAATCCGGTGACAAAATCCATGGTGATATGATCCCATTTCCACTCCGGTATCGCTAAGGGTTGTAACTTTCCCGCCGGCCGTTGATGTTCCGCCTTTATCTGCTGGCATACCAAGCAATGAGCTACATATCGAGTCACATCTCCCTTCATCTTGGGCCACCAGAAGGTCTGTTTGAGATCCTTGTACATCTTTGTGCCTCCTGGATGCGCTGCGTAAGGGGCGCTGTGTGCCTCATATAGAATTTCCTTCTTCAATTCTGGGGTATCCGGCACGCAGATCCGTCCGCGAAACCGTAGAGTGCCGTCGCCTTCTACCGAAAAATCTCCTTCCCGATCCAGTGAGATTTTATCTCTTACGAGCTGTAAATACGAGTCCGCCTGCTGCCCCTCTCGTATCCTCTCGAGTAGGGTTGGCTTGACCACCAAAGTTAAAAGTTGCGCAACCGTGCCGGCTGGCACTACTTCCAACCCTAGTCGTGAGAATTCTGCGATCAAACTGTTCTGCTCAGTTATCGCACCTGCTGATTCCCCTTCCGGTCGTCCCTTCCTACTCAAAGCGTCCGCTACCACGTTCGCTTTCCCAGGGTGGTATTGAATTGTTAGGTCATAATCCTTCAGTAATTCAAGCCACCGCCTCTGCCGCAGGTTTAGTTCCTTTTGGGTGAATAGGTATTTAAGACTCTGGTGATCTGAGAAAATGTTACAATGGACACCAAAGAGGTAGTGTCTCCATAACTTCAGGACGAAGACCACCGCAGCCAGCTCTAAATCGTGTATTGGGTAGTTTCTTTCGTAGTCCTTTAGTAGCCTCGACGCATAGGCTATTACCTTTCCCTGCTGCATTAAAACTCCCCCAAGGCCGATTCTTGAAGCGTCGCAATACACCTCATAGTCCTCACCGGGTGTTGGTAGTACAAGAATCGGTGCCTCGGTTAGCCTTCTTTTCAGTTCTTCAAAACTTTCCTGGCACTTGGCCGTCCATACAAACTTTTCTCCTTTCTTGGTCAACCGGTTTAGAGGGGCCGCAATCTTCGAGAAACCCTCGACAAAGCGTCTATAATACCCCGCCAGCCCCAAGAAACTGCGGACCTCTGTCACCGTCGTGGGCGGCTGCCAATCTATCACTGATTCCACCTTCTTGGGGTCCACGGCGATTCCCTTTGCCGAGATCACATGCCCCAGGAATCCCACTTCGCGTAGCCAGAACTCACACTTTTTGAGCTTAGCGAACAGCTTCTGCTCCCTAAGGGTTTGGAGAATCGTTCGTAAGTGACCCTCGTGCTCCTCGTCGGTGGAAGAGTAGATTAGTATATCGTCGATGAAGACCACCACGAAACGGTCTAAGAATGGTCTGAAGACCCGGTTCATCATGTCCATAAAGACTGCGGGGGCGTTCGTAAGTCCGAACGGCATGACCGTAAACTCGTAATGACCATACCGGGTCCGGAAAGCGGTCTTCGGAATGTCCTCGTTCCGAACCCGAAGCTGGTGGTAGCCTGACTGTAGATCAATCTTTGAGAAGACCGTCGCTCCGCGTAATTGGTCGAAAAGGTCGTCGATTCTGGGCAGGGGGTACTTGTTTTTCACCGTGACTTTGTTTATTCCTCTGTAGTCGATGCAAAGTCGCAGGCTTCCATCCTTCTTCCGTACAAAAAGCACTGGTGCGCCCCAGGGTGACACACTCGGCCTGATAAACCCTTTGTCCAAGAGGTCTTCCAGTTGCGCCTTTAACTCCTTCAACTCCGCGAAGGCCATTCGGTAAGGTGCCTTCGTTATGGGTTGAGTACCTGGCAAGAGTTCAATAGGGAACACCACCTCCCTTTCAGGGGGTATCCCAGGCAGCTCCGTCGGAAAGACATCGGGAAAGTCCCTCACCACCGGGATGTCTGAAGGTGTCGTCGAGGGTCGGGTAACCAGATCTACCGATGCCAAAAAGGCCACACACCCACCCTCTATCAGACTCCTGGCTCGAACCGCCGAGATGACTGCCGGGAAGGAGGTGCTCTTGCATGCTAGGTACGCATTCTTAGGGAAACTTGGTTCTTGTAGTTGTACCATCCGCTTATCGCAGTCGATAAGCACTTGGTACCTTGAGAGCCAGTCCATGCCCAAAACAACGTCGTACTCCTTCAAGGGAATTACTATTAAATCCCAAGGGCAACATAGCCGCCCTAACTTAATCGGGCAAGTGGCTACCAAGCTAGTCGCCTCTAGTGTTCCACCCGCGGTCTGGACCGTCAACTTACTTTGGAGAGGTGTTTCCTCGAGGTCATGCGAAAACACGTACTCGCGTGAAATGAACGAGTGTGTTGCCCCAGTATCAAAGAGGGTTCTAGCGCGTGAATTTGAAATCGAAGTTATACCTGCAAGTACGTGCTCCGGCGGGTCCGCTTCCTGGCGGGTCATGGAATAAATTCGCCCGCCCGGTTGAGGCTGCCTATCCTCTTCGTGCCGCGTAGCCGGGGGCCTAGAGGTCGACCCCATAGGAGCTTTCCCCCGCCCCGCGAGTTGTGGTGAAGGCGTGGAAGCGGCGGAGGAGGCTGATCCCACGACAAGGGGGCAGCTGCGGCGGAAGTGCCCCTGCTTGCCGCAACGGAAGCAATGATCGCCTCTCTGGGGACACTCCAACACTCGGTGCGCTCCCCCGCAGATTACACAAGGCCTGTCTCTTGGCCTCGGCTCTCCCGTAGGTGCGCTCCGTGCTCCCGACGGTGTCCTCCACCGTTTGGGGGGTCGGCTCCCTGCAGTTGTTCCCCCCCCGTAGCTCTGCGGCAGCCGCTTCCTATCTTCATGATGTGCCGAGACCTCCCTCCTAGCACGGGTAACGGCGAACCCACGCTCTACAACAGTGGCCCGGTCGACCACTTTCTGGAACGTATGCAAGTCAGCGGCCTGAACCACCTGGAATATATCACTTCGCAACCCATCCACGAACAGTTGCGCCTTGTGGGGTTCGTCCCTTATGACAAAAGGAACGCAATTTGCCAAGCGCACGAATTCGCGCTGATACTCCATAACCGTCTTGTTCCCTTGCTGAATGTGGTTTAGGTCGTCTTCCAGTTTCTTCTTGACGCTATTGGTGAAGAAGGCCCCAAACAATTCCTTTTTGAACGTCGTCCATGATGGAAGCACGGTGCCCGTGGTGGGATCAGGGCGCACCGTCTTCCACCATAGACGAGCGTTACCCTCCAAAAAGTGAACTGCCAGGGGAACGCGCTCGGGGTCCTCGATGAGTAAGTCCTCGAACAACTTTTCCATCGATCCTACCCATTTTTCGACGACCCAGGGATCAGTCGTCTCCCCCTCGAACGTGGGCGGTTCGAATTTCATAAAATCCGCCAGGTTGGCCCTCACTCGTTCTCGTTCCGCTCGCGTAACCATCCCCTCCCCGGCGGTGGCGGCGGCCGCGGAGGTACTCCCGCCGAGGGCCCCCGGCGCCGGCCCCGCGGGCGCTGTTGCAGGTGCTGCCGTTGGCGCCGTGGTCTGGGTAGGTGCTAGTCCGGCCGTTGCTGCCGGTAGAGGGGCTGCCCCTACCCCGCCCCGGTCGCTTGCGGTGCTGTGGCCGGTGAAATTGGTCCTTGTGGAGGGGCAGGAGTGACTGGTGGCTGCTGCGTCAGTTGGCGCACATGTTCCGTAAGGGTCGCCAGCTGCCCCGCCATCTCCCTCAATTGTTGCCGCAGGAGCTGGTTTTCTGCAGCCGCTGGTGTCGTCGCATCCGCCCCTACATCCTCTGCCGATGCTCTGGTTCGGACCATTGTCTGTACAGACACACCACCCAGACTTAGCACTCAACTCTACTAGAAAGAACCACCGTAATATCGAGAAGGTAAGGAAAACGTTATCTACAAATCCCCTCCCCGATCTCTCACGTCCTAATTCTTAAACCCTGCATATTTCATTTATTTGTAGTTAAGTGTGATGTCTCGGTGGATGTTGGGCCGCCACTGTTGTGATTAAAGTGAAGTCTCTGATACCATCTTAATCTGTCACGCCCCGGGGGTTATATTTTAGCGGAAACGGTACACAGAGGTAAGCGTAAGGTGCGTACAAAATTTTTTTTCTTTAAAACCTCCTTCCCCGGCGCGTGCCCAGACCCGCCACATATACAGATTCACTCGAAAGTCGGGCAGAGTCTCCTCTGTATATGCACGGCGTCGCGGCTATTACAACCGTCAAACACAAGCAATCACTTCCAATTAATCACAACAGTTCGAAGTAGTATGGTGCATGAAGACAAACAATACCCGTGGCCAGTCAAGTTGAAAGTATAAACTCACTGTTTTGAAAACAGACCCACACGGTCTGAGGTTTTGAAAACCGATTTGGAAAACGGCATAAATCCACAAGGTTTGGGAAAACGGGCCCACCCGACCCTAGACTTTTGAAAACAGTTTACGAAGTCCTTTTTCTTTTGTTTTCTAGTTGATTTGTTTAGAAAACGGCCAACCGGGAATGATAAGGAAACAGTAGTGCGTAACCAGAATGAAAGTACTCAACATCCACACGACCCCACGAGGGTATCGAGAACCACACAATAACCTACAAATCCGAATGAAATGCAGAGAAAGTAAGTACAACAGCATACTAGGGCCGCCTCGGCCCGACTGCTACCGCCTCGGCCTCACCGTCGCCTACCTCTACCCCCTGGAGGTACCTGTCACAGAGTGGGTAGTCAGCGACACTATCACAAAAATAGTACTAAAGCAGTAAAGTAGTACCAAACCATAAAGTAAGACTAGCCGAAATAACCGCTCTACTCGTAACGGTAACTCGCAACCACCTGTACCACCTGTAACATCTGCAACCCCGGTAACACATGTAACACCTGACCGCGTCGGGATCCAATCCCGGCGGTCCCACACCTGACCTTATCGGGATCCAATCCCTATAGGTCCCACCGCTCGCACCTTCGTGCCTCAAACCCCACACCTACGGGGGCCCCACTACGTCACCTCGTGGGTAAACACGGGTCAAAGACCGCCTTTCCGGAAAAGAGCACCCTTTGCGGTGGCCAAACCGCGGATGCGCGTGTCGCACTCGAGCATAGTAACAAAACACGGGGTAATATAGTAAACCATAGAGCCATCAGTGTTAGTACAGGTTAACATAATATTTAATATCCTCCCCGGAACACTAACATTACTAAACCTCGGGAGAAAAACCCACCTTGTTGTCGCGCTCCTGACCGATGTTAGGTTCTCTCGCGTCTCGGGTACCCGCCCGGGCCTACACGAATCTGTCATATAGGAGTCAGGAATTAAAGACTTGTCAGATTAACGATTAGAACGCCCGGCGCCCCCTCACCTTGTGCACAAATCGCACACGTATGTGCCTGGTCTCGCACGGTTGGGCGGTGTACTAACTGCGCGTGGTGCCGTCCGCATGCGGTGACGCCCGCATGCGGCGTCGTCCGCATGCGGTCCCGCATGCGGCAGCGCCCGCAAGCAGCGGCGCCCGCATGCGGCAGCCCGCATGCGGTGCCGCCCGCACCCGCATGCGGGGGCGCCCGCATGCGGCGGCGCCCGCATGCGGCAGCCCGCATGCGGTGCCGCCCGCATGCGGAGGCGCCTGCGAGCGGCGGCGCCCGCATGCGGCAGCCCGCATGCGGTGCCGCCCGCACCCGCATGCGGGGGCGCCCGCGAGCGGCGGCGCCCGCATGCGGCAGCCCGCATGCGGTGCCGCCCGCACCCGCAAGCGGGGGCGCCCGCAAGCGGCGGCGCCCGCATGCGGGGGCGCCCGCAAGCGGCGGCGCCCGCATGCGGCAGCCCGCATGCGGTGCCGCCCGCATGCGGAGGCGCCCGCTAGCGGCGGCGCCCGCATGGGTGGCTCCGGGTGGTGGCGACTTCCCTCCTTTGCTCCTAAGAGGACCAAGAAACAAGAACCCTAAGCCATGCTTACCTCGATTTCGTTGGCTAGGGTTGAACGAGGGAAGACTCGCCCCGTCTGGTGTGCCCGGTCCCAAGGCAAAGGATGTACGGTGTTCCTCCTCCTCCTTGATTGCTCCACCGGTTACTCCACGCCGATTGACAGCGGTAAGGAAGGTTAGGGGAATGGAAAGTTTGGGAAATGGTTTTCGCTTTTCTTTTGGGGTTTCGTACGCAGGGGTTTAAGGGGAGTTGTGGGGAAGTGGCCGGTAGTTGGGGGAAGTGGTGGGAAGTGGGGCGGTTAGTGGGTAGTTGTGGGGAAGTGGTGGGAAGTTGGGGCGGTTAGTGGGTAGTTGTGGGGAAGTGGTGGGAAGTTGGTGCGGTTAGTGGGTAGTTGTGGGGAAGTGGTGGGAAGTTGGGGCGGTTAGTGGGTAGTTGTGGGGAAGTGGTGGGAAGTTGGGGCGGGAGTTGTACGACCGAAATAAAAAAACGCGGAATTGATTAAAACGGGTGCGAACCGGGGTCCGACCCGCCTCAAAAACCGTGCTGGTTGCCTGAATCGTTAGCCAACTTCCGAAATTTATTCTGGAAGCACCCGACGTCGGAATTCAAATCCGATTGCACCGCCATTCTCCGTTTCGCGAGCTTTATTAACTAGAAATACCCACGAGTCCCGACGGTCTGACCGGGAACAAGAAATTATGGATCACCCTCCGAGTCTAATTGAACAATAAATAAAACCAAAAGCGGACTCAAGCAATTATTTTAAACCAGTGGTTACTACATCTGCCGCAGTCAAAGATCCCGTCGCCCCGGCCGGTGATCTACTCGAAACCGGCTCAGCAGGAACCGCCGGTGCAGGCTGCACCACAGGGGGTGCCACAACAGGGGAAGAAGGCACCGGCGAAGCCTCAGGGGGTGCCACTGTCGGCTGTGCTCTCTGCTCCATCATGAGCATCAGCCGCGCCATTGCCTCCTCCTGGCGTCGGGTCGCCTCCGCCATCTGTGCCATCTGGGCACGGAGCTCCTGAATCTCAGCCTGAGGTCCTCGCCCCGAGTCCTCCTGCTCGGGCTCAGAGGACGAAGGCTGCGAGCGCGTCACCATCGAACGTCGAGGAGGCATCCCCACCTGAGGGACAAAGCAAACAATCAGAACCAGAAACAACACTCGACTCAATCTAGCGAAAGTCAAAAGGCATGTCCCCCTTTCAGAAGTACTATGCTGTCTGCAGCCAACATAGTCGCTACCAAAGGAAGACATGTCTATCACTCGTCCCTATCTACTCGGGAGAGTCAGAAACCCAATCAAGACTTTCGCTAAAAAGTCTCGGCTCTCACGTGGGTCATCCTAGGGTTTAACCATAAGCCTAGGGTTCCTAAGTCCTCAAAGACCTACATCCTAGGCTCTGATACCACTCTAATCTGTCACGCCCCGGGGTCAGAACTGTACCCGGGCTCGCCAACAGATCCGCCGCCCCTACAGGAAGCCCTGTAGAGACGTAGCGTCTAACCTGCAAAAATAGATCAACTATACTAACAGATATCAGAGCTGTAAAGAAAACTAACTATAAACAAGAAGTAGAATAATCTCTCACATATAATATACATAAAATCCTCACCTGAATACAGGAGTCTCTCAAAAGAAAATAAAAGAGTACAACTCGATCCCTCACTACAAGATCTCTCAAACATAGACACAACCAAAACGAACATCGGGGTACCTCTATCTCTCGCTGAAGCTGAAAGGGGAAAGGGATCTATCTCGCGACTCCCTTACCTCGGTCTGTAGGAGCTGGATCAGCAACTGGTGCAGCAGGAACTGGAGCTGGAGTCCCTGGGGAAAAGACACCACGACGGGTGTGAGAACTACTTCCCACAGTAGTTCTCAGTGGGTGCCGCCAACAAGCCCGACGGTCTGCCCACTAAGTCTACTAGAGGCATAAAGTAACAAAAGAAATGCAGTATAAAAAGCTGGAAAGTAAACATCTACTGCTACTATGCCTCTATCTACAATGCTCAAGAAATAGGACAGAAGGACGATATGCCACTACTGATACTCAACTCAAGTCACCCAATCCAAACTGACTGCCGCAAC
The DNA here is from genome assembly GCA_029168755.2 of Tillandsia fasciculata. NCBI lineage: Eukaryota > Viridiplantae > Streptophyta > Magnoliopsida > Poales > Bromeliaceae > Tillandsia > Tillandsia fasciculata. The sequence continues at coordinate 1,791 of JAQOTM010000164.1, read as the reverse complement.
GGGTCCAGTCAAACCTGCGCCTACCTACTGCTGTAGGTATGTCCGTAGCTGCCAAAACTGGCTCAGCCAGAGGGACGGTGTCCGTGACTGCCAAAACTGGCTCAGCCAGAGGGACACTAGCATCGACAAGCCGCGATAGAAGTATCAGGCCCAACTCCGGAGTGGCACTCGTGGGTAGCGACCCCACCGAGCAAAGTATCCGCGCATCTCTGTCGTGCTCAAATGTGGCTCCTGCAGGCTATGATCCAACAACTATCTCTCTCACTGGCTAAAAACCCACACTGTCACTGTGACCATCTATACAGATCCCAGATCCAACATGTCACTATCACTATCTCAATGACATACAATCTACAGACTGCTACCAACTCTACTCGGTCCCCAGACGCGAGTACAATGCATCCACAGCTACTAGACCTCCCAACCCACGACTCAGGGAAAAACCACTATGTCCAGAGTGACAAGGGTAACAAGCAATGTGGGAGACCTAAAGCATACATAATTCTAATGAATGTGCAAAGTTAGATTTTCAGATTAAAATAGTTCATATAGATTGCAAGAGTTCCAGTAAGATCATCAAAATTAGTAACTATCAACTATGGGTACTAACATACAGTTTTGGACAGATTATATAGCTCAAATACTATCATGCATGCACTTATAATCGTAGAATTAGAGTGCAGTCCATAGATATTGAAAGCAGGATCACCCACCTGAACACGCTAACTGTCCGGGACGGTACAGATAAATAGTCCAGAAATCGACAATTTCCCAGATCCACAGAGCAAGGAGCACAGAAAAAGTGCTCTTACAGTCCTGGGTACAACAACAACTCTCAATTACATACAATTTACACACAACAATACGTTCCAAAAATCTGCATGCAAGTTACTGTTCACACGAAAATTTCACCTAAAAATAATCCTCAATAAATTCCAATAAAAATATCACGACGATCCTCGCGAAGTGTAGATGTCGATAGGCTCTTGAATCGTCGAATCCGATACCCGAAGTGGAGATAAAATTCCGCGAAGTTGCTGCCAGAAATCCAAACTGTTATAAAGTGGTGTAAAAATGTACCCCAAACCCCTAAAAAAACTCATTTTTGGGAAAAATGATCAACACGGAAAACGTAGATGTACCTCTTGTTCAACCGTTGTCGAAGAAATCGTCCAAAAATGAGGTCGGGGTAGCTCTGCAGGTCTCCCAGACTAAAATGCGACGGAAAACGGCCTCCAACAGTAAACCGTCGCTCCGCACTACGAGGCAGAAAACGCTGTCGTCACGGCTTCCAGAAAATCTGAAACTTCACCGAAAGATTGGCAAGAGGGAGAGGAAAATTTTTGTAAAAGGCTCAAGAGCTAAATCCCACGAGAAAGGATGGAAAAATCCAGCCCAACACGGCCTATTTATAGGCTCCAAAGGAAAAGGCCCAAAAAAACAAGCTTAATGGGCTCGGGCCCAACTTTCGGGCGCCCGAAAGTTTCGGGCGCCTACAGTGTTGGGCCGGCCCAACACTGTTCACGCCCGAAACGCCCTGGTGCTGCCACGTGTCCACCCGAACAGCAAACACCGTGCAGGGCCAGTCGGAAGCCGCCACGTGTCCACCGAACAGCGAACACCGGTGCGGACCACTCACCGCCCGCCACGTGTCCCACCCCCTCGCACAGTAAGGCGGTGGCGCCCGCCAATGAGCGGGCGCCACGTGTCCACCCTGTTGACCGCGATGCCGACGTGCGCGCCGGCAGCGCGACGTGGGTCGCACGTGGGCACGCGCCCCGAGGCACCTGC